>RPFO01000127.1:0-338763 GCA_009746045.1 Mesostigma viride
CTCACACACTTGAGGCTTGTACAACGCGCTTGCCAAGTCAGGGCGTACAGCACACGGTGGGCGGGCTCGCAGAGATGCCCATTTGGCACTGGCCTCTTGTTTATATACTTGTGCACTGTGCTTGCTAGTCCTGAGCAGCCTAGGAGGCCTGCTCAGTAATAACACCCCCGGTACAGTATTCACTACCTGTACAGCGCTCAACTCCTATACAGTAGGTCTGCCATACAGTTGTGAGGGTGAGAATGCCACGAATTCCGCCATGGTTCTTGTTGCAGGAAGTTGCCTTTATTATAACAAGGAAACACAGACGTAAGTCACGTCACTTCCAAGACTGCACGCAGCACAGACGACAGGGTCGCAGTGCCAAGAGAACGTGCACGCAAGAACTAGCGTCCCGGTGTGACCAAGTCACTCATATAGCTTACTAGGGACGCGTCCAAGTATTCAGCTGCACTGTCACAGCTGAACTGTCAATCAATTGATTACACAGACTCTGGCACGCCTTTGGCGCGCAGATCTATCAATTGTCCATACGGCTAGTCCTGTGGACCTATCCGTACACTAGTCAGCATCAATTGTCTCATAGGTCCTGGCGCGCTACAGTGCGCCTACCTATCAATTGACCATCAAGTCCTGTACAAGTCCTGTCAACGTCCTGCGGACTATCAAAGTGACACTTGTACATCCTGTGTCCGTACGCGCCCACAGTGGCGCGCCGGGTACTGTCGGCACAGCCTAGGAAACGTCATAACTTTTACGTTCCTTAACCAAATGAGGCGTTCAAGGTGCCGTTGGAAAGAGCGTAACAATCTCTATCCATCTAACGTAAATCCTTTACGTTAACTCCAATCCCTTCTTTTCTTTAGGGATCACATCCCCTGCCAGGGACCCTTGAAGTAGCTTGAAATGTCCTTCACTCCAGCTTGAAGCTTGAACAGATGTCTTTAATGGCCATTGCCATTCCCCCAGCCCTTTCTTTTAAGGAACTGGAAAAGAAACAGATCTGCCACAGGGAAAACCATTTCATGAGAAATGGAGAAAAACCTATGGAAGTGGCATTACAGAGTACCACCAGATATTAGAAGCACACAAAATTAAATACATACAGGTTAATTCTATGAGGTCTTCTCCAGGAATTAATCCCATCACCTCGGTAGAGCCTCCAGTACAATGACCTTCTGGCGGTGAGTTACATTAATCCCAGATACTAATCCCATAAAACCCAGTACATATTCAATATAAGTACAATAAATCCATGACAATTAAAATACCACTTGACAAAGTAAGGCGTATTACAATAGTTTGCCTGTCATTCTCTCAACAGGGGTCTATTGGCGCCCGTCTTACGGCGCCCGTCTACTTGCCAGATGGTAAACTGCCACAGCAAACAAATGACAAAATGAAACACATAGGCAACAATTAAATCCTGCCCTGGGGAACTAGGGAAGTCTGAACAGGCAAACACCTGAACAGGCCAGCTTGTAGAAACATAATACCAGGGAATCGAACCCCGCCCTATAAACCCCAGAATAAAGGTTCCCAGACCATTGTGAGAAGTATGTACAAATATACATTTCTTTTAAAATAGAATACATGGTCTGTAATGGACCTGTCAACCTTGTGTAGTCAACAGCATGAACCCCAGCCAAAACCTGGCTGTATCCTGATTAAAATCAGAGTGAGTGTACCATGGTCCATGAGCCTTAGTACAGACTAAAATACAGGTATTATGCCAGTCACAATGCTGACACTACCACACAATCTGCTCTCCAATGCCCTATAACCATGCACCAGCTTAGACAGCTTGCTGAGATGGGTCCATCAGAGACTGAAGAACCTTGTATTGCACTGCTGCCTTCTGCACTAGCTTGGTCAAAGCATCAGCAGGATTGTCAACCCCAGGGATATGCTCAATATTGGCCAAGGAGGACAACTCCTTAAGAAGGAGATAATCCAAGTCCCTACTTCTGGCCATCTGCCTGTGCACAAACTGCACCATCCCCATGGAGTCTGTTTTTAGAAGAGTGGTAACCTGAAGTGGCCAAGGAGTGTTAGAAGTCATCTGATGAAGCAACTCCTTCAGATAAAGGCTTGTGTGAATGCCTTCACAAATAGCCCTGCATTCTGCCACATCACTGCTGACAGCCACCCGTTTGTGCAGGCGACTAAACCAGCTCACCAAACTCCCCAGGCCTTCCTGTCTGAGCACAAAGAGCCCTGCAGCCCTGCCCCTGACCTTGGAGACCTGCCTGCTGTCCATTGAGCTATCCACATACAGCTCCATGCAAATGGGTTGTGATAAATCCACTGCAGACAACAGAATGCCAGATGAAGCCCTGACCTGATCAGCCACCTTGGCAGACCCTAGCTCCACCAGCATGTCATCAGGCAACCTGGCTATGACCATAAGGTCTGGCCTGGAAATGCCTGCCACCCAAGCAACCATGCCCCTCACCATGGGACACAGTGCCTGTGTGATGGTTGGAGGAAGCTTGCTAATGAGGGTCTCTTGATAGTCATTGCCCCCCACCAGCAGCATACGCCACTCCCCTTCTTCACCAGTGTGGCCTCCATGCCCACAAACAGCAGAGGCTCATTCTCCACCTGCCATTGCTCCCTACCCAGAGGAAACTTGGACTTAATGATGGAGATCAGCTCCTTAAGCCACGACGTGGGAGCTATCAGATGTAGGTCATCCCCGTGCAGCGAAGCATACACTGGCAGGCCTTCCCATTGCCCCAGAAACAGACAGGGGTCTACAGGAGAGACCTTCAAGTTGCAATGCTCCTTCAGGAAACGGTTGAGAGTCTCCCTCCAGATTATTGGACTTGACCTCAGGCCCTCCAGGCCCTTGAGGATTTTAAGGAACTCCGTGTGGATGTCCCTTTTCCATACAGCAGGCACCCTAACATAGAAAGGCGTCTTGCCCTCCCACTTTTCCTGTGCCACATCTGCATCACCCTCCAGAAATGCCCTCTTGAAGTCTATCACCACTGAGCCATAGTCCAAGCCCTTGTTGAGAAGGCCTAGAAACACACAGCAGCAGCCTCCAAGTATCATGCAGCATGCCAGGGGTATACAACTCCTCAGCAGTGCACTCACCAGTACCCTTGAACTCATTCAGCACTGGCCTGACATGTGGTACCTTGACCCCGTCCACCTCCTTCATCTTGATGACAAACTTGAGCTTGAGTAGACGTCGTGCAGGAGGCAGGTCATTGACAGGTTCCACGCATTTCTTGGAGATCCAGTCCTCCCCAGATTTAATCAGACCCAGTGTGACCTGGGGACACATAATGGGAGAGGACATGAGCTTCACCAGGCCTTGGTAGTTGATAGGGCTGTGTCCAGCAAGTGAGTGAGGACCAATGCCCAAACTGCTTGGATGACTAGCAGCTGGCAGTATGAGGTCATCAACCAAGGGCTCCTGCCCCTGGCACACTTGCACACGCTTAACCGTCCTGGTTACTGCACGTGATAGGTGAGTGGTCCTGAAATTAATCAGTGGGACCTGACCAGCCCCTTCCTTAGTCAGGAGAGAGGACGTGATCACTACCCCATCCTGGCATAGGAAATTCTGCCCCAGAAGAGCAGGTCCTTGATAGCCCTCCAAGACACAAAAAGCAGTGTCCTGTCCAAGGATAGGAATGAATACCTCACCCAGTACCTTCACGTGTACCCCGCCACTGAAGTCAGACACAAACTGATAGCTGGGTTCAGACATGCTGTACCCTGCTGCAGCCCTGGTCCCAATGATGGAAACCTGAGAATTAGTGTCTACCTCTAAGGCAGTGTCCAGCCCCAGATTGCCATGCCACCTGAGCTTGGCTACCTTGGGCTGCTTCTTGGCCCTTTGTAGAGCCCCAATCAATCCAGCCAAACTTGTCCCCCTGGGCTTGGTTAGTGCCTTGGGCTTGACAGTTGACTCCCCAGCTGTTGACCTTGCAGCCTGTTCAACAAGTACCTCTGCAACCTGGCCAGGGCTGACAGATTCCCCTGCAACAGATGTGGTCGTTGCGTCAGTGATGTCACCTGGGACCTGAAAATCCTGCAGATCCTGTGAGCCTTGTGCCTGACTGCCCTCATTCATCAGGTTAGGCTTGACATATGACCAACTCAGCCGGTGTACATGCTTTGGTTCGTCCTCCATGCTGACCAAGCATGCGTGGCTAGCTTCATCAACCTGGGTAACCACCCCAGGACTCCAGCTACCACGTTTGCCATAAAGGCTAGGTTCCTTCCAAGCTAGGACCTTCTGACCCACTTGTGGCTCCAGCATCTTCCAACCCCGGTCCTTCTCCCTCAGCTTGGCAAAGGTGACATGTGCAGCATGTTTCCAGCCCTCCAGCACATGTGGTGGGCACAGGCCATGATATAGACCCATTGGGCTGACAGCAACTCCATCATAGTAGAAGTTAACCCTGCTGTTCAGCTGCTGCTCCACGTTCCTCAGCCATGCACTCCTGACAAGTGCAGGTGCAGACAAGGGTACCCAGTCTTCAGAGATGATCAATTTCTTGACCTCCTGGATTGCCCTCTCGATAGCACCCTGCTGCCCATGAGCCTCCCTAGGTGTAACCAGCAACTCAGGAAGGGTAGGATCACCCTTGAGATGCTGAAACTGCATGTCCACCTGGATCCTTGTGGTAGGAAACTTGGCTCTTACATTCTGCAGGGCAGCCAGCAAGTACCTGTTCTTCATAGAAGGTAAATGCTCCAGCACCTTGTATTTCGTGTACCTGTCCACGCACACCAACAGTTGCATGCCCCTGATGTGTTGGATATCACACTGCAGATCACCAATGCTCTGAGGTAGAGCTTTGGCATGTGATTTCCTGGGCTTGTTGGAGGACAACTGGCACTTACACCGTGAGGCAGCTTGCTGACACGCCTTAAGAAGGGGTGCCCTGCCCATACGGAAGGCAAAGTTGTTTGACAGAGAAGTGGCATGCCCAAACATGTTGTGGATTCGGGCACCCAACTCCTGGTACACAGAGGAAGCAGTCCCTGGCACAGTCAGGACTGTGCTGTCAGGTTGTCCAGCATCACCATGCTGACTTCCATCCTGTTCTGACTCAGAGCCTGAGTCACCCTGCTCATGCCCAACACCTGGACCGCCAGCAGGGACCACATGCATACCACCAGAGGCCTTCACACCCCTCTGTGGTTGTACATTGGTTTCTCTCAAAATGAGAGGTCCACCCTCGTGCCCAGCACGAGGATGCATGGGGTCAGACATTCTTACAGCTGCACCAGCTGTCAAGGACGTCTTCATAGGAACCTGTACCTCTCCAGGTGACCTGGGGCCACACTGAACCTGGAGATCACCCTCTTGTTGCCCAGATATAAAATCTGCATTGGAGCACCTGGCCTCCCCCTTGGGTGAATTAAGGTGTGTAGGGGTTGCCTCAGACAGTCACTGCTCCTTGTTGTCTTCTTGCTGACTGCCCTTTGAAGGCTGGCCTGCCTGGGACTTGTTGTTGTTCTTCTTGTTGTTGTTGTTATTCTTGTTGCTGCCCTGGCCCTGGGACTTCTTGAAGCTGGGACACTCCTTCTTGATGTGCCCCCACCCCTTGCACAGGTAGCATTGTATCTTGGACTTGCCCTGGCCACTGCCCCCGTTGTCAGACGCGTTGCCCTGCTTGGGCTGACCACCCACCCGCCTGAACACCGACTTGGAGTGTGACCTCCTGTCAGAATCAGGTGAATGATCTCCCTTGCGCTTGTTATGGTTGCCCCTACGCCCTCCTTGGCTTCGGTCAGCCTCAGACGTCTTGGAGCCCCCTGGGTACGCCCACCTGCCTGGGTAGCCTTCACTGCTGGCACTCCACCCTCAAACAGCTCCTCTGCCTCGAGTGCTTGTTTGATTATGACCTTGTAGGCCTTGAGGGTAGAGTGTGGGGCACACATGACTTTTAAGGAGCCACGTGTAGCCTTCCAGCCCAGAAACCTTGAGCCAGTTGGTTAGGGCTATGTTATCAGCGACATTAAAGCCGTGAGCCCTGCCCTCCTCAACCATTTTACAATAGTTAAGGAAGTTCTGGATCAGGTCTCCCTTAACCTCCCACCCTTGGTACTTGTCCTGCCAATGGATGCCGACCTTCTTTCGTTGGTCTTCCAGCAGCTCCTTCAGCTCAGCCACGTACAGTGCCCAGGCCTTATTGGCCTTCTTGCACTCCCTGGTTAGGTCCTTAATCTGGTCAGTACACTTGCCAAAAGTGCTACTTCCTATCCAGATTTGATAGTAATTTGTACCACCGTACAAGCTAGGGAACCCTTCCAATCCCTCCACAAACTCTTCAGCCTGCTTAGGCTTGGAGTCTGAGGTTACAGGCTGCAACTGATTGACAATTAAAAGACCCTGTGTGGTAAGATCAAAGCCATGAACAGCTGGTGCATTATTATTATTATTGTGAGGAAGGTTGGTAATCTCTCCGGTAAGCCCCACGTCATCTACGTGAGCGGTTCCACTACCAGCACCCCCATTATTATTCCCACTGGCTGGACCCTTGCTACGGCGTCCCTCAGCCATCCTGCACTACCAGCTATTCAAAGAACACCTTAACAAAGCAGCAGAAAATATGTACAAAATTTTGTGTCGCCACTGCCGCCTGCGCCGGTGTCGCTGCCGCCCCCGCGAATTGCCGCCGAAATTCGACAAAAAATGTCGACGAGTACTGCAAAAGAAAATTAGGCCGACCTAGTAGTCAAGGCCCCTGAAGTCGCAGTACGTGTATACGAACTCACGATCCTCCATATCCAGCTCCGGACCTGCACCGGTATGTATTAAAACCGGTGTGCTCCCCGCCGCGTAAGTTGCGACGCGCCGACGCGCGACGAGGCGCAGAGGATGTGTAAAGATCGTCAATAATTCCCACCCCGCGGGAATCCACTCTCGCACAGATGCGAGAAATGCCACCAGATTAATTAAAACCTGGCGCTCGCGACTGCGTACGCCGCGTGTGAGCAGCGATAACAACGCGAGATCCTGAAACAAATTTGTCGACACCGCCGGCGCGCCCCCTGTGCGCAGCGATGCCCAGTTTTGCAGGTTTCTCTGGTAACCGGTGAGTGAAGAGAGGACGTTGTCCAACTCCTCAATGGCAGTCGTGACTTCGGTCACCGACCGCAAACCTCCCCGCACCTGGACCGTAAATGTCGATAAAATGTTTCGAATCTGGTCCAACAGATTGCGGATAGCCGGCACCAGTGCTGGCAAATCGGGGTCCTCGGGGTTATCCCCGAGCAATGGATGAGCTGCGCGTTGTTGACGATGAAGCTCGTCGAGCGAAATCGTAACTTCGTCGAGCAATTGCTGCCACGACGGCGCAGTCGGTCTTGACGAAGGACCAGCCGGCGGAGCGGCTATTTCCTCGTCGTCGGGGATCCGGAATTCCTCAGAATTTGGCATCTTTTGAGCGAGGCGTGTAATACGAGTTGTGAGGATGAGAATGCCACGAATTCCGCCATGGTTCTTGCAGGAAGTTGCCTTTATTATAACAAGGAAACACAGACGTAAGTCACGTCACTTCCAAGACTGCACGCAGCACAGGCGACAGGGTCGCAGTGCCAAGAGAACGTGCACGCAAGAACTAGCGTCCCGGTGTGACCAAGTCACTCATATAGCTTGCTAGGGACGCGTCCAAGTATTCAGCTGCACTGTCACAGCTGAACTGTCAATCAATTGATTACACAGACTCTGGCACGCCTTTGGCGCGCAGATCTATCAATTGTCCATACGGCTAGTCCTGTGGACCTATCCGTACACTAGTCAGCATCAATTGTCTCATAGGTCCTGGCGCGCTACAGTGCGCCTACCTATCAATTGACCATCAAGTCCTGTACAAGTCCTGTCAACGTCCTGCGGACTATCAAAGTGACACTTGTACATCCTGTGTCCGTACGCGCCCACAGTGGCGCGCCGGGTACTGTCGGCACAGCCTAGGAAACGTCATAACTTTTACGTTCCTTAACCAAATGAGGCGTTCAAGGTGCCGTTGGAAAGAGCGTAACAATCTCTATCCATCTAACGTAAATCCTTTACGTTAACTCATACAGGCACAGTGACCACAGAGCACAGTCCACAGTGACTATTGCATCTGCACCTAGAAGTCCAGGACTAAGCCTGCGGTACCAACAGACCACAGGTTAAGGTTCCTATTTCCTGCGTACGACGTATTAATCCAATACCGTCGTAGGTACATCACCTAATTCCTGTCAGCCCAGGAATTACTGTCGACCCCATATGTCGTCGGCAAATATTCACGTCCGACTTAGAAGAACAGCCGGCTCGCGCTCGCGCGCGACCGGGAAGTCGGAACGCCATAACTTTCTTGATACTTGTCGGAATGAACTCGTTCCGGTGCCGCTGGAATCGCAGAGATATGCCGAATCAGGATCACGCCAATGCGCTTGGCGTTAACTACTACTGGGCAGCAAAGGGTAAAAGGCCTCCCGAGGCCGCCGCCGGGCTCGTGATAGACACGCCTGCCATGGTATCTATGGCCGCAATATGCCTAGAGGGAACATCATGAGCTTCAGTCACAACCGTGGGGCACTTATCTGGCATGACGCGGCTGACTTGTGCCGCACCACCCGCTGCCGCCGCCTTGAGCTTGTCCGCCTTGAGCAGCTGTCGGAGGACGTGGGCCAGCTGGGAGCCCACGCCCGCGCCTGACGATGTGTCCGGCGCCGCCACGGTGGGCGCTGCTGGGGTCGCGGGGAGGGGCTGAGGTAGCGCCCCCGCGTCGACCCCGGGGACTTGCTCCGGCGCGGCGCCTGCAGGGGGGTGGGCAACAAGCGCATCATGCACAGCCACCCCAAGTGGGGTGGGTAGGACAGGTTCCAGCCGGGCCCGCTTGGCCGGCCGGCTATCCACATCCCAACCGAGCTGGCGGCTGTGCTCCTTGGCCGCCTGGACCTGGGCATCGGACGCCTTGTACCGATACACCTTATCCCACGGGATGAGATAGTCCCTATGCTCCCAGTGCACCTTCACCCGCCTATGCACCCCAGTGTAAAATCATACGCCGTATTATACGGTATAATACGTTATACGCTGGTTGTTAGCGTATAATTTTTCATACGTAATACGTTTTAGCGCATAATGACGTATAATGCCGTATAATACCGTATAATACCGTATAATACCGTATAATGCCGTGTTTTCCGCGGTTTTTTACGTTTTGCGCGGCTAGGATGCCAGAACGACAGGGCAACGATTTGAAGCCACAGATTTCGTATCTCTACTAAGTACTGACCCGTCTGAACTTTCACAATTCGACGCGATCTTATTTTGAAATTTCAGTCGGGTACGTGCTGCCCACTTCACGGCCCCTTTTTTGGGCGGGAATCTGAAGAAATGCAAGGCTTAAGAACTGCGAGCTTTGTTGGCAAAGGCAGAATTGTCACCTGGCCGCAGGCCGCACGCGAGAATTGCGAGCAAAAATGTCAATGTCTGACAAGGATCGTGCAATGTCTGACGAGGATGGCGAAGACGTCGACTTGTCAAGAACAACGGTGTGGACGTACATCACCAAGCACAGAATTGCCAAGGGCAACACGCTGACCAACAACTACGATATGACCTGCAGCCGATGTTACCATGCTTGGCGTGGCAGCACGAGCAGGGCAACTGCGCATTTTCTTGGAGGGGACTTTGCCATCTCGGCTGGAGTCAGTCCCTGCTCGAAGCCGCCCACCGAGCTGCGGCCACGCCTGCTCCAGGCGAAGCTGCAAACCACCAGGAGGAAGGCGGTTCGTGCCCGCCGTGAGCAGGAGTGCATCGCAGAAGAGAGGCACATGGCTCGCGCCGATGATGACAGCGACAACGGCCTCATCGGAGATGAAGAGGACATCGACGTCGACGAGAACGGCGAACAGCTGCCGACCTTCCTGCGAGGTGCCGGGCCCGCATCTGCACTTAGCAAACGCAGGTCGTCCGCCTCCGGCTCCGGTTCAACCGGACGTGCAACTGCTGACGTCGTCGAGATCAAGTCATCTCAGCCGGCACTGCACCAGCAGACCATGGCCGCGGCTGTCGGGCTGGGAAAGCCCGCCATCGACAAGCTGCTTTGCAGGGGGTTTATGTCGGCCGGTATCCCACTCAACGTTGTGAATAACGCGCATTTCAAAGCTGCTCTGTCCGCCATCAGCCGAGGAGGGGTGCAGTACCTGGCGCCAAGCTCTCAGACCATGCGGACCCGAGACGCACCCCTCGTTGCCAAGGACTTGGAGAGGGACGTCAAGGAGAAGACCCAGCTGGCCACAGGCATGGGAGGGACGTTCATCACGGATGGCTGGAAAGACTGCAGTCGCGAATCTCACATCATGAACGTCTTCCATCTGCCCACCTTTACATACTTCATCGGATCCGACCACGTGACGGGGCAGGTGAAGTCTGCTGAATTCATGGCAGACCTGGCAGAGCCTCACATCTTGGCCGTCGGCGCAGCGAACGTCGTGCAGGTGATTACGGACACCACAACATCCATGGAGAACATGAAGAAACTCCTCGAGGCATCATTCCCGCACATCATCATCTCCAGGTGCTGTGCCCACTCGCTGGACCTGTGTTTCGAGGACATCGGCAAGGAGCCAGCGGTGGACAGGGTCCTGTCACAAGTGAACACGGTGGTGGTATTCGTGCTGGGGCACGAGAAGATCAACAGTTTTTTCATGGGCCTGGACAAGAGCGCCAAGAGTCTCAAGAAGTACGCCGACACCCGCTTTGGCGCCAGGTATATCGCTGTGATTTCATGAGTTATATCCACAATTTGCTACGCCCTCTTTTTTCTCATCATCTTCGCTTAATTCTGCTAGTTTATCATTCCTTTAATTGAGACACAATCATACTGTTGTTGGCGTGTTACTAATTCCATTTTCACAGTTGTGAGGATGGCATCATTTTTTTCATGGCATTGCTGCTTCAGGTTTTACTCGGCGGAGAGCGTTCACGAGGCCAAGACCCGGCTCATGGTCACCTTCGAGGACGAAGAGTTGGTGAAGTATGCCGAGGCGCAGAAGTGGTGGCCCGCGTTCACGCAGGTCCAGGATATTGTGGGCAGCCCGCAGTTCTGGTCCGGCGTGCGCATGCTCGTTGACATTTTCAAGCCCATGAAGCTCGTGCTCAAGATTTTCGACAGCGACAAGCCAGCAACAGGCGAGCTGTACTACATGATGTACGAGCTCCTCCAGGCTGTGCAAGACATTCGCGGGCTGCACAAAGACCTGTCCAAGCAGCTGCAGGTCCTCGTGCGCAGGCGCTGGGATTACATGCATTCCATCATCCACGCCGCTGGCTACGCGCTCAATCCCAAGTACTGGGGCCCTGACCACGCACAATATACCATCAAGGAAGTGAGTAAATGGCTAAGTAATTCTTATTTTTCTTCATGGCACGCTATTTGTTATTAGTCCATGGCTAATTTTGGCTTTTGAGCAATGTGTGGGAAATTGGTATTGAAGGGCTGAAGCCTTCGTTGTCAGTTCCTGAATAGACGTCCTCTAACCTCTTTGCAATCCTTAATTGCACTGCCACTGTTTCCCCCATCGTACTATCCCTCTCCTGCTCAGGTGACAGATGGCCTCCACGCGTGCATTGACAAGATTCATCTGGGCGACAAGGCAGCCTTCGACCTGGCCATCAAGCAGTACGAGCAATACACCGACCAGCAGGGTGCATTTGCACAGAGCGACTGCAAGAGGCAGGCACAGGCGCCGGGCATGGTGCCGTACCAGTGGTGGCGCACCTGGGGCGGCTCCACGCCCGAGCTGCAGGAGGTGGCGATCAAGGTGCTGGCCCAGCCGGTCTCCTCGGGCTCTGTCGAGCGTGTCAACAGCGAAGCCGGCTGGATCAAGTCGCTCAAGCGAAACCGCCTGACGCATGTCAACCACAACCGCCTCATCTACGTGCACCATGCACAACCTCCGCGCGATTGACGCCATCAAGGATTACGACGATCAGAACACGGTTATTCCATGGGAGTAAAGCTTTAATGTGAGCTCGCACCTAAAGGATTGATGCCGACTCACTAAGTGGGGTAGAGGCCGTAGAGCCCTGCTAGCTCCTGGTCATGGCTATCCATTTGCTGGGTGGCCACTGGGCACTGGCCATAATATGCCAGGGCTCAGGCGACCGGGAGTTGGTGGATGGTGGGAGGTCTCATCTGCACACCGCTTGAGGCTCAATAGCAATGCTTTGATGCATGGCTTCTACACTATAGCGCACACATTTATCAAGACTGATTGTCTGTGACTAGTGAGGTGTTGTTTATGAGCCTGCAGAAAACAGTTGCACCATGGCAAGGGCAGCATGCAATAGTCAACTACCACATGTGTGGTATTTGAATTGATGATGTGTTTAATATGTTGGCCCTATGCTGGCCCACTGCATGGTCCCCTAGTTAGTGCTGGCCTTTTTTAACATGTTGGCCCCATGCTGGCCCACTGCACGGTCCCGGCAAATTTCAGTTATTAAGACAATTATATTGAGACAACTATTCCTGGAAATATACACAATTGTGAATACAGTACTATGCACACTTGCAGATGCACACATTATGCACACCACATGCACTATCTTAGTTGGGGACTTCAGTGCCGTCCGTGGTCCCCCAAAGGGGACACGAGATTAATTAATATTAATTAATTAATTCAGTTAATTAATTAATTAATGCACACCACGAGTCACACACCTGTAGTCACATGCAGCTCAGTATATTCACATAGCATCGCACCATGCAAACATACTACATGCATTAATTGTATACTACTGTAGTATTTGCGTGCATGCACAGCCACATAAATATATATTAAAATATATAATTACTTGCATCAAAGTGAAGGCACCCAAGTAAACATAACCAATATAAACCCACATATATACACATACACACAATTATGCATGCGCACGTTTACATTCTCAGTATTACATGCAATACATCGATCGTGTCCACAATGTCCACCGTATAGAGTATAGCCGAGGGTAGGGCAACCTTGGATTATGTCCAAAACAGTGTTAAAAACATGTGGATTGATGGTGGGTGTCTTAAAATGTGTAAAATCAGAGTATTCTGAGTGTGTCCGTACGATAACGTATAATATCGTATTATACCGTATTATACCGTATTATACATTATACTCCACCGTGACCGTATAACGCGTATAACGTACGATTTTACACTGATGCACCCAGTCCAAATCCACCACCATGCCTGGCCCTTGCATCTGCCCCCGCTTGCCAAAGGAATTCTCCTTGTGAAACAAGACCAACTCCCCCAGCTCCCACTCCTGCGACAAGTCAGGCTGGGTGCGGTCTAACTGCCGCCTAACCTCAGCGGTGGTAGCGAGGTGGGCCTCCCAATGGTCTGCCACGTCCGGAGGGTAAATGCCCGACTGCAGCCCCCGCGCGGTAATAAGACCTAGTCCCTGGGGCAGCTTGAAAAGCACCTGGCTGTTGTACTTGTCCATGAGCAAGCGGCACCACAGCGCGCGTTGTGCATAAGGCTGCCCCGCGGGCTTGAATCCTAACCCGCTGGCCTGCTGCTTGGCTGCCATGCCCTTTACGCTGCTGATGTGCCTATCAATCAGCCCCAAGTTGCCATGGTCCTGCCGCCCAGCAATAACCACCATCTCACAGCCTTCCCGCCCCACAATGCAATCAAATTGTTGGTCCATGCATGCAACATGACCTCAGAAATGGGAAAGAAGTGAGACATGGCAATGCGCAGCCCCCGCCACAAGGACTCCTCTACCATGCTTGGCAGGGGCTCGATGGCTAGGAACTTGGTATAGCGATCCATCAAGACCAAATAATAGTCCCCCTCCTCCAAATGCATGACATCCCCCACTAACCTCCCCCGGTACGGGGAAGGAGTCTTAGCATGCCAGCGCCTACGCTTCTTCCTGACACTTGCGCATGCGTGGCACTCCTCTAACTCCGCCTGAGCGACCTTCAACCCCGGCGCCCCCATAAGCCGAGTCGCCCAGTCTAGCGTTTGCCCCGCCACATGACCCACCGCAAGGTGAATCTGGTGAGCAAGCATCCGCAATCCTATGGCCGTGGGGGTGGTGCCATCGGCCCCTTCTATGCTAGGCACCTGCCCCGCCAAGCTCTCTGCATGTGCATTCCTGTCGGCAATGTGCTCTAGTGAGGCCTTACTGATGCGGCGACCCAACTCCACGTCTACGTGAGGGGCTACCTCGGCATCTGCCGGCACTATCTCACCTGAAGGGGTGAGCTCCGGAAGGGCGTGTTCAGGCTCTATTGCGACCACGCTGGGCAAGCACTCCTGATCAGCTGCAGCACTTGCACTTCCATTCTGAACCACTGACGTGGGAACATTAGGACTACAAGGCACAGCATCCTCACGCCTAGCCGACTCACCGCGACACACATCACCTCTATGACGTCACTTGGGCATGGCTGGCCGTGGGGCGCGGCATGTGTTGGGGTCGTGTCCAGGAAGCCGAACCGCCCAGCAGCGCCGGCACACTCGAGTCGCCTTGCCGAGGTCCAGCCGCAGCGTGCAGTTGTCCTCGGAGTTACGTTAAATAGTGCCGGAACCTTTTTGCCGCCTGAGGCAAATCGGGCCGGAACACTATTTTGCCCGGAATAACCACTTCCGAGCACCCAAGTTAATTCGGCCGAATTAACTTGGGTGCTCGGAAGTGGTTATTCCGGGCAAAATAGTGTTCCGGCCCGATTTGCCTCAGGCGGCAAAAAGGTTCCGGCACTATTTAACGTAACTAAAACCTGGCCTCGTGGAGGGGGGACGAAGAGCCCGAGACATCCGCCTAGGCCGCTAAGCACGCACCACTAAATGCGCCGGAGCTGCCTCAGTGAGGATTCGAACCCCTGACCTCCAAGTTGCACAGGTTTTAGTTACGTTAAATAGTGCCGGAACCTTTTGCCGCCTGAGGCAAATCGGGCCGGAACACTATTTTGCCCGGAATAACCACTTCCGAGCACCCAAGTTAATTCGGCCGAATTAACTTGGGTGCTCGGAAGTGGTTATTCCGGGCAAAATAGTGTTACGGACCGATTTGCCTCAGGCGGCAAAAGGTTCCGGCACTATTTAACGTAACTAAAACCTGTGCACCTTGGAGGTCAGGGGTTCGAATCCTCACTGAGGCAGCTCCGGCGCATTTAGTGGTGCGTGCTCAGCGGCCTAGGCGGATGTCTCGGGCTCTTCGTCCCCCTCCACGAGGCCAGGTTTTAGTTACGTTAAATAGTGCCGGAACCTTTTTGCCGCCTGAGGCAAATCGGGCCGGAACACTATTTTGCCCGGAATAACCACTTCCGAGCACCCAAGTTAATTCGGCCGAATGAACTTGGGTGCTCGGAAGTGGTTATTCCGGGCAAAATAGTGTTCCGGCCCGATTTGCCTCAGGCGGCAAAAAGGTTCCGGCACTATTTAACGTAACTCTCGGTGTGCCCCACGCCGGTGCACCGCTCGCAGACGACCTTCTCCTTGGGGACACCACCCTGCTGCTGTTGCTGCCTGCCAGTGCCGCCCTCCTGGCGAGGCTGCTTGCCCTGACCGCCTCCCGGCCCGCGTTTGCTGGACGCGTTCTGGTTGTGCCGACCACCGCGAGCTCGGCGTTTGCCTCCCAACATTCGCACCACGTTGTCGGCCACCGTCGTGGACAGCTGGGTAACAAGAGTGGTCAAGTCCGACAGAGAAGCTGCTGGCGGGGTCGAGGCAGGCACAGGGTTTACCTGAGCAACTGTCGGCAGCTTGTTGTTGCGCCTGGGGCCGCCCCGGTCCTTGAACATCTCTCGGAGGTGCGCCATGGCTGCGTTGAACCGTTTCTGGTCGTCCGGGGTGCCCACTACCACGGAAGAAGCTAGCGCAATTTTCATGCCGAGACCGGCCTTGACATTGGCACGGCTCTCTGGCGTCAGCCCCAGCGCATCCAGAACTGCGCTGAGTAAATATTCGCTACTCATGTGCTTCAAGACACCCTTGCTCCGGACCTGGGCCGCGAATCTGGCCATGTCCGAGCTGAGGTAATTGGGGTCAAGCGACAGGTTGCACACCAGCGCCTGCCCCTCCTTTTCCTCGTCAGGAAAGCTTGAGGTGTCGAGCACCTCTTGCAGGGCCTTCACTGTGTCGGGCCAGGTCCACGCCTCTTTGCTGGCGTTGATAATGACCCCTCGCACGTCCGCATTACCCGTAGCCTCGTTGCATACCTCTGACCGGCGCAGCTTGGTGAGGAAAACTGCGTCGGACAGTTCGTTGTAGTCCTGCCAGTTAGGAATGAGAAATGAACGACGTGATATATTGCTTGAGAACACTGTATGCTGTGAGCAATGAATTGCTTGGTTCATTAGAAAATAGGTTTACCCTTTATCAACGTTCCTCTCACTGGCTGCGCCGCCAGTGACCGTTGGGTGCAGACCGTTGGCCCGAGGCCGCACGATGACAGGTCGCAGTCTAGTCACTGCATCGTGTGATCACAGATCAATGCACGCTGCAGTACGGTCCCTATATCTAGGATACTCTAGTACTGTCCAATGACAGGACACTACGTATGCTGGGTACTGACATCTGTCACGTACCCCAGTACCCAAAGTACCTATCTAGGGAAACGTATGCGACTCGACTAGCATTCCTATCTGCATAGCCCACGTGGTATTTATATTCACATACCAACGTAGGTTTACAAGGCTTATTCATACGTTGTATTCACAATGCCTTTGAGACTTAGTCTACAGCAAAGCATGGAGACTAACTCCAGTATTGTTTTATTATTTATTTCTTAATGCAGGTCTGCACCCCCAACATTATTGTTATTGTTTTTAAGTTGATTAGGGGTACAAAAGAGACATGGCTGGTTGAGCCAGGTTGGTTACAGCTGGCTGTTCTGGCCAGGTGTTATATTGCACATTAAATAAGGTGTACACAGCTGGCTGGTTTGGCCAGTTATTGGAGCACACATTAAGTAAGTGTATACAAAGCTTGTGTCCTCAAGCTGCAAATGGATACAAATCTGACCTAGCCAGCACTCACACCCCACAGAATGTGTTGAATTTTATGGCGCCCAGCAGCTATCGCTGTGGTAAGGGGGTGTGGTGGTTGTGTACTGTGCTATGGCCAGTCATTTATTCAAACACTGACTCTGATATCATAGGGGTTCATGTTCTGAAAGAGGAGCTGGTACTGTTGGCCAGCAGCATCCCGCAGCTTCGTTAGAGCGTCTGCTGGGTTGTCCTCATCATCCACATGAGTCCAGCTGGAAAAATAGGTGGCCTCCTGTTTGAGGATCACCCAATCCAAGTCAGTGTGGACAGCAGCAGAAACAGATTTCTTGGTTAGAAAACTGATCACAGAGAAGCTGTCAGTGTAGAGATGTGAGATGACATTGCATGTGCTGCCTGCCTGGGTTTGTAGCCAGGTGAGCATGTGCTGCAGGGAACGAGCATGCAATGCAGCAGACACCACAGCACGACATTCAGCTGAGTTGCTGCTGCCAGGTTTTCTGCGGTGTAGCCTGCTGTACCAGGAAGTGAGGGACATGTAATCTGACCTGTTGGTGAGAAAAAACAGCCCTGATTCCCGTGCCCCCATCTGATTGATTGTTCTGCTCTCCATGGAGCTGTCCATGACACATTGGATGTGGATGTCTTCCATCAGATTCAGGCCATGGAGGATGAGGGGGGGCAGTCATTGACCAACTTCCTGATGTGACTGCATTTTATCTTGACTAGAACATCATGGGTGACCCTGCTGATGACAGCTAAGGGAGCCCCACAGATGGCTGACCACCACCCCAGTTTGCCCTGAACAGTGGCACACATGTGTAAGGGGAGGTAGTTGTCTGCAGCAGATCTAGACAATCTTGGATATATTCTGCAGGAGGAGAGAGAGAGCAGACCCACTGATCTGGCTGCCTATGCAGCTGCAACATGATGCCACAGAACTGGATGGGGGTTGTGCTCAATTCCACCTGTTTGCCAATCTCATATGATTCCTGGACCTGCTGAATAAATGTTTCCACCTCAGCTCTAGGCCCACAAATGAGTTGGTCATCTCCATGCCACACAAAGAGCAGCAGTCCAGAGGGGGTGGGTACAACAAAAAAGCATGGGTCCAGGTCATCATACGTGGCCTTGAGCTTTTTGAATACTTCCTCTGCTGAGTCTCTGAAAATTTTGGGGGCACTGACAAGCCCTTCCACCCCAATGTTGATGATAAGGTGGGGCTCATCAATGTAAGGTTTCCACACAGCTGGGGTGTCTACCACGTACACCTTCCCTTTCCACACAGATTCAGCCTTTTCTGGGTCCCCCCTGAGGAAGGCCCTTTTAATATCAGTGGCTTTGCAGACATAGTCTTGGCCTGCATTGAGGTTGTGGAGGAATAGGGAGAGCATGATCCTGAGTGAGGTTTGTTGCAGCCCAGGTGTGTAGGTTTCCCCTTTTGGCAGTGTGGATGTCCCCTTTAATTCTGTGACACATGGTCTGGCATGGAAGATTGGGGAGCCCACTTTTTGTGGTTTTTGTTTGAGAACAAATTTTAATCTGAGCTTTTTGGCTCCCTCTGGCACGTCCCATGAAGGGGTGACAGGAGGTTTGTATTGAGGGTTTTTGGGGTTGGGCAGGACCCATTCCTGCCTGGCTTGGTGGACAATGGCCATCAGCCACTTGGTAAACCCTTTTTGTGTTTTGCATTCTTGTATGACGTGGGAGATTTGGTGGGGTGAGTGCATGGCTATGTCCCACTTACCCAGCCCAAAGGCTGAGGGATGGAGGAACTGGCTGTGCACTAACTTGTCCAAATCAGGGATCTCCCCTGGTGCATACTGAGTGTTGACTGCCTTGATGACAGCATCCATACCAGGGACAATACTGGAGAGAGGGATTTTAAAGTGGTCCAGAGGAACTGCACCCACCCCTGTGACACTGAGCTCATTAGCTGAGATAAGCACCCCAGGATAGGATACAAAAGGTTCCCCCAACAAGGTGTTACCAGAGTACCCCTCCACCACCTGGAAGGGTGTCTGAATACCAAGTATAGGGAGCATCACTTGTCCCACTACATCCAGTGAGCTTTGGCCTGAGAAATCCTGCACCCGTGCCCAAAATGAAGGTGCAATCTCAAGACCAGGGATGGCTTGTGCACTGATCACACTGACCTGTGCCTGAGTGTCTATTGCCAGGGTCCAGGGGTCCTGACTAGTGCACACAGCTGAGACTTTTGCCAACCCTTCGGCCACAGCAGCTTGTTGCTTATGTGACCTGTGTAATGCTTGCAAGGCGACTGCCAATCTTGACCTCAGAGCGGGAGGGTTGGCAGACAATTTGGTGCCTTGGGGCTGAGCTAATGCTTCCAACCCAGCTACCTCGTGCCTGGTTAAGCAATCCCCAGGTTGTGAAGTGGGCCTGGCTTCACTGAGGGTGGAAGGGTTCACAGAGGGTGCTGTGGTGCTGTCAACAGCAGTAATTGGTGGCTCAGGGCTACTGCTGGGCATGCTGGAGTTGCCAGATAGAAGTAGTGAGTCCATGCTTAAAGACTCTTCCCCAGGCACGTCTGCCATGGGAGAATAATACTTCTTAATTCTATGACAGCTCACCCTGTGACGCTTCCCATTGATATTGTGCTTGACCTCCACGGTCTTGCTGTTTTTGGTAAATCCACGGATGGTAACTGGACCTAGCCAAGTTCCAACCTTACCAAAGCTGTTTTCCTTGTAATAGAGAACTTGATCACCTTTTTGGAATACTGGCCTGGGATGGGTTTTATCTTTTTCTGCCAGTTTTGCTGAGGTTTGTGCACGTGCAGTGTTGTACAGTGCTATCACCTCTGGGGGATATACACCTGCCTGCAGGCCTGCTGGGATTACTTCACCCCACTTGGCATGCAAGACAGGTCTCATGTTTAGGGTTGTGCACATTTCATGACACCAGAGTGCCCTGTCACAGTAGACCCCTGAAGTAGCATCCTTGGAAGGATTTTGGCTAGTAGGGTTTTGACAGATCTGATGGTTCTTTCAATGACCCCCTGACCCTCATGATCTTCCAGCCCAGCAATCTCTATTGCTTCACACCCTTCCAGGTCAGTCAGACAAGAAAATTGTTGATCAAGCAAAATTCTGTCAACTGGGTAGAATCTGGGTAAAGCAATCATGAGTGCAACACGTAGCTGCCCTGCAGACATGCCAGGTAGGGGTTCCATTACTGTGAACCTGGACCATGAATCTTTTAGGATCAGGTAGGGTTGGACATCTTTGTTGATGTGCATCACATCCCCCACTATCATGCCTCTAGTGGTGGAAGGAGTTGCAGTATGCCATTTTTGAGGTTTGGGGCTATTGAACTGACATTCTTGACAGTGTTGTCTAGCCAGTTTTACTGCATTCCTGAGTTGTTTTCCCATGCTACTACCCCCCAGCCGTCTGGCCAGTTCCTCAGCCACTGTTTCATGACCCATGGCTAGGTGCAGCTGATGAGCAAGCTCCTTGATATCTATGGAGTTGTCAACAGTAGGGGTTAGTGCTTTTATGTAAGGTTCCAGTACAGGGTGTTGGGAGGACAGTAAGGTTGCTGCCTCAAAATCAATTATGCCCTGGCTGCCATCCCCAATGGTAATGAGATCATCATCCTCAGAGTAAGCAAGGTGAGAGAACTCACATTTGTTTGGGTAGCGAGGCCTGTTGCACCGGCTGCCTGGAGCTGGCCAGGTTGTGCCTCGTGTAGTGGCAGCCTGGGCAGAGATCCACATTGTTGCCCAGTGTAGGGTTGTGGTTGCACTGGTTGCGGCTGTGCCCCGTCTGGAAGCACCTCAGGCACCTGACCCTTCCAGGGTTGCCAGGTTGCCTATTGTTGTTGTTGTTGTTGCCCTGTTGGGGCCGGTTGTTGTTGTTGTTATTGCCCTGTGAGGGCATGTTGTTGGTATTGTTATTGTTAATTAATCGCAGCTTTTCTTGTTTGTTCATTGTATTGATTGAGAGGACAGTATCTTTGCTGCCTCAAAACCCACCATGGTTTGGTAACATTTTCGTTTGTTTGCTTGTAATGAGAGGACAGTAGCTGTGCTGCCTCAACACCAACCATGGTTTGGTAACCGTTTCGTTTGTTTGTTTGTAGTGAGAGGACAGTAGCCGTGCTGCCTCAACACCAACCATGGCTTGGTAACCGTTTCGTTTGTTTGTTTGTAGTGAGAGGACAGCATCTGTCTGTGCTGCCTCAACACCAACCATGGTTTGGTAACAGTTTTGTTTGTTTGTTTGTTTTCTGTTAGTGTTTCTTGTTATTGCCTCCCGGTGCTGCTTGAGCGTTAGCACCAGCCAGGTCTTTACCCGCAAGTACATGCGTTTGGTAATGGCTTCTGCCACTACTGCATGCGTTATTGATTATGTGCGGCGGCTGGGCAAGCTCCATGTCTAGGGAGTTGACAGCAGTGGGTTTGATTAAGGGCCCTCAGCCCTGACATAGAGAGGATCAACAGTCTCCCTAGAGGGTAGAGGCTGTGCTGCCAAGAAAGCAACAATACCCTTACACTCATCCCAAATAAAATGGGGAGATCTGCGTTCAAAAGACATGACATTCATTCAGATAACTCACGTTGGGGTGGACGGTGATACTTGTCTCGTTTGCATATGCCGTCCAGCCCAGGCCGCCCACCGCCGGCGATGGGGATAGGCCAGGAGTGCTTTTATCACATAACAGCTGGAGCGTTTCTATGCTCCTCATGCTGCAGCGATAGCTTTCTGTTTGGTTATGATATGTTGAAAAGATAGCCACCGCTCTTGAGCATTATATCAGAGCATGCATGAGGAAAGAAAGCAACGGACTTGCTTACGCTGGAAGCCCCAGGGGCCGGCGCGGGGCCGGTGCCTCCTGGGGGGTTGTTTTCCTGCCGCATTGCCGCTGCCATGGCTGCTCCAGCAGTGGGTGCTGCTGTCGCAGCCGCCGGGGAAGAGGGTTGGTCGGTGCCCCGTAGGGGAACCGGCTCCGCCACCGCACTACAATACGGTTCGTAGGAGACGCGAAATGAGTGAGAATGTTACCCGAGCGGTAACGAGGATTCGCACCGTCGATTTTAACATATGTTTCTTTTTTTGCGCCATTTGGCGAGCATCGACTGGAGCCTGAACCTAGCGGGGGGAATCGTGCGGGGGAATCTTGCGGGGGAATCTTGCGGGGAAAAATTCCGAACGTGAATTTAGCGAAGTCCTACTACATTTTGCTTGGGTTCACGGTACTACAGTTTCGTCACTGAAAATTTTCTGTAGTTGCGTTGGTGTTTCGTACGTTTCGCTGAAATTTTCGTGTTCAGTGCCCAGATCACAATTTGATCCGGGCGCAAAATGATTGGCTGTACGGTACGAACCAAAAACGAAATTTTAGTATCTAAGTTCCGCAGCGCTTGCTGAATTTGCCCCGGAAGCCCGGGGGCACTTTCCCCGCTGAAAAAGGTGTCCGCGGAAGCGTATTGTAGTGCGGCTGGCGCACAGGGGAGGGGGGTTGTTCGGACTGCCTCGCGGCAGCCGGACCCTCCACCTGGCTGGTATTGTCATGGTTGTTCTTTTGTTTTCTTTTTCTTTTTCCTTGTCTTCTTTTTGTTTTGTTGTTATTGCATGCAGGCGCACCGACATCAGCCGGTGCCCTGTTGTCTGGCGGACGACGCTGATCATCATCGTCGTCCCCAAGATATAGTTTCTTTTCTTTTCTTTTCTTTTTTTTTTCCAGTGCCGGTTTGAACCATTGTTGTGTTTGATGTTGCTGAAGAGCGTTTATAAAATTCAAGTTAGTAAATGGGAATGAACGACGTGATATATTGCTTGAGAACACTGTATGCTGTGAGCAATGAATTGCTTGGTTCATTAGCTCGTCGTCTGTCTCTGGTCCTCTACGGAGGACTGAGTTGAACTCAGTCCTCTCTCGAGGACCGAGTTTTTGGGTTTCGTAGAAAATTCGCCCCGGTCAGAATGTTTGACAAAAAAACTCTCAAAATTTATTCAAATACTACGTGAAAAGATCTTTCTTGGACATATTTTTGGGATTTTTTTGGATTTGGTATGAGCGGCTAAATGTACGGTCAAAGTACAGGTGGTAAGGGTACTTTTCCACGTGAAACGCGAGTTCCGGAAATGCACGACCTAGCCATGGCGGCTCGCGCCCATGCATGCAGTTTACGTTTGCGGACGAGTTAGCTGTCAAAACTCAGGAAATAGATTTAACATGCTCTAAAGATGATAAAAATCAATTTTTAGCTCGCGGGGATGCGATTTACCCGGTGTCGGCACTGTTCTTGCTGGAAAAAACTGCGATAAGGCAGGTTGACGGAATTGATGACTGCGCTTGCTTTCCGGCGCAATTTCAATGGCTGATAGGTTTCTTTCTACATTTTAACATGCATTGTATTAGAATAAATTGAGTGACAGTATAGATTTGATGATTTCGACCATTCTGTCACGTCATGGTCTATGTGCCGCAAAGTGCCACTTTTGCGGGCACCGCCTGGGCCAAGGTAACGCCAGCCGTGCCAGGTAAAGCCGGATAATCGTTGCCTCTTCGTTTCTTGATGTTCGTACATGAGTTTAAGCTTGCGAGGCGTTGTCAGGTTCAAGTCTTGATGCTCTTTCTTGACCGTTGCCTGCCCCTCTCTAAAACCCCCTTTTCAGATGATGTTAGCAGGCATTTGCCTTAACCCAGTGTAGTTGTGCAGGGTTTTAGGAGCTGTGCAGGTTTCAACACCTTCATAGATGTTAGTTATTCTTTTGCTACGTTCATACTGCATGATTGTGTGGCCACGGGCTGCGTCAAGGGTGCATTCAAGCTTTTACGGGTGAGTGAAAAGTCTTGGTGACAAACCACTGCCATCATGTGCCAGCAACTATGTTGGCCACATCATGGCAAGGAAAAACAGTTATAGCCATATCTATTGTTGTTAGAAACAGTGGAAATATGCTTAACCTACCCATTATATTGGTGGTTGACACTTATAACATAACCCTTTGTTGGTAGGTATCCAAGCCCATTCCCTACATGGATGCATAGGCTCTCACTGCATGATAAGGTATGATATACCTGAAGTATGATGATGCAAGTGTGTTGTCCTGTAATGCTTGAAGGGAAATGAGTTGATTGGGATGGTTGGTGGCCACGGTGATGTGTAGTATGACCGCACTTACATGCTAGCAAAGTTAGCAAAAGCCCCATTCCTCTCCTGAGGACTGAGAGTTTTTTAATTGTTTCAGGCAGTTGCAGTGGCCAAATCGAGCCCAGTTTTTTGCCACGTTTCAAGAACTATATTGTTTACATGCCTATATTTTTTCTTCATGCACCAGGATTTGATTGAATTTTTCCCACTCGTTCTTATCCCGAAAAATGCAAATTCGCGAGGGGGTGCCCAGCGTCCGTGTAATTTTCAGGTGTTCGGGTCAAGTTTTCACATATGCAGTATTTTTGCCAACAAAATGACATCTAGTACACCCCCGATCAACATCAAAACATTTGGGATGGACCCCCCACCTAGTCGCTACACGCGGTTGAAAATTGTCAACTCAGTCCTCCTGTGAGGACTGAGTTGGGACAGACGACGAGTTAGAAAATAGGTTTACCCTTTATCAACGTTCCTCTCACTGGCTGCGCCGCCAGTGACCGTTGGGTGCAGACCGTTGGCCCGAGGCCGCACGATGACAGGTCGCAGTCTAGTCACTGCATCGTGTGATCACAGATCAATGCACGCTGCAGTACGGTCCCTATATCTAGGATACTCTAGTACTGTCCAATGACAGGACACTACGTATGCTGGGTACTGACATCTGTCACGTACCCCAGTACCCAAAGTACCTATCTAGGGAAACGTATGCGACTCGACTAGCATTCCTATCTGCATAGCCCACGTGGTATTTATATTCACATACCAACGTAGGTTTACAAGGCTTATTCATACGTTGTATTCACCGACAATGCCTTTGAGACTTAGTCTACAGCAAAGCATGGAGACTAACTCTGCCGGAGCTCGCCCAGGCTGTTAATAAACTCCTCCACGGCGGACGGCGTCAGAATTTCTGGCAGCTTACTTGGCAGCTCTTCTTTCTTGAAAACTTTCCGGGCAGTTGGTGCTGACTGCTGCCCCGGAGCGGTGCTGACCGAGCCACCAGCTGGCTCAGTCGCCGCGGTGGCTGCGCCACTCCCATCCGCCGGAGTTGATGCTTGCGTTCCCTGGTCCTGGGTTGCAGCTGGCGTTCGCTCCGCGCCACGCGCCATGAGCCCAGAAAAATAGTCAACGGTAATGTTGACTGTTGTGAATACAAGTTGAATGCCCTTCACCGCTGGCTAGCACGCCGGCGATGGAGACGGGATTTTTGTTGTTTGGGGAACCGATTGCGGGAGGCTGAGCCCGCAGCCGCCACTGATTGCTATTGAACCCTTGCAGCTGGCCAGGCCGCAAGGAGCTCAGCGGCGCGGCGCTAACCGATAAGGCATGCTCGAGCCTCTAACCCGAGACTACCGGTAGGCTACTACCCGATAGTGCATGCTCGAGCCTCTATTAACCCGAGACTACCGGCCAGCGGATAGATGCCACTCGGGAGCACAACTAAGCATGCTGGTTGGGTTGTGCATGACAAAAAATCATCACATGCATCACATTACACTTGACAAAGTACCTTGGGCGTGCATGCGCCTCACTCACAACATGCACCTTTTGGCCTTTGGGCCAGGTGCCAGGATCAGATGCCACTCTGGTGACCTGCACTGCTACACGCAAGGCCAGCACTACATGCCAATCACTGCACATGTGCATGACAATCTACGTGCGGTGTATGTGCGGTGAAAGATGCACCTACTTGGTAGCATACCATATAAGACGTACATTTGTAAAATTGAATGATAAGGAGATGTCGCCTCATGCACGGAAGGCTTCCTACTAGGCTTTCACGCAGTGTTCATATTTTCTTGCATCTAAGGAAATATGAGAGCCCCCACATTCCTACAAGTAAGTTCCTCAATTTCCCTTACATGGCACACCCATTTTCTTTTTGATGTGGGGAGTTTTCCTTCCCACCTGTTTTCCTTTTCCTATTTACCTTTTTTTACCTTACTGATCACATTTTCTTTCTACCAATATCTTTCTTATTATCCATATTAATTTTATGTATGCTTATACTTTATATTTATGCAACTTTCTATATTTCCTTATTAAGTGAGATAACTTTCTGTATTCTTTTTTTTTTACTTATTGCTGTAATCTCATTTCTTCTTCTTTATGTTTATTATATTTATTACAAATATAATTACTTACAGCAGAGTGAAATCACTCAAACCAAAGCAAACGCCCAGCTATAAACCTATATACAGAGCCATGTCAAAGCTCTATACTACGATAAGAACAATGGAAACGCCTAACGGGAGGAACCTAATAGCCCTGCTGCACCGCAAAATCAGCCCGCGTACGGCGGAGCATGATGTCAGCCATGGCCCGAGTCAGCGCCACCGACAAGCGCTGACGCCAATATGACGTCCAGGTCCGCGCCGACCATGGGGCCCGCTGGCCCTCCAGGTCCAGCCGGTCCTCCCGGAGCCGGCAACACTCCTTGAAGAAGGCGGAGGTCAGGGGCCCCATGGCACCAAACTCCTCCAGGACAAAGGGCACCACACGATGGTGCCCGACGTCGCCGTAGGCCAGGAGCTTGGCCCGCTCCGCCCGGTCCGCCGTGTAACCTGCCGTGAGGGAGGCCCCAGCCACGTGGCTAAGAGCCAAGGGCCGCGCCACCGAAACGTCAATAAGCAGATGCCGGCCACCCCCTCAAAGTCCAGCACCACGATGTCAGGCCGGTGGTTGGGGGAATAGAAGGCAGCGCCATCCGCATCCTCGGACCGGATGTTCGCGTGGGGGAAAACCGACCGAATCATGGCGAGCACCACCGTCAGGAGGACAGTGTGCAAATACAAATACCAATTCTGATTCTGTTGGCCCCCCATGCAGGCAAGGTAGTGAGTCCCCGTGGGATCCAGCGGCTGCCCACAGCTACCACAAGGCCGCCCGGCCGGAACAAGAGGCTGCGGGGCAAATAGCTGGTGCCGGAGCGCCACCGAGTAGTGGCTGGGAGCCAAGGCGAATGGGGGGGCCATGGGAAGAGCACGAAGGTACGCCGAGCCCACACTCCGCAAGGAAAGCGAGAACAGCCACGCACGTCCCTGGGCGTTGAGGTCCGCGAAAAGAGCAATCCAATCAGCCGTGTGCAGAATACCCGCGTAGGTTTTCTGGTGTTTATCGATGACGCGAGCAGGGAATGCGGCGGGAGATTGAACGGAGGCGACCGAGGGAGTGCCGCGAGGGAGGTGGCGCTGTACCGCCTGAGCGGCACGGACGGGAGAACAGGCCTGCTGGATCTCAGCATAGGCCTCCTGGATGGCGGTGACGAAGGGCAAAGGGCTGCTGGGGTCCAGGAGGTCAGGCGCTGCCGTTGCCAAAAGGGGCAGGAGCCGGCAGCTTTCCGCCCACGACTGAGCGACGGAGCCCAAAAATGCTGCTGGGGCCAGCCGGGCGGCACGAGTCAGACCGCAGCCACCCATCCGTGCAGGCAGGGAGGCAATGCGAATAGCATGTGGCGGGAGGTCGGGGCCCGGGACCAGCTGCGCCAAGGCCGACTGGATGCGTTCGTCGTGGCCCTCGGCGGCCAGCCGGACCTGAGCCGGAAGAGCGCCCCGGAGCCAGTGAACGACGCGAGGGTGAGCGCAAAACCACAGAAGCAGACCCTTGGTCTGCGAATCATGAAGGCGCGCAATCAAGGGCAGTACCTCAGTGCGTGCCTCGAGGGCGGCCCGCAGAGCATCGATGACAAACGCGGGGTCGCCAACCGGAACGCCGAGGACATCCAACCCATGGAGGCGCTCGTCCCGGCCCAAGAGCTGGGGCGGAAAGCCGGAGCAATCACCTTGGGGCGAGTACACCGCGCACTTGGCCAGGGTCAACTGGAGGTTGATGTCGGCCACCGCGGTCTGCAGTGCCAGCAGAGCCGCGGTGGTGTCCGGCACAGGGCCCAGAAGGTAGATATCATCCAAGTAGGCCTGAATAGCGACCGCCGGGTGGGCAGCATGGACCGCTTGGAGGCAACCCTGGAGGGGGGCGGCAAAGTACAGGGGTCCCAGGGGGTTTATTATATTTACTATAATTAATTAATTAATAAAACTCGTGCTCCCGTTGGGGAGTCACGGAGTATTAACCCCAATGGATGGATTGAAGGGGGATGCACACAATCCTACTGGTCTATTCTATCTAGATGGACTAGCCAGATCCTAGGTCGCATTCCTGGGTCGCTTAGGCCATTCTTCCCATATAGGCGCAAGTAGGCATCTTCCCCACAACAGGAGGCGGGTTCATTGTCCTTGGGGACCTGGGCATTCTTTATCTTTACTTTAACGTAATCTTACAATGTTCTTATCATGTGCTACTTATCTATCATTCTTCTGTTCTTTTTATTTTCACTATTTGCGTCCATGAATGGTTGTCTCACTTAATAAAATGAATAGTTGTACGTCTGACTCAATAAAACTTAATTATACACTCTTCCACCTTCCACCTTTGAACTGGAGTGAGCTGGTTATAGGATCGAGGCGTTCGACCCAGATTGTTGGGATGGAGATCCTGGGAACCACGGGCGCTCAAACTACGAACAAGAAACTCCTGACCCTTAGCCCAACGTATTGCCTATGCCTTATCATATCCCAGCAATGACCTCGTTGTCCCTGTTGTTTATTCTTCTTCTCATCCCCTTTTTATTTTTTGTTTTAACTTTTATTATTTTCCATCCACCACCCGGTCAGCCCTTTTGTGTTCACCCTTCTCTCTCCAAGAACTTGTCTCCAAGGTTCCACGTATGTCTTCCTACAGACCCCCCCCCCCGTGATCTTCGCGCCTTTCCTCTCAGACAACTACTAGTAGTCCTCACACGATCGACGTAGGACCGCCATTGAATTGAATTGAATTGAATTGAATTGAATTGAATTGAATTGACTTGACTTGAATTGAATTGAATTGAATTGAATTGAATTGAATTGAATTGAATTGAATTGAATTGAATTGAATTGAATTGAATTGAATTGAATTGAATTGAATTGAATTGAATTGAATTGAATTGAATTGAATTGAATTGAATTGAATTGAATTGAATTGAATTGAATTGAATTGAATTGAATTGAATTGAATTGAATTGAATTGAATTGAATTGAATTGAATTGAATTGAATTGAGTTGAATTGAATTGAATTGAATTGTAACATAACTCCGTTGGGAGAATATGTAGCACATATCCTGGTGAGTGCTGGCAGAGAAGGGGCATATTGCTTTGAATACATTCTAAGCTACTTCCTGCAAGGGTGGGAATGTAAACGACACTTGCTCTAGGTGCCCCAGGGGCACCTGCAGCCCCATGAGCTATCAAGCTATGCCCAGCTAAGGGGGAGCCTGTCATGGGGGGGAAGATCAGCATAGCTATACAAGAGCTAGGGCATGGCTTCTCAGCAGAGAGTGACTCCCTGCATGGGCACTGCATAATTAAATAAAGCTAGGCATCATCTGGAGGGTGGCTCATCACAGGCACACATGTACATGACTAAAAAGGCTAGGCCTCAGCTGGTATAGTGCCTGTTGTAGTAGGCGGGCATGTACAAGGCCACTGTCTAACTATTCTACACTACTGCTGCTGTATTCCCCTAGGCTGGGGCTTCTGGAGTCGCTGGGGCCGCGGTGGTTGAGGGGGTCGCGTGCCAGGGCTTGTGGCCGACGTAGATGGCCGCCCCCTTCCAGTACACCGGCTGGCCCGCCTAGGTCTGCCGGAGCTGGAGGTAGGTCGGCCATAGCTCCCGTCGCCGTTGTTGCTGCGCCAGGGTCAAGTCGTCGTCCACGGTGAAGGGAGTCTTCTCAAGCCGAGCTTGCGGCGTCTGAGAAACGAAATCTTGTCCGCTGGGCTCTCAAAGATGAGAAGAAGCGGAGGTGCCCCTGCCTTACCCCGCGCGCGGGGGAGGCGGTGGGCGGTCAGCAAGAAGGCCCATGCGTGCAAGGATTTTGCTCTCAAACGCACGTGCAAGCTTCTCGGAATTCTCACCTTCCTCCATGTCGAAGTTCTTGAGTATGGCGTTGAGGCTGCGCTTGGCGAGCTTGGCCTCCTTGCGGAGGTCAAGCGTCTGCCGTTGGAGCTGGGCTGCGACGGCGGAGGTGGTGGAGGTGGTATGTTGTCTGCCCAGGTCGTGATGGGAGGAGCATCGCCGGCCAGGCCAGCAGGGGCTGGCTTGGCGGCAATGTCCTTCACCGCCTGGGCGGTGAGGCCTGCGGTGTTCTGCAGGACCTCGTTAGCGATGGCATTGTCCTTAAGACGCTGGTCGATGTCGCGGAGCTGGGCGGTGATGGAGTCGGTGGAGGCGGAGGGGGGGGGGGGGTGGAGGCGAGGAGGGTGGCGGTGGCGGTGGGGATGGTGGGGAGCTCAGCAGCCAGCGTGCGCCCCACAGCTGCCACATCTGCAGCAAGGGGCGTCACGTGCTCTGAGAGGTATTGCATGGAGGTGCGCCCATGCCATGCCGATCCGTGTCGTCAGGTCGTCCTCGCAGACTGCATGTCGGGAAGCCAACTGCCGAGCAGCTTGAAGCGGCCTGAAGTAGGGTCAGGGGACCTCGGTGTCGTCTAAGATGCGGAGTGTGGGTGGGGGCCCTGCCATGCCGAGGGCCAGGGCCTCCGTTTTGGGGCTGATTTCTAGACCAACCGCCCGAGCCTCGAGCGACGAGCGCCAGGCAGTCCAGCCAGAGTTGGACAGACTCCGGCTTCGGCGATGAGCGTGATGTCGTCGGCATAAATGAGGTCAGCTTGTAAATTCTGCTTGTTAGTCCGTAGTCGGCCCCCCTTCTCGAAGCTCGTTCGTGATCGCTAGGCTGGGGGCACGGCCTGCAATGCTAGCAAAGCGAGCACGTGCCTGGCGCATAACGTAATCCACTACAATAATAAACAGGTACGGCGACAGGACGCAACCCTGCCACACGCCGGTCTGCAGTGGGCACGGCAGGGTAAAGCCGTGTTGAGTGCGCACCGAAGTGGTCGACCCCTCATATACAGCGTGCGGATGACCGTCGGTAATCAGGGGAGTGGGGACGCGAGCGCGAGCTTAAGTATATACAGCCCATAGAGCGTCTCAGAGGACAGAATCAAAAGCCTTGATGAAGTCGACGAAGATCAGGATGGCGGGAAACTCACCAGGCTGCAGGAGAGCGATTTCCTCGAAGAGGCGACGCGCGACAAAGATGGCCATCATGACGGTGTTGCGCCCAGGATCCGGACGAAAGCCCATTTTACTTTCCCCTGGGTGACGGTCGAGAGCAGAACGAAGGCGGTTGAGGATCATGCGCATGAACAACTTGAGTGCGGCGCTCTGGATGCAGACTCCTCGGTATAGTTGGCGGGGTCGTTACAGTGTAGGGGAACCTTTGTTTTTGTACAGCATAATACGGTAGCTGCGCTGCCACTCAGGAATCGGTGGCGCGTCGGCTAGCAGGATCCGGTTGCAGACGTCAAGCAGGAACCCCGTGAGCGCCGTCAGCTATCACCGGGGCGGGGAGCTGGTCTGACAGGTCCAACGGCGGCGTAGAAGCGGAGTTGCTTGGCGGCGGTGCTCAGCTCGAGCTCGGTGAACGTCGGGAGCTGGTTGGGGTCGGCCAGGGGTTCCGTCAGGGCTGGGTACGTGTCGTCCTGCTCAGCGGCGGGCGGCGTGGGCGGCGCAGGGACGTCCGCAGGCGCTACTGCCAGGCGCGCGGCCGCCAAAGGGCCATTTGGCGGAGGCGGCGGGGGGGCGCCGAGCAGCCGGGACTGGGAGGAATACCACTGGTCGAGCTGCTGCTGCGGTGAGCCGGCCGAGAGAGCGTCCGCGGCGCCGGCTGCGCGCCGCCGGCGGGCCGCTGGGCGTGACGCAGGCGGGTCCAGGCGTACTTGCCGTGCTCAGGTCCTTGAGGTGGGCGAAGTATTCGCGGAGTCACATGGAGGTCCTCCTGCTTGATCCTTGCATGGTCGCCTGCCGGATGGCCGAGTGGTAATCGGCTTTGAGGCGGCGTAGCAGGCGGGGTCGCGGTTGTCCGCAGGGCTTGCCGGGCCTGGATGACGGTGGGGAGCCGGTGCAGGCTGGTGAAGCGGGGTGGGCGGCGGGGGGGCAGCAGGGCCCCGGCCGCGGGCAGCTTGCCGGCGAGGTGCCGAAGGGCTGATGCCGGGCCGGCAGCGAACAGCTGGGCGTGGCTGGCCAGGATGTCCAGCGCGTCTACGAACGCCTCTGACTGACTGCTGCGCGCTTGTGGGCGCGTTTTTCAGGGAAGTCCTTCAGAGCGTCGTCAGATTTCTCAAGCATTGAACTGCAGTACGTGTGCGCAAATCAGGTGGTGCCAATTAAGTGCTTACAAAAGGGCGAGGGGAATCGCAGGCGGATGCGGGCGGTGACGATGCGATGATCGGAGCGCACCAGGGGGATCACATGCGATCGAGCGAGCAGCTAGTACAGATCCTTGATGACGCTTGCGCATTACAACATATAGTCGATGCAGCGTTCAGTGCCAGTTGGCGAGGTGTGTGTGACCAAAGCATCTGGACTATGTGGCAAGCGGGTGTTGGCAGTGACCATGCAGATCGCATGGCGTAAGCAAATCAGCAAAAAGTGCAGTGTTGGCATTGGAGACCGTACCGTTGGGGGCGTGCTGACATCCGCCAGTACCCGGTGGTAGCGTTGCGTTGGCGTCCAGTAGCAGAGCGAGGTAGTTGCGACCAGGGGTGCCGTTCGCCAGGTTCTCCAGCGCAGCAAAGAAGTCCTTGCGATATCTTGTTCTGGGTGGCCGTAGTGGGGTGCGTCACCGACGCCCACCGTCAGGGCGTATAGGTCGAGTGGCCCTTCACCGAAGGGAAGGTGGCCACAAGGAGCCGAGCGTTTACCAGCTGGGGTTCGCCCATGTGTCGTACGGCGAGCGGGGAGCAGAGGAGACCGACGCCCCCGTTCCCGGTGCCGTCGCCGCCTCTGTAATAGAACCGCCAGCCGTCGATGTCGTCAACAGCAATTAAGGGCAGTCGGTCCGCGGGCCGATGCAGTGTGCCTGTGTTCTTGGATTCCCAGGATGGCGATATTATTGTCGATGCAGTTCTAAACCAATAAGATTGGAGACAGTCTCGATGGCACTGACAGTCGTCGCTGCGCAGGCAGTGACAGCAGTCAGGCGGGTCAGCGTCGGGCTGGAGCGTGCAGGCGTTGAAGGTGGCGATGACCAATTAGGGCGCGCGTTGCATGACCGAAAAGCGGGGTGCAGGCGGGGGTGGGGGCGGAGATGGAGCAGGGTGGTGATGGGGGTGGGGGTGGAGGTGGTGGGGTAGGGGGGGCGGTTTGATTGAGGACTTATTATGCTTTCAATCACCGTTTCGATTCTTTCTGCCAACCCCCAATCCCATTATTTACATTTGGTGGATCCCACTACACCAAAATGGTTTTTTTTAAAATATTGGATTTTGCTTGTATTGTGGCTTATTACCATGTGGGAACATAAAACAACCCCCCAGCCACCCCACCCACCCCACCCAAGGACCCAACATGCCTCCATTGCGCCCCCCCCCCCCCCCCCCCCAGCACCCAGGCCATGCAGGCACCTAGGCACCTATAGGCACCTAGGCACCTAGGCACCCAGACACCAAGGGTGGATTGCATCTGTACTGACTTACTATCATGTGGGAACATATCAATCCCCCCTCAAGCACACCCCCTTTGGGCCCCCCCCCCCCCCCCCATCACCCAGGCATGCAGGCACCTACTAGGCACACGTAGGCACCCAGGCACCCAGGCACGTAGGCACCCAGGCACCAAGGGTGGATTGCATCTATGCTGACACATCTGTACTGACTTACTATCATGTGGGAACATATAAATCCCCCCCCAAGCACACCCCCTTTGGACCACCCCACCCCACCCGTACCCACCTAGCACCCAGGCATGCAGGCACCTAGGCACCTAGGCACGTAGGCGCGTAGGCACGTGGGCACGTAGGCACCCAGGCACCAAGGGTGGATTGCATCTATAATGACTTACTATCATGTGGGAACATATAAATCCCCCCCCCCGAAGCACCCCACCTTTTGACACCCCCCCCCCCCCCAGCACCCAGGCACCCAGGCACCCGGGCACCCGGGCACCCGGGCACCCGGGCACCCGCGCACCCGGGCACCCTGAGTGGATAATGCATATATCATGAATAGGCTAATTATCATGTTCATGTTATCATGCAAGCTAGCAACTAGTAAATTGCCTTAATTGCCATGAGTGTCCACCACAGTTTGTGGGAGCTGGTCCATCCATTACAGCGGCAAAATAGGTGAACCCTGTCTATCTTTAATATTCCTGTAGACCTAAGCGTATTGGATAGCTTGTGTGGCTTTAAATTATGTGGAAGAAACCTGAGGCCTATTTCTCACTACTGAGCCCAAGCCGCAACCACTACAAGCTGGGGTGCCGGCAACTGGCCCCCTAGACCAAAGCACAGAAAAATTGCTGTCGGCTAGCATTTCTTTGCCAGCACGCAAGGTGGGGCCACTTTGAATACAGTTTGAAGTGTGCAACACCTTATCCATAACTCAAGAAGCTCCCACAACTGACATGTACGTGATGAAAAAAATCGCATGAGTATGCCTTCAACAACGATAACCGCGAAAGTGTTCATCGACGTAGGCGGACGCAATGCGCCCCTTGTTCTTGCGCGGGCTGGACCGGGTGGCCACCGCGCGCATAGGAGGCGCGCGCTTCTTAGACGGCGCCGGCGTGTAACCACCCCTGCGTGCATCATCCTCCAGCTCCTCATACTCCTCCACCTCCTCCAGCTCCTCCGCCTCCTCCTCGTCCTCGTAACCATGCGTGTACGCCAACAGCGGCGTGGGAACTTGCTGTTGTGGATATGGCTGGGGATGGCGGGGCCTGGGATGCTGCCGGGGCTTCCCCGCGCTGGGCAGGTTAGTGGGCCCAGCTGCGGGAGGGTAGGCTGCTGCCGCCGGCCATGTTGGCACTTGCACCGACATCATCGTGTTCTGAGTGGCTTGAACATGCTGGATCTGCCACTCAAGCGCTGCGATCTTTTTGCCCTGATCTTCCACCGTTTTTTGTGCTGCAGCCAGGTCTTTCTTCAAGGCGTTGAACTCCAGCGGGAGCTGAGGCGCCGCTGCAGCCGGCTGCAGCTTCTTGACCTCTGCCGTCACAGTGTCCGTCACAGTCTTCTTTATGTCTGATTTTGCGCCAGTGACTGCCCTGGAAAAGCCGGAGACTTGCTTCGCCAGAGTGGTCAGCCGCTGCTCCACGGCAGTTCTGGACTTCCCGAACGCTTCCAGCTTTTCGCCATGTTGCTTGACCTTTGCCTCGAGAGAGGCCACGGTGGCGTGCACTGCGTCCCGGGAGGCTGCCCCCCCAGCGCCCCCCCGAGGCTGCCCCCCCAGCGCCCCCCCGGAAGCTGCCCCCCCCAGCTCCCCCCGGAGGCTGCCCCCCCTAGCGCCCCCCCGGTCTTCTTCCTCGTCTCCCGTGGTGTGGTTGAGGTATCCTTGGCACGCTTGCCCTTCAGAAGCGGGGACTGGGCGGCATCAGGGTCCGCCTCATCATCTTCATCCGACTCCATGTATGCCCACACGTCCTCGTCGGGGATACGAGATCTGGTCAGAGACGGTGCTGGTTCGGGGACTGTAACCACCTGCAATATATAAAGACGAAGAGCAGCAAAAAGAAAAGGGACATTAAAACTAGTCAGTTACAGACCAGACATGCATGTCTACTACAAGAAGTGTGATGATGAAAAGCAAGCCGGCGCCCAAAGAGAAATACAGCAAGGAAGCAACATGCATAACGCAACGCGCCGAGGAAGCCCCCCCCCAAAGACAATGCTTTGATAAGCTATCAAAGCCAATGCGCGCAAGCAAGAACAATGAATAAAAATTGGCAGCCTAACGAGACAATACAAACAACAGTCAAGCTATAAAACCATCATCTTGCAAGAAAAATACCTTGAAAGCGGCGGACCTAAGAGCTGCCTTGATCTCCGCCTCCTTGCACGCGTCAGTAGCCAAGATATGTAGGACATCGTGCACGGCAGTGGCAACCAGCTCCTTGTCTGCATCAACGTCCACTGACAATGACAGCTCCGTCGCCTTCACCCATGCAAGCATGGGCGGCCCGCCGGGGAGCGAGATGGTATCGTCCATGGAATTGTGCGGCACCAATCTGGTCAGGCAGGCAAATGCACGACGCTGTGTCTTGGTAGTGTGGCTCACCCCCAGCAGCACGTCGGCGATTGCCACCACCAACAAATTGTGGTCGCACTGCAGGTCGAAGGCCATCAGCAATGCAGACTCGGCCTTCTTGTCCACCATTGTGCATGCATCCCCCACGGCGAGCGTGTACTGGGGAAAGCTGCCTTCTACCTTGCAGGCCACGACCAGCTCCGGGAAGCTGCTGTCGACCTGCTTCTTGCTCGCCAAGGTGGCATTCCTCGACCTGGCTAGCAGGCACGTCGGGAAGCCGGATTGTGGAACGAGCTTAGAGGCATCCACATCCGCGATGAAATGCTCTCCAGCTGGGCGAGCAAAATGTGGATACCCGCCCCCTGCATTCAAGAAGATCACCTTCTTTTGTTGCCCTCCCCCGATGGGGGCGATCCCCAGGTATTCGTCATAGAGGGCCAGCTCCTTGCTCGCCGAAGTGCCAAAGCGGAGCCTTTTTGCAATACTCCCAGCCTCCGTTGGATCTGCTACAGCCGGGCGATTATGGATGGTTGGCGCATAGCGGTTGTTCTCCGTTTTAATCGCCACTTCTGCAGCCATACTGACAGCCTCTGCAGGCAATGCCACCACAGCAGCAGGTGCCGTCACATCAGCCCTGGCCTCCGCAGCCCTGGCCTCCGCAGCCCTGGCCTCCGCAGCCCTGGCCTCCGCAGCCCTCGCCTCCGCAGCCCTGGCCTCCGCAGCACCAGCCTCCGCCTGAGCCCTGGCCTCCGCAGCCCTGGCCTCCGCAGCCCTGGCCTCCGCAGCCCTGGCCTCCGCAGCCCTGGCCTCCGCAGCCTTGGCCTCCGCAGCCCTGGCCTCCGCAGCCCTGGCCTCCGCAGCCTTGGCCTCCGCAGCCCTGGCCTCAGCAGCCCTGGCCTCCGCAGCCCTCGCCTCAGCAGCCCTCGCCTCAGCAGCCCTGGGCGCCACAGCCTTGGCCTCCGCAGCCCTGGCCTCAGCAGCCCTGGCCTCAGCAGCCCTGAATGAAGCCCGGGACTTCTCATGGCCCCTCGTGGCTGCATCTACCATCTCGTCTAGCTCATCCCACATTTTTTCGCCAAATTTCTGGCTCACCTGCAGCCTTATTTTGATGTAACAAGTAACCACAAAAGCTAACAAAAATTCCGTGAATGGCACAAATTTGCAAGGTAGCCGGTTCTTATAATTTAACTACGGAATGCCGACCCTGTTACCATATAACTTCGTTTCAGAAGGTATCGGTACGAAATAAACGCTTCCCACTACGAACTGCCCACTAGACACCAATAACCACAAAAGCTAACAAAACTGATTCCGTGAATGGCACAAATTTGCAAGGTAGTTTGTTCTTATAATTTAACTACGGAATGCCGACTCTGTTACCATATAGCTTCGTTTCACAAGTAATCGGTACGAAATAAACGCTTCCCACTACGAACTGCCCACTAGACACCAATGAACTAACCGTGGCTTCTCCAGCGTTCCTGCCTGCATTTGCTGGTCGGGACTCACCGAATTTAATGGCATCGTGCATCGTCCTGGCTGCCTGTTGACGGCGTCGTCGGGGCGCCGCGCCAGGAACGCGCCAAGTCAGCGAGGACGATGCACGCTGCCAATAATAAGGTGAAATTAGGCAAGTCCCGACCAGCAAAAGCAGGCATGCGCGTGGGAAAAGCCACGGTGAGTTCATAGGTGTCTAGTCGGCAGTTCTTAGTGGGAAACGTGTATTTCATACCGATACCTTCTGAAACGAAGCTATATGGTAACAGGATCGGCATTCCGCAGTTAAATTACGAGAACCTACCTTGCAATTTTGTGCCATTCACGGAATTTTTGTTAGCTTTTGTAGTTACTTGTTACATCAAAATATGGCTGCAGGTGAGCCAGAAATTTGAAGAATAAATGGGACCTAAGGTATCGAAATAGTGCATGCATTCTATTCTTTCTTGTACCATGTGTTCTGTGAAATTGCAGACGAAATTGTGACGAAATGGGACACGGGAAACGCCGCTCAGCAGCTGAGATTCTGAAGGAGTCAACCGATCCTGTTGTACTTGCTCGAGACGCCGGTGCCCGCTGCAAATGTGGCAAGGCAGATGCTGGCTGCTGTGCGGCCATGACTGTTCCAGAGCTGCGGGCGCTGCGCACAAGGTTTTGGACGATGCGCCCTGCTGACCGGAAGGAGGAGATCAAGGCCGAACTCCGACATGGTGGCCTGACCGCCACAAGTCAGCCGGGGGCTTCTAAGCGCACTTTCCATGTGGACGAGGGCTTCAAGTTTACCCTGGCAGGCACGACCACCATCGAGGCTGTCAGGCCGGACCAAGTCGAAATCGTAAGGGATTTTCGCTACAAGGTCTGCGTCGATGGCTACCGCCACTGCCTGGTCATCGGCGATAACTTGTGGCAGATAGCTCGTGATGAGGTCGTCCGGCCTGTCCACCACGTAGACCCCAATGACAGCACAGTGGGGCAAGGTTCCATGAAGAGGGTGCGGGTAGGCCAAGACAAGACGGCGGTGTGTGATACCTGGATTCGCGACTGGGCAGTGCCGGCTCAGGAGGGGGATCCCACTGGTGATGTCAACGTCATTGAGCAGCCATGCAAGCAGACGCTGTGGTCCGAGTACAAGGAGAAGATGCGCTGGATGGGTCTTCCCTTCGTGTGTCTCAGCTGGTTTTACACACGCTTTCTCCTCATCATTGCCGGCTTGAGGGACACCGTGCGCGTGACAAAGTACTGTGAGAAAGTAATGGGGGAGTGCGGCAAGTGCCGTGACTTGAAGGATGAGATCGCCCGCTACCGGGCATCCGACAGTGTGAGGTACGAGGACGCAAAGCGCCGTCTTCACAACCACGAGAGCTTCTACCACCTCGAGCGATTCTCGTTCATCTCTCGCAGGTAATTTATGTGGTTGATGTCATTTCATTTTCAATGGTCTTCTTGGCACCTTTTCTCAATGTTCCCATGTTTTGTGTGTGCTAACATAGCTTCCTGTTTGTATGCTGGGTGTGGGGGGGGGACGGCATGCATGCTTGGGTGTGGGAGGGGGCTAGCATACATGCGTGGGTGTGGGTGTGGGGGGCTGGCATGCATGCGTACGGGGGGGGGGGGGCTGGCATGCATGTGTGGGTGGTGGGGGGGGCTGGCATGCATGCTGCCCCAAACTCACATGTCCTCAATTGAGGACAAAATCCTCCCAATAAGGACAGCACCTTCAGCAGCAGGTATTGGCGCGAAACCTTGGTCCCAACGGTCATCTGACCCTTTTCCCGCGAAAATGGACTCGGTACCCGGCGCGGCGCGGTACTGGGGTCGACAGGACCCGTCCGTACCTGTAAATTATGTGGTGGAGAAAAGTACCTATTTTGGTGGGAACGTTGCAATGCGTGCGTGTGTTCCCGCAAATTGCGGCTATGGGGTCGAGCCAGGTCCGAGGCTTGCCTGAACTATACAGACGATCGTTTTGCCCCGGACCAAGACAGAATTATAGATCGACATCTGGAGCTTCCCCCCAAGCTGTTTTTTGGGGGCAGTCGCTTTTGATTCTCTAAAAAATTCTTTGATGAACGGAATTTGTCTAGTTCGCAGAAAAACGGGAGGCGACGTAGATTGCATGACCAGCCGGTATACTGCTCTGTGGTGCGCGCTTTTTTCTTGACATTAGCAACGGATACCGTGAGGGTGGGCATTGTTACGCTTTCGGGTTCAAGGGCGAGTTCTGGGTACAAGTATTTTGGGCGGTTGGAAGCGTTAAGTATACCCAGTTTTTAGGTCGTCAGATCGTCGTTGCGCCTGGCGACGACGGCGGTGGGCGCGAGCCATAGATTTCATTTGCCGCAAGGCTGGGTGCCGCCCGCGCGTCCCCATGCTTTCTTTTATAATTTTCGAGCCTTTCCGCGCATCTGGCCGGCTGGGAGCACGTCGAGAAGCCGTCTCCGGACATCATCCGCATCCGTTGCTTCATATAAATTGCGACAACACATGTCGTAGGTTGTTATTCGATTACATTGTATGATTTCGATTGTGTATTATGCCCAGCCCCTTCATTTTCATGCCGCTGTTGAATGGGGAGAGGCGAGTGTTAGCTGGCCACCGTTTTTTCCTTCCGTTCCGTCAATGCAAAGGTAATCGTTATCTGCATGGCCAACGCTGGCGTTAAAAGCAATGCCTTGCTTGCTATGGTAAGCGTAGTGTAGATAGTTTCTTGTTGCTGCCTTGTTGCTGAAAGTTTTTCCCAGGCTTTCTGGGATCTTGCCTATATGGTTTCTGACATATAACCCTTTTTCTAGAGGGAGCTAGGTAGAGGAGTTGACCTTGTCATGTTGGCATTCTGCTGCTGCGATAGCCTCTTCGTCTTTGCAATACCTATAATGAGCCCTTTATATTGCATGCATGGCTCTAGTAAGGGTGCTAAAGCACCATGGTGTCACCTAAGCGTCCTACGAAGACCTAGGACCTTACTTGGCCACTGAAAACCTGTCCTTACCCTAGTTTGGCTTAGCTTGCTTTCCTTGTGCTCTGCCAAGTGCGATTGCTCGTATCGGGTTCCTGGCCGTCTGTCATAGCTTTCCGTGGGGTGGCCAAGCATGGGCAGCCCCGGGGTGGCTGCCACATGTTAGGGAGGTGTCCTATGGGTTTGGTGACCGCTTGTGGTCCTTGGAAGCATGATCTTTATGTCTCATTCTCTCGTGCATTCTAGTGGAGGGTTTTCCTTGGTTGCCGATGCAGGACCCCCTGCACGTAACAATTCATAATTAAATAGGAAATGCGCACATATGGATGATGTTAAGCATTGGAACTCTCAAACACATCATAAATGATCATGGTTCAAAGCCCCATATTTATTTTTGTGTGTGTGTGAGAGTTATTAACAGTATTGCACTGTCCTCAATTGAGGACAAAACTGTTGGGTGTCAGCCAATGCGTGGGTGTGGGGGGGGGCTAGCATACATGTGTGGGTGTGTGGGGGGCTGGCATGCATGCGTGGGTGTGGGGGGGGCTGGCATGCATGCGTGGGTGTGGGTGTGGGCTGGCATGCATGTGTGGGTGTGGGGGGGGCTGGCATGCATGCGTGGGTGTGGGGGGGGCTGGCATGCATGCGTGGGTGTGTGTGGGGGCTGGGATGCATGCGTGGGTGTGGGGGGGGGTTGGCATGCATGCGTGGGTGTGGGGGGGGCTGGGATGCATGCGTGGGTGTGTGGGGGGCTGGGATGCATGCGTGGTGGGTGTGTGTGGGGGCTGGCATGCATGCGTGGGTGTGGGGGGGGCTGGCATGCATGCGTGGGTGTGGGGGGGGCTGGCATGCATACGGGGGTGTGGGGGGGGGCTGGCATGAATGCGTGCGGGGGGGGGGGGGCTGGCATGCATGCGTGGGGGGGGGGGAGGCTGGCATGCATGCGTGCGGGGGGGGGGGCTGGCATGCATGCGTGGGTGTGTGGGGGGGGCTGGCATGCATGCGTGGGTGGGGTGGGGAGCTGGCATGCATGTGCGTGTGTGTGTGGGGGGGGGGCTAGATTATGGATGCCTAGCTTGTAATACGGTGTATGATTTATCACTCGTTGCGCCACGGTTCTTAAAGACTTTGACATCATGTATTTTTGCTTTCTTTTTTCGGCTTCATTGCTAAACGCAGGCTCCGTGGGGCATGCAGCCTTGTGGCATCCTTCTCAGCCGATGCTCTCGCAAAAATGAAAACGCACTTCCCTGCGCGAGGTCATGCCAGTACAGAGTGGAATTCCAGTTCCAAGCATCACGTGCCATACGAGCTTGTTTGCACCGTCATCCACGGCTTACGGACCATTTTCTGGCTCATCATGCCATGGGTCATCAACACAAGCGTTGCTGGCAACTCGGGGCGTATCACAGCGACCGTCATCGTCATGATGATCACGCAGATGTGCGAGGGCCAAGCTTGGCTTCGAGCGCCCAACGCACAACTCCGCGCTTATGGTCTCCCACGCACCCTAGCCTTTCAGGCTGATGGGGGCAATGACAACATGAATGCGGAAATTCTGGGCCTTATGGCTGTACTGGTGGCCTTTGACCTTTTCGATTCGGTCAACCTGTACCGCCTACCGCCAGGACACACCCATATCGATTGCAACCAACGATTTGGGTGGTTCTGGCGGTATGTTGCAGGCTTCAAAAACAAAAAAACAGATGCACCGGCCGTGGTGATGGCGACCCTCCAGGATGTTTGCGACGCATTGAAAAATGCGTTTAAACACTACTACAGCGGGGAAATTTCTGACAGCATGCAAGCCATCAACCCCGAGCCGCCAACAAGCACGGTAAGTTTATCTTCCTATTTGACCTTAGTAATGGTTGCCATAAGCCTTATTTATAATTTGGCAAAGTGACCCTTAACTAACTCCCTGGGGGTCACTCTCCTAGTGAGTAATTAATAGCCAATAGTGAATAGCATGTTGTAGATTAAGTTGGTGATGTTGTTGCTGTTGCCGCCGCCGCCATGTCGTGGCATGTAGCATCGTAGCTTCGATGTCCTTTTATAAGTTGTTGTTTTCATTATATTTATTTGTTGGTCTGACAATATCTTCATCATGCTTGTTGCGATTCCTTTGCCATATCATGCATGCAGGTTGTAGCTGCTGCTCTGGACATTACCACATGGTTAGAAGGGTGCCTGGACCCGCGATTTGGTCGGTGGACTAAATCTGGGGACACGTACTTGGATGCGAATGGCAACGTCATCATAGAGGACCGCAGGACCACAAAAATTCTGAGGTGGGAGTTCTGGAAGGACGCCGACGATGGCAACGTGTACGGGCGGTACCGTTTTGCATCGGCGCCAGAGTTCGATGTTCCGGGCAAGAATCCATGGATGCCAAGGGGGGAGGCTGGGGAGGAGTGTGACAAGCGCACCATCATCGGCTACACTGTGGATGGCATGCCTTTAAAGGGAGCTCTCATCATGGCACATGGCAACTTCCCGCAAGGGGCTCCTCCGCTTGCAGCGTTTGCTGCATGGGATGAACACCGTGCTATTAGGCGGCAGTGCTCTAAGCTCCACAAGATGTTTCCTGACGTCATCACACCCGAGAAGCACGCTGATCTGATGGCATGGTTTGACCAGATTCCCAAGTCTCCAAATGACGTCGCGGGAGCATCGGATATCTGGCCCGCAATGGTGCGCGCGGTGCGTGAACAGCGGGACAAGCAAGCTAGTAGCTTGCCTGTGCCGATGGTGTTGCAAAGCGCTCATGACCAACGGGTGGCAGCAGCTTTGGAAGACATTCCCCAGCCGTTGAACGAGGTCGTGAGCCACGCAAGGGTCGGTAGTTCTGGCCCCGAGATTCGAGCAGACATGAGGCGCAGGGCTCGCGAGGGTGCCAGCATGCAAGGGGGGGAGGGTGTGTCAAGCGTGGTGCGTGGCGGGTCAACCATCTTCACCGTCAAGCCCAAGCTTTTGACCATGGGTGACTTGGTTGTGGTGAGGCGGCCGACATCAGTTTCCGGGCACGGCATGCCGTGGATGGGACATATGCTCGCCAAGGTGGTGGACATCCGTGGGTTGGATTCCGATGTGAACTATCTGTGTGGCCCCTTACTATGCCACCAGTTGGGGCAGCCGGTTTGACAAGGTTTCCCTTGCGGGGGGGCTGGCAACCGTCAATGGTAGGTCAACTGGGGTCGGCTTGGTCGTCCCGGTGGAGGACATTGCTATCCAACACTGGTCCGTGAACGGCAACGCTGCAGTCTTCACGCCCAAGCTGTCAGCCCAAGGCAGCAAGCTGACACGCACGACCAAAGATGCCATCCGCGACCATCCGAGCATTGACTGGGAGGGCTACAAGACGCCGGGCGCTGCGGTGAAGTCGGCACAGGCTACATGCGCCGGCTACTTCCAGGAGAAGGGGCAGGAGGAATTGCTTGGCATGCGCGTCTGCGCCCTGTTTGCAGATGGCCGCTCCAGGAGGAAGGAGAGGTTTCATGGTTGGGTGGTGGCCATAGCTGGCAAGGTTACCGTTGTGTGGTCAGACGGCAAGTTTGAGGAGTACGCTGCCTTTGACAAGGTCTTGGAATTTGTCTGCGCCTGCCCGCATGGCCCTGCCGCGTTCATGCGCAATGAGGTCTTGTCACGGTATAGTGAGCAGACGGGGCAGGCCCTCAGCCCCAAAGTCATGCGAGAAGAGGGCAACACGGCAGGTGCCGTCACAATGCCACTGCATGTGGATGTGCACAGCAGCAGTGACGACGAGGACTATGTGGATGATGGCACAGCCGACGTGGCCGATGAGGATGCAGACAACATGGAGGAGGAGGAGGAGGAGGAGGAGGAGGAGGAGGAGGAGGAGGAGGAGGAGGAGGAGGAGGAGGAGGAGGAGGAGGAGGAGGAGGAGGAGGAGGAGGAGGAGGAGGAGGAGGAGGAGGAGGAGGAGGAGGAGGAGGAGGAGGAGGAGGAGGAGGAGGAGGAGGAGGAGGAGGAGGAGGAGGAGGAGGAGGAGGAGGAGGAGGAGGAGGAGGAGGTGCAGAAGAAGCAAAGCAAGCGCCGCGGCCGCAGCACCACCCAGGGAAGGAGGCGTGGCCAGAAGCAGCAAAAGCAGCTGGAGGAGGAGGAGGAGGGGGAGGGGGAGGTTCACAAGAAGCAAAGCAAGCACCGCGGCAGCAGCACCACCAAGGGAAGGAGGCGTGGCCGGAAGCTGCAGTAGCATGAGGAGGAGGAGGAACTGCAGGAAAATCAGAGCAAGCGCCGCAGTTGCAGCACCATCACCACCCACGGATCAAGGACACGGGGCCGCGAGTAGCGGGGGAACATGAGGACAAGGTGGAAGAGGCCGTCGCAACGGGGATGAGGACAATGAGGAGGCCCAGGCAACGCGCATGATGATAAGGATGATGCTCATTGGGTTAATGATAGCCATGCCATGGGCCGTGACCAGTATGTGCTAACACGAGGGGCATTCCAGCCATGTCTAAGACCTCATTGTCGTATTTTCATAGGTGTTGTGGCATCATTATAGTTTAATTTGGTTGGCTGACGTTGCTTATGGATTTCCAGCCATGTTTCTTGACCAGCGTGTGCATGGGTGGGTGGGTGGGTGGGTGGGTGGGTGGGTGGGTTGGGAAGGTGTGCTTTTTATTATGACGATTAGCTTAGTTACATGTGTGTTATTCATGCCCATGTTGACGTTGTATCATGGGCGTGTGCCCCTAAGTTTTCCTTCCTGCAATGTCACATAATATATCATCTAGATGACGTGTTGTTTGGAACCTGACTATTTATCCCAAACTGGAATGTTTGACATGCAACTATGTGACGAAATCCTTGAAAAACAATTACTAGTGACTGCATTTTTTGTGCTATGTTTGCCAGCATCTGTCACCTATTTGTCATGCAAACAGTCTAATTTCGTGTGGGCGGTTGACATAGATGTTTTTATGAGCTGTGCAAAGCTCTAGGCTTGACTGAGTTCATTGATATATGCCCCCATCCATCACGTGTTGGAACCCTTGGAAAACCATGAAACACTGCATTTTGGGGGTATTTACGCTAGCATTTGTCACCAGCTTGTCATCCAACCAGCATGAAACTTTGTGGGCATGCTGTTTGGGATGTGTTTAAAAGATATACAAAGTTTCAGCTCCAACTGAGTTCATTTGGTGTCATAATATATGTGTATGTGTGATGAAACCCTTGGAAAACCATGAAAAACTGCATTTGGGGGGTATTTATGCTGGCATTTGTCATCAGTTTGTCATTTAACCAGCCTGAAACTTTGTGGGCATGCTATTTGGGACGTGCTTGAAACATGTGCAAAGTTCCAGCTTTAACTGAGTTCATTTGGTGTCATAACATATGCATACATGCCAGAAAAAGCTGAAAATACGGTATTTTATGCTAACAAATGTCACCATTTTACCATGCTGCCGACTGCCAAAATTTTTTTTTACCACATGGCATCATAAGATATCTGATTAGGAACCTTGGTGCCAAATTTGAGGTAAAGCTGGCCATTATTATTGCATCATGTTTTATAACTCCTAGCTATGAGCCCAAGGAAAGTTGTGACATTGTACCAGTATACCAAAATGCGTGTTATTTGGTGCAAACAAGCACCATTTTCCCATGAATCTTGGTTCTTAGGCCTTGGATGATGTTTGTACATGGTTTTGGAAGCTAAATGAGCAATTTTAAGAATTTTGTCATTTACCACCAAAATGAGTGGGATCCACCAAATGTAAATGGGATTGGGGAACGCGTCGAGGCGACGCCGACGATTGGCTCGGGTGGCCAGGTAGAATGAGTCTGCGTCTGCAAGCATAAGAAATGCGTGCAGTCTGAGGAGGTTTCGGAGGCGGCCGCGCGAGGCGGGGCGAACCTGGCTCACTGCCGACCCGTTGCTCTCTCTCCGACAGCCCGAGGGCTGCGAAGGCAAAGGGGCGGGAAAGGGAGTTAGGCAGATCCCACTGCTAGAGCCGCGAAGCCGCGGGGCCGCGAGCGTCGTCATTGATAGGAGAGAAGGGTTCGCAGCGCGGGGCCGCTCCGGCTCGGGTGCAAAGCGAACGAATTTATTAGGGGGACAGCCAAGCCTGGCAGCCATACCTGAGCTGAAGTTGCCCCGGCGGATCCCCACACGTGCTGGGGAGCAGGTGACCGTCGATGCCGGTGGCGATGGCGGTGACGGGGGCCGAGCGGGGGGCTGGGGCGCTGGCACGGCGGTATCCATCCATGGGGGTCGCCGTCATTGGAGGAAGGTCCTGGCCGTTAATGCGGACGATGAAGACGCCATTAAAGAGGCGGGCATAGATGCTGCACCGTAGTTGCGGGTTGGCCTGCTTGGCTGCCCTAGGCCCCTAGCCTGGTGGACCTCCGGCCGGTTAAGGGCGGCAGCCCGGGCCTCAATGCTGCTCCGGGGTATAGTAATCGTCCATGCTCAGTTGGGTATCGTGGAGGTTCCGGCGGGCCTTCTGCACCTGCAGTTTGTCCTCCTTGCGGTGGAATTCCACCAAGACGGGGGCGGTGGGGCCGCCGAGCCGGCGTGCCGTTTTAATCAGTGACGACGCTTTGGGCGATGCCCAGCTTCCCCAGGAAGGGATCGCCCCGGAGGTAGGTGCCCAGGCGTGCATTGTTGACGTTCGAGGGGACGCCATGTACCACAATACTGCATGAGCGAATGGGTTCTTGCATAGCATCCCGTGTGCTGGCCTTGACGGCTGCTTTGATTTCGTTGATGATCCCCGTAGGATTCTGAAGCGTGGTGGCATCTATAGGTGGTCTTGGCAGGAGTTATGGAGGCGGCAAGTTGTTGCTGTCCAGAGCTCAGTGGTGGAGGAGCTGCTGCTGCTGCTGCAGTCCTGCTGCAATGTGGGTGATGGCGGAGTGGATGGAGGTGTTGGCGTGTGAGGAATGGGCGTGGCGGGTGGCGAGGTGGTTGTGAACAGGGTTGAGGGCAGCTTGGAGGAGGGAGGGGAGGTGATCGAAGCTAGCAGGTATTGACGACTTGCTTGGCGGTGATGTCGATATATGGCGGCAGCAACAGTGGGGTCGGCTCCCAGGTCCAGAGAGGCCATGACAAAGCGCGCAAGGGTGCTGTCGGAAAGACGGGAGCACGTCCACCAGACTGCGAGGCAGAGGTCGGTGTCGTCGGGGTTGTCGTGGAGAAAGTCCGACAGTGGGTAACCTGTTGGTTGCAGTCCCGGATCTCGCACTTTTTCTCGGCAGCCAGGTGCAGGATGGTGAGGGCGGCAGCTCGGGACAGGCGCACGATGGCGTTAAGGCCTGGCCATTTGCCAGGTAAAACGCGGCAGCTTCCTCGGCAGAAAAGGCCTCCTCGCGGGTATCCATGGCAGGGTCGCTGTTCGGCGGAGCGGTGCATGGAGTGGAGCGGCTGGATGCTGACAGTGGCGTCCGGCATAGCGTGCAAGGGGGTTTCCAATGACGCCATGGCTTCATCAGCAAGTTGGTGCAGGGCCGCGGACGCTTGTGATTGCTGGGATGAGTCGTATTCCGCCATATCGAGCTGAAAAACAGCGATATTTGCTGGGCAGGGCGGTGCCGGTATCTTCGGAAGTATTGAGCAATAGCTGCAGAAAATGATATCAGCGTAATCATCTTCAAAAGACGAGTCTTATGCAACCAACTGGATGAAATTTCATGGCCGGAGTCAAAAGTTATGAGCATTCTCGTATATTGCATTCCGTCACCGCATTTAAATCCGCATAAAGCACACCACATTTTACTGTCTCTTTTTTGCATGTCCTACGTATTTTCGGCTGTTAGCCATGTAAGGAGATGTGCCGGGTAGAGCAGGGGCACAGCTGCTGTGGGCTGGCCCTGCAAATTCACATAGTGTGCTCACCCTAGCATACAGATGGCCGTGTTGCCATCTGCTATCTAGACATGTCTGTGTGATTCCACCGTGTAGAGCTAGCACACATATTGTAATAAATTTGATGATTTGTGGTGATGAATGCAAAGCAAAGCAAGGCCAGAAATGGATTTGGTGAGCTATGCTCATTTTATCTATGACTAACCTGCTGAGCGGAGAATGCAACGCCGTATAGCACAAAAAGAAAAAAATAATTTTCAGAACAAATATTTTTTGTGCTGGCACCGGTACCCCAGCCACCCAGGTAGGGGTTGGCTGGACAGGTGGTTGCTATAGAAGGTGGGCTTCCATTCTAGGGAAGCAGGTTGTTTCTTTTGCCGCTCACCCACCCACCCTGGCAAAAGGGGTAGAGCAGGGGCACAGCTGCTGTGGGCTGGCCCTGCAAATTCACATAGTGTGCTCACCCTAGCAAGGCCAGAAATGGATGTATACATATTGATTTCGTAGTATAGAGCTTTGACATGGCTCTGTATATAGGTTTATAGCTGGGCGTTTGCTTTGGTTTGAGTGATTTCACTCTGCTGTAAGTAATTATATTTTTAATACATATTGACGCCTTGGGGAGACGTCCACTATATCTTGGAATCCAGTGCTCCGTGGTCCCCCAACGTTCGGGGACACGCGGCGAGTCAATTAATTGAATAATTAATTAATTAATTAATTAAAATCATAGCTCCGTTGGGAGCATATGTAACACATAGCCCTGAGAAAGGGGCATCTATGGGTTTGTAATACAATCAGGGCTACAACCTGCAGGTGGAGGATGTACAACTATCACCTGCTCTGGGTGCACAAGGTGCACCTGCACCGCCATGATGGTTCATGCCTCCTTATCAAGCACAGGCACCCAGGGGGGGCTTGAGGAGAGGGCCTAGAAGGCCTGCATGACATATGGGGTGGAAGGTATGTGGCTAGGCTATAGCTGGTGTACACATGGCATCTCAGCAGAGAGTAACTCCCTGCATAGGCATAGCATGGCTAAATTCTTAATGCATCATCCATGGGAGGTCCCATTGTAGGCTGGGCGCGGCTAAATACTGAAAGCATCATCCATGGGGGCCATTATGGGCGCGCATGCGCGTGCATGGGCACCACCTAAGCACGTGGCACCACCTGATTTGCGCACACGTACTTCAGTTGCTTGAGAAATCTGACGACGCTCTGGAGGACTTCCCTGAAAAACGCGCCCACAAGCGCGCGGCAGAGGCGTTCGTCGACGCGCTGGACATCCCGGCCAGCCACGCCCAGCTGTTCGCTGCCGGCCCGGCATCGGCCCTTTGGCACCTCGCTGACAAGCTGCCCGCGGCCGGGGCCCTGCTGCCCCCCCGCCGCTCGCCCCGCTTCACCAGCCTGCACCGGCTCCCCGCCGTCATCCAGGCCCAGCAAGCCCTGCGCGACAACAGCGACCCCGCCCGCTACGCCCGCCTCAAAGCCGATTACCACTCGGCCATCCGGCAGGCGACCAAGGAGCAGGAGGACCTTCATGTCCGCGAGTACTTCGCCCACCTCAAGGACCAGCACGGCAAGTGCGCCTGGACCCGCCTGCGTCACGCCCAGCGCGCCGCCGGCGCCGCGGACACTCTCTGGCTCACCGCAGCAGCAGCTCGACCAGTGGTATTTCTCCCAGTCCCGGCTGCTCGGCGCCCCCCCGCCGCCTCCGCCGCTTGGCCCTCTGGCGGCCGCACGCCTGGCAGTAGCGCCTGCGGACGTCCCTGCGCCGCCCACGCCGCCCGCCGCTGAGCAGGACGACACGTACCCAGCCCTGACGGAACCCCTGGCCGACCCCAACCAGCTCCCGCCGTTCACCGAGCTCGAGCTGAGCACCGCCGCCAAGCAACTCCGCTTCTATGCCGCCGTTGGACCTGACCAGCTCCCAGCCCCGGTGATTAAGCTGACGGCGCTCACGGGGTTCCTGCTTGACGTCTGCAACCGGATCCTGCTTGCCGACGCGCCGCCGATTCCTGAGTGGCAGCACAGCTACCGTATTATGCTGTACAAAAACAAAGGTTCCCCTGACGACCCCGCCAACTACAGAGGAGTCTGCATGCATCCAGAGCGCCGCACTCAAGTTGTTCATGCGCATGATCCTCAACCGCCTTCGTTCTGCTCTCGACTGTCACCCAGGGGAAAGTAAAATGGGCTTCCGTCCTGGGCGCAACACCGTCATGATGGCCATCTTCGTCGCGCGTCGCCTCTTTGAGGAAATCGCTCTCCTGCAACCTGGTGAGTTTCCCGCCATCCTGATCTTCGTCGACTTCATCAAGGCTTTTGATTCTGTCCTCTGGGACGCTCTATGGGCTGTACTTAAGCTCGCGCTCGCGTCCCCACTCCCCTGATTACCGTCATCCGCACGCTGTATGAGGGGTCGACCACTTCGGTGCGCACTCAACACGGCTTTACCCTGCCGTGCCCGCTGCAGACCGGCGTGTGGCAGGGTTGCGCCCCTGTCGCCGTATACCTGTTTATTATTGTAGTGGATCATGTTATGCGCCAGGCACGTGCTCGCTTTGCTAGCATTGCAGGCCGTGCCCCTGGCCTAGCGATCACGAACGAGCTTCGAGAAGGGGGGCCGACTACGGACTAACAAGCAGAATTTACAAGCTGACCTCATTTATGCCGACGACATCACGCTCATCGCCAAAGCCGGAGTCTGTCCAACTCTGGCTGGACTGCCTGGCGCTCGAGGCTCGGGCGGTTGGTCTAGAAATCAGCCCCAAAACGGAGGCCCTGCCCCTCGGCATGGCAGGGCCCCCACCCACACTCCGCCTCTTAGACGATGCCGAGGTCAACTACCCTCCTTCAGGCCGCTTCAAGCTGCTCGGCAGTTGGCTTCCCGACTGCGAGGACGACATGACGACACGGATCGGCATGGCGTGGGCGCACCTCCATGACCACCGCGGCTGGTGGAGCAACCCCGGCCTACCCCGGATCGTCAAGCGTGACCTCTTCAAGGTCGTCATTCTGACGATCCTGACCTACGGCGCCGAGACGTGGGCACTGACGCAGGAGCTGGAGCAACGACTCGACGGCAACGTCACCAAGATGCTGCGCCACTGAGGCCCTTAACATCCCCTTTGGTTTGCACATTAGTAATGAGGATTTGTACGCTGATTTGCCCTATGTTTCCCACATTATTAGGCACAGGCGCCTGGGCCTAGCCGGGCACCTGGCCCGCACAGATCAGGTAGATACCTCAGATAGACTAGCTTCGCGAGGAAGCCGACATCGCCCGGCGCAGCCACAATGTCATCGTCAAGCACTTCGACCAGCCGGCAGGTGAGACCTCCACGAGCCTTCTTGCGGCATTTAAGCGCGACATTTTTGCCCCCATGCTACTCACTGGTGAGCTGGACATGTCGGCTGTCCGCCTCCCCCGCGCGCGGGGGAAGGCTGGCCCGGCACCCGTGCTCCTCACCTTTAAGTACATGGCGGACAAGCTGTCGTTCCTTAAATGCCGCAAGAAGCTCTCGAGGACTCGCTTCACGCTGGACGACGACTTGACCCTGGCCCAGCAACAGCGGCGACGCGAGCTATGGCCGACCTACCTTCAGCTCCGGCAAAGCGCAGCCGGGGGGAAGCCGGTATACTGGAGGGGGGCGGTCATCCATGTTGACCACAAGCCCTGCATGGCAGCCCCCTCGATCCTGCCACCTCAGACTAGGGAATTCATACCAGTAGTGTAGATTAGTCAGGCTTAGCCTAGCATGTGGCCCACGCGCATGTGCGCCCATAATGGCCCCCATGGATGTTGCCTACAGAACTTAGCCAAGCCATGCCTATAACGGGACCCCCATGGATGTTGCATTAAGAATTTCGCCATGCTATGCCATGCAGAGAGATGCTCTCTGTAGAGAAGCCATGTCCTACCTCTTGTATAGCCATGATGATCTTCCCCCACATAACATACTCCCCCTTAGCTGGGCATAGTGTGAAGATTATGAGGGTGCAGGTGCCTTGGTGCACCTAGAGCAAGGGTCGCTTACATTCCCACCCTTGCAGGAAGTAGCCTAGAATGTATTAAAAGCCATATGCCCCTTCTCAGGGATATGTGCTACATTGACTCCCAACGGAGTGATGTTCCTAATTAATTTTAATTTATTAATAGACTAGCTGGCACCAAGCCCGCCCAGCCTGGGCGATATGTCCTAACCTGGCCGCGCGCGACAGGGCCGCCACCCGTGGACATTTCGTGATAGACTCGGCATGGACATGTGCTACACTAGACGTGACGGGCTCACCCCCGGGCAGCCTCCTGGTTTGTCTGTAATATGGAGGCATATGGAGGCATGATGGTGCGCAAGGATAGATGGCAAGTAGTGATGAAGGAGACCACCCCCAAGCCTGTGGGGGCTCCGCGTGTGACCAAGTATGGCATTCATAGCGATTCGGGCCGCGGTGCCCACACCCCTGTCACTAGGACCTAGATAGCTTATACCATCCATTCCATCCCATGTTCCCCTCCCACTGAGAACTTATGCTCACGTGACGCAGTCACGTGTCTATTAATTAATTAATTAATGGAGGCATATGGTGCGCAAGGATAGATGGCAAGTAGTAATGAAGGAGACCACCCCCAAGCCTGTGGGGGCTCCGCGTGTGACCAAGTATGGCATTCATAGCGATTCGGGCCGCGGTGCCCACACCCCTGCCGGTAACGTACTAGGACCTAGATTAATTAATTAATTAATTAATAGACACGTGACTGCGTCACGTGAGCATAAGTCCTCAGTGGGAGGGGAACATGGGATGGAATGGATGGTATAAGCTATCTAGGTCCTAGTTACAGGGGTGTGGGCACCGCGGCCCGAATCGCTATGAATGCCATACTTGGTCACACGCGGAGCCCCCACAGGACCTAGATAGCTTATACCATCCACTCGTCTGCCATTACAGTAGAGGACAGCTCGGATGAGGATTACATCCCCATCTAGTGCTGAACGGTTGGGGGATGATGCAGACGATATTTTTCTAAACTTTTGTGTAATTATTTTTCTAATGAGATTAGCATAGTACTCCGTGGCATGCCTTTGCGCATGACACGCAAGTACTTACTTACTTACTTACCATCCACTCCATCCCATGTTCCCCTCCCACTGAGGACTTATGCTCACGTGACGCAGTCACGTGTCTATTAATTAATTAATTAATGCGCGTGGGCCACATGCAAGGCTAGGCCTGACTAATCTACACTATTTATTACACTAATTAATTGATTAATTAAGGGCTTGCCATGCAAAGTGCTCCGTGCAACTCCCCAACGGCAGCACGAGTTTAATTAATTAATTAATTAATTGCCATGCAAAGTGCTTTTGTCACAAAATATGGCCACTGACAGGTGGCGACCGTCACGTCACTAGCCTGTGACGCCGGATTTTCAGCTATGTCGTTCAATCCGTGCTAGAGAGAGGGACTAATGGCGCGCGGCCTGACCAAGGGCAGCCGGCCCGTAATTTCCAATGACTTAATTGTCTAACGCCTGCCATCTGTGCGGGCGGCCGCGGTCTGTCTCGTACCACTGCACTAAATGATAATATACGGATCAATCCGTACTAAAAAGCCCATGTACGATGTAATTTATAACCACTGCACTCAAGAAATCCGTACCAAAAAGGCCATGTACTTACGTCCAAACCATGCCATGGATGCTACGAACAGTTACGGCCATAGAAATATTTTGCAGACAATGTGTGCGCTAGCTGGCCCAAACTGTACTGATACCGAGGCCATCTCTGTTCACATGACCATCTTGTTCAAGTGCTAACACTTGAATGGCTTCACGAGAATGGCTGTTGAGGATAGCCACTCCAGGAGCTTAGCGGTGGCTGGCCGTCATTTGCACCTTGCCCACGGATGAGTCTTGCGCCGATCCTGCATGCCAAATATATTTTGGGTCAGGGGATGGGGATGAGTCAGGTTTATATTAGGTCTCCATGGTTTGAACGTGGGTTCCTGGCGGGTGGGTTGCTGGGGAGAATGTATGGATTGCCAAAAAAAGAAACATTGGGATCGGCCAGGAGGCATGACGTTGAATCAAGTCCACCAACAACCTGGCTAGAAAAGCAGCGCATGCGAGTAGCACAAAGGGGTCGAAAGTTGCACCTGCGCACATACCCGCCAGTGGACTTTTGGTTCCTAACGGATGCGGATTGCTACGTCACCAATGCAGAACGTATGCACCATTAGCAAGTAATATTCCTCTCTGCCGTAACCCACTTCAAGACTTGACCTTCCCCACCCCAGCCCAGCGCAGCCCACCATGACCGGGTGGTATCCTTCAGCGCATAGGAATAATAGCCTTCCCCTCCTCCTTCCGCCCTGGGGACGAACGGCATACAGGCTCCACTCGGTGTACAGGCTCCACGCATGTCTATATACTGAAATACATAGACTACTATAGGTATCCAAAGCATATAGGCCTATATTTTGAAAGAATCCCAACCGCCAACGTGGGCGACTCACGGGGCGCGACCGTGTTGGAGGGCAGCAGCTGGCCAAGCGGGTGGCACACCCAGAAGACCATGTAGACGAGGAACTCGGTCATGTCCAGCGCCGTGACGACCGAGAAGCCCACAAACAGGCCGAGCAGGCCACCGATGTTCGACAGCAGCAGCACAGGGGTGACCGCCTTGACCTCCTTTGTGACCTGCCGGTTGAGCTCCTTGAAGTACATGTACAGCTGAAGAACGTGGCAGGAGGTCATGGGCAATAGACAGGGGCGCGAGAAAAGGATCATGTCACATTCATGGAAAACATGTACAACAACCGCAACACGTTGCAGGAGGTCACAGGCAACTCAAGGGGGTCAAGAAAAGGGTTTTGTCAGATCCGTGAAGTACATTAATGTACACGTAGACTGTGTCGCGTGAGCATTGCGTCCGTGAAGCACATGTACAGCTGGAATGAGCGGCAAAGCTCACACGCGAGAAAACGTAGGGCCAAAACAGTGGGGGAAAATATTGGTGGGGTCAAGAGAGGGGACTAGGGAGCTCCTTCCAAGGATATTGGCTACCGTCAGAACCATGCAAGCTCCAATTGCAATAGAATGCGGAAAGGAAAAATGGCTCCAGCAAGCCCCAGAAGGCTAGCATTGGAAAGGCGAAAAGCAAGGATAACCCAGTAGCAGGCCAGCTGTCTTGACAAGCACAGAAGCGGGGACGCACAAAAAGAGGGAGCTGAGCGAAACAATGGACATAGGGAACGTATTGTATCCAAGTCCTGTGGTCTGTGACAAGCAGTCCATGTGCACTGGGCAAGTTGACAAGAGGAAACCCTGAAACATTGCAGGGAGGGAGCAGGGAGGGGAGCGTGTCGGCAAAGCAAGGGCATGTCGGCAAGGCAGAGCCAAGTGGCTACCAAGTCACAGGTGGCTCCGCACCGCCGTGCCCTTGGTGGCCAGGTTGGCAGCAGTGTCTTTGGTAAGAGTGCCTGGTTCGATCTACAAAGGTGGTTGGGGCAGCGTGGAGGCATGAGCAGCACTTGTGAAAGTGGAAAAAGGCACAAGGCACAAAAGCGTGCAGGTATGCTAGTTAATACACAACATCACCCATTTGAAAGGAGAAAGAGAAGGAGGATGTAAGAGAAAAAAGGCAGAGTCCTTAGGGGAGGGCTACTGTGTTGGAACTGGGGAGAATAAGGCTCTTGCCCCCACGGGCACGTACTGTGGCTGTCTTATGAAAGACCTCGTTGCCCTGCACAACCGCGTCCACCACCTCCTGAGGCACGTCCTCGCGTGATTGGATGCCGTTCTCACTCATGTAGGTCTGGCCAAGGTTGCACCCGAACACATGCACCGCGGCAGGTTGCCAGCAAAGGAAAGAAGGCCGTCTCTTTTTCAGGTGGGTGCGGGGTCAGAACGTCAGCACAGCTCGATGCATGACTGCGTAGCACGTGTTAACAAGATCAACTAAAAGGTCGATCAAATGAACAAAGTAGTCCAGCGCGCGCTTGAGCTTTTCTAGATTTGCTGTATCGTTTAGGTGCAAACACAATACCTAACCGACTTTGATGGGCAGGTTTTAAAGCGCTTGCAATCTTGGAATGCACCCACAAAGGGAGGCCCATGCGCCAGTGGTCTTTAGGTGCGAGAAGCGAACAAGGTGTAAGCAAATCTCATAAAACCATAGTACCACCCATGCCAACGTTCAAACATCATTCGCCGCATGTGCAGGGGAGTTGTTCACAGACACGAGCAACTTGCCTCGCTTGCAGCCCAAGCAGGCCAAAGGAGGATCACCAGAAATGAAGGATGAACAAAGGAAGATGCAACGCATGGCATACCCAGAGCCACCAATTTGACACCGTTTGCCGCCATGAGATGTACACGATGCCACAAACACCCACACCCACCAAATTGCATTCGCACCCGCACCCCCACCTGCATCCGCACCCGCACCCCCACACAGCAAGCCATCGTAGAAAACTGCGCATGGTATAAACAGGCTACACCGCCGCCCACCTGGATGTCGTCGTTGACGATCGACTGCAGGTACTCGGGCGTGGGCCATGTCCCGACCGAGGCCTCCTGGTCGTACACCGTCTCCTTGCAGATCTGCTGGTCGCAAGGGATGTCCCCCTTCTGAACCGGCACCTCGTCCAGCAGGTACACATCGTACACGCACGCCCAGTCCTCCGCCGAGGTGCACTCGGGCAGCGTGCCGTTATCGCCCTCGCCGTCCCGGGGGACGCCCTCGGTGTAGAGGGGGAACTCGACCGGGGACAGAATGTAGGGGTTATAGCAGCCTGGAGGGTGACGGGGTTTACGGGGGTGACGGGGGACGGGGCAGAGAATGCCCAGGATGGGGCCAATAGGGAACTAGAGAGTTGAAAATGGCGAGAAATGGCTACCAGAGAAGAGCTCTTGCGAGCATTAAAATAAAGTAAAACCTCTTTGCAAGGGTGATTGGGAAAACAGCCTGCGCTTCGAAAGCCATTGCGCAGACCTTTATTCACACCGCAAGGAATGTTAACGAAAGGATGGCCAGAAAAATGTGGCCACGAGGGCTTTTGCACACTGTGTCAGTGCAAATAGAAGCCACCCGTTCCTGCCGTAACCTTTAACCTTCCCAACAGCCACAAGGGGGAGAGGAAGCGCAAGGATTTTTTCAGTTACTTCCCATCGCCCCTTTCATGGGACCCAAATGTCAGGGAGACCTTGACATGGAGGCCGTCGCATAGCCCTGATGAAAGAGAATTGGTCGCACCTAGAGGCAGAAAACTACATAGGCTGCTGGAGCCAAGCCTTCTCCTGTCAAGTGCGCCGCAGAGCATCCCTGCGGCAGCCACCCATTTGTCAAAGCTTTTCCAGCAGCATCCACAGTGGGGGTGCCAAGGTCACTATCCCAAATCAAGGTATGGGGTGTTCAATGTACAGAAGGCTCGGCCACAGTACTGGTCGTAACAGGACCGAAAGCCATCCATTTGTGATGGCAAAGTCTGAAGGCTTCTGCTACCCTCTCACCATACTTTTGACATTCTCTCCAGGGTCTCATAGGCGCATGCAGCCGGCACAGCCAAACACAAGCGCATGGTGTGTGGTCGATGTCTACCGCTAGCGCTGCAGTCCCTCTGCCACCTTTGGACTTACTCGATTCAACCTATGCAGGCGACTGCTCTCCACATAAAACATTCCCAAAATTTGCCCCTGTTTGTCGGCCGGTCCCATTTCCCATCAGCACCCCAACATGCGCACACACCGCATTGGTTGATGACTTCGACGGACACAAGATGCTGCAGGCAGGGCACGGTTGTCCGCCACTGGTCCTTGTCGCACTCCCCCCAGGGGCTTTCCTGCCGCTCAATTTGTTTCTGCTCGCATGCACATTGACAGCCAACATGGTTGGGGATGTCAGGGAAAGCAAGGACAAAAATTATGGGCAGTACAGGGGTAGGCCAGTGGTAAAAGAAATCGCATGGAGTAAGGCTGAGGATGGCAGGAAGGATGCCTAACGGAGGTCCAAAACCTAGGCGAGAGGTGAGGGCGATAAGTTGAGCGGCCTAAGGGGAAACACTCTACTGAGTCAGATGAGTTATGATAAATAATGGTCCGGAATGTTTGAGCCGCGCAACAAAAGGATTCCGGACATTATTTATCATAACTAAAACCTAGCCTCGCGGGGCGTGGACAGGCCTCTAGTCTCGGAATATCCACAGATAGTATTACATGGTAGTAGTATATCTGATCTCGGCGCCTATCTGATTATGAACATCGAATCTGGTGGGTGCAGAAAATCTGCCTCCAGGTGGGTTTGAACCTACGCCCCAGGAGTTGTAGGTCTTAATTATGATACATAATGGCCGGAAGCCTTCCGCCGCTCGTCTCAAAGGTTCCGGAGTCCGGATCATTATCTATCATAAATAGACGCGGCCTAGATGCGGCCTAGATGCGGCCTAGATGCGGCCTAGATGCGGCCTAGATGCGGCCTAGATGCGGCCTAGATGCGGCCTAGATGCGGCCTAGATGCGGCCTAGATGCGGTCTAGATGCGGTCTAGATGCGGCCTAGATGCGGCCTAGATGTGGCCCACTTGTGGCCTCCTTTTCCGGATCACTGGGATCGTTCAGATTATGTTAGAGTTGGTTAGGCGAAAGTGACAAACTGGCTGCCAGACAGAACTGCCTGCCAAAGAAAGCCAGGCAGAAACCCATTGAACAACTACTCTAGTTCCCTAGTGTGCCCACAATTGGCAGTCTATGCTTTGCTGCGCCAAGTGGACAAACTAGACCAGGAAACGAAAGATTGGACACACGGACTGCGCGAGCAGAAAGCTGCCGGTCCAGCTTTCCTGGCACGTCGCCCCCATCCCTCTTACCAGTAAAGCACCTTGAAAGCTCCTCTGTGCCCCTGCTGCAATTTTTTTTTTTAATTGTATTGATTTGGCACCACTTTTATAGATCCACCATGCACACTCCTCCCCGTACCAACCCCACCACAACTGACCACACACCATCCTCTTAAGCGCGTACCTTACTTTCCCACACCAACCCCACATGACAGCCAGCACCCCTCTCTACCCATTCCTTGTCACCCTCCAAGGCGCATATTCCGCGATATGTTCCCCACAGCACCGCCACCATTCCCTACCTACCATGCCGATGAAGGCCATGAGACCCTTTCCTACCAAACTAGGAAATGCAGGTCACGGCACAATCTCCTACCTCCCCTTTTGCCGACGCAGGTCACAGCACAACGTCCCACCTACGTGATGCCCACTAAGGTCACAGCACAACCTCCCACCTCCGTGATGCCCACTAAGGTCACGGCACAACCTCCCACCTACGTGATGCCCACTAAGGTCACAGCACAACCTCCCACCTCCGTGATGCCCACTAAGGTCACGGCACAACCTCCCACCTACGTGATGCCCACTAAGGTCACGGCACAACCTCCCACCTACGTGATGCCCACTAAGGTCACGGCACAACCTCCCACCTACGTGATGCCCACTAAGGTCACAGCACAACCTCCCACCTCCGTGATGCCCACTAAGGTCACGGCACAACCTCCCACCTACGTGATGCCCACTAAGGTCACGGCACAATCTCCCACCTACGTGATGCCCACCAAGGTCACGGCACAACCTCCCACCTCCGTGATGCCCACTAAGGTCACAGCACAACCTCCCACCTCCGTGATGCCCACTAAGGTCACGGCACAACCTCCCACCTACGTGATGCCCACTAAGGTCACAGCACAACCTCCCACCTCCGTGATGCCCACTAAGGTCACGGCACAACCTCCCACCTACGTGATGCCCACCAAGGTCACGGCACAACCTCCCACCTCCGTGATGCCCACTAAGGTCACGGCACAACCTCCCACCTACGTGATGCCCACTAAGGTCACAGCACAACCTCCCACCTCTGTGATGCCCACTAAGGTCACGGCACAACCTCCCGCCTACGTGATGCCCACTAAGGTCACAGCACAACCTCCCACCTACGTGATGCCCACTAAGGTCACGGCACAACCTCCCACCTACGTGATGCCCACCAAGGTCACGGCACAACCTCCCACCTCCGTGATGCCCACTAAGGTCACGGCACAACCTCCCACCTCCGTGATGCCCACCAAGGTCACGGCACAACCTCCCACCTCCGTGATGCCCACTAAGGTCACGGCACAACCTCCCACCTACGTGATGCCCACTAAGGTCACAGCACAACCTCCCACCTCCGCGATGCCCACTAAGGTCACAGCACAACGTCCCACCTCCGTGATGCCCACTAAGGTCACGGCACAACCTCCCACCTCCGTGATGCCCACCAAGGTCACGGCACAACCTCCCACCTCCGTGATGCCCACTAAGGTCACGGCACAACCTCCCACCTACGTGATGCCCACTAAGGTCACAGCACAACCTCCCACCTCCGTGATGCCCACTAAGGTCACGGCACAACCTCCCACCTCCGTGATGCCCACTAAGGTCACGGCACAACGTCCCACCTCCGTGATGCCCACTAAGGTCACGGCACAACCTCCCACCTACGTGATGCCCACTAAGGTCACGGCACAACCTCCCACCTCCGTGATGCCCACTAAGGTCACGGCACAACCTCCCACCTACGTGATGCCCACTAAGGTCACAGCACAACGTCCCACCTCCGTGATGCCCACTAAGGTCACGGCACAACGTCCCACCTCCGTGATGCCCACTAAGGTCACGGCACAACCTCCCACCTCCGTGATGCCCACTAAGGTCACGGCACAACCTCCCACCTCCGTGATGCCGATGTAGGTCACCGTCCCCAGGTGCGCGTACTGGCCCGTGACCTGAGGGAATGCGTGGATGCCGGGCGGGTGCACCATGTACTGGACAGCCTCGGCGCCACTCGTGTACATCGGGTTCTCGTCCAGCGTGTCCGAGTAGAGGTAGACCTGCGGGAAAAGATAGACACGTCAGTGGTGGTCTGTAGCCAGTGGTGCGGGCGAGCGATGAGGGGAGTGTTTTTGTGCACCTTGTCCAAGTAGAGGTAGACCTGTGGGGATGGATAGTCATATCAGTAGAACTGCAGCCAGTAAGGAGGGCAAGTGGTGAGCGGAGGGTTCTCGTCCTGCGCGTCCAAGTAGAGGTACCCCTGCGGGGCTGAGGGGCACTTTGGTAGCAGTGCGGCCAGTTATGTGCTCTGACGAGAGCATTGAGGTACGCCTGCGGACGGGTCTTTGTCAGCAAAAAACTGTAAATGACCAAAACTACTCTCTCATATAAACAAATATAAGACGCAGCGCCTAATGTGGGGCACGTCAAAAGCAACACAGCCATTGACGAGAGCCAGTGACGAGTAACAGTACACACGCATTGGCCAGTAGATACGTTACCGGTCGTGGACACGCACACAGCGAAAGTGGCAAGGAAACTGGTATGTGCAGCAGATGTGGTGTTGCTATCAGTGATGCGAGAGCATCATATGTGTGAGTACCCACCAGACCGCAGCCCCTGTGGCATTCACGCAGACATGTCTCCGCACACAAGGGCCGGGGCAGTAGCCATTGTAACTTATCAATGAGCATACGATTGAGCTGCAGGGCGCATTACCACATCTTGCTAGCGGACAGGCTTGCCCATGCGATGACAACTGGTTTAGCACCTCGCGAGCATTTCTTCACGCATCAATCCATAAAGACCGGCTTAAACAAGCATGCCAAGCATTGCTGACAAAGTCACCTTAATCAGAGCCAGCTTCCAAACGTGCTCAGCGCCTCCTTACGATTTGCCACTCACAACATTCCGACAGCCCACATGCCACCCACACTACACGGCTTCGCAAAGCAACCCCTCCTTCCGACAACCTTGCAGCAGTGCCCAGCTTCAACATAATTGCGGGCATGGCTGACAACACGAACCCCCCCGCTACCCAACGATACCCAGGGGGTGTGTAGGGTGAAACTAAGCTAGTTTGTTCAGGCCAGCACTGGGTGTGGGGCCGCCAGCACTCACCCAGACGAGATCGGAGACATAGTAGGAGTTGCCGGGGGACATCGCGTAGAGCTGCTCTTCGGGCGTGAACTCAAAGCAGTGACAGTACTCGTCGTTCATGCGCGTGGTGAAGTTGGCCGACGAGCACTCGTACTCATATCGGCCGTTCGCCGTGATGCTGCGGGCCACGCCCCGCAAGGAAATAAATACGCACGCGAGTGGGCGCGGCGCATGGCCAGTGGCACGGATGATCCTTGGTGTCATTCAAGTCGGGGATGGGAAAATGCGATACTGGGCCGCAACAAAGGGTGCAGGAACGTTGCCGAGGCAATGTAACTCAGGTGCTGCTTAACGACTAAACGGCTGCAAGCGACGTGGCAGCAACGGGTTTGCGGGGGCGTGTGTGCCCTGATTTGTAGGACATCGAGGAGTGCTTAATTATTCAATATACCTATGAATTGGTGGCGGGGGTCACAGAGGACAGTAAAAGAGGCCAATACCCTCTATTGGCTATCGTATACGAAGTACAAGTCTATCGCGTCTGTTCTGCTCTTCTTCCTGGCTCAGGGTGCCCTAGGCACCGCACCAACAATAGCTTGACCGATCGTGGGCATGCACATGCCTCCTGTCTCACATCAACTACGTCATCCTTTTCATACGCGGTGTCACATCTCAAGCGAAGTTCTCCAGCCAACCGGGCAAGTGTTCAAGGCAAAACGTTCAAGCCAAGCGTTCAAGGCAGGCAGTGTCTGGTATGCTCATTTGTAACTTTGACAGTTTCTCAAACATCACATCACGAGCATAAATGAGTATGCACAGATGCTAATCCAACATTCACAACTGGTTGCTCATGTCCAGACGTGTCAAAGGCCATGCCCAAGCCACCAGCGTGATCACCTGCACACTGCTACGACTGTGAAAATGAATACCTCCCCAGCATCGACTCGTTACATAATGGAGATCAACGCATACCGGTACTTGGCCCTGAAATCCGAGGCATAACCGCACGAGGTCATCCCAATGGAGATATAATAAACTAAAATTCAAACGAACTTAACTTAATGTAGTCGCGTTAGTTGAACATTATTGCAGTTTGAACACAACCGAGATGTACCTGCACTGCACGATGAAGTCATCCACCGTGTTGCAGAAGAAGTCCGCCTCCTCCACCGAGGGCGGACGCTCGTAGATCTTGTTGGCCAGCTCGTCCCAGTCCTCGCTCAGCATGCCTGGCAGGGACCCAGGGAAAGGACGAGCAACCGGCCAGGGCGACCCAGTGGAACTTGTCAAACATGACGTAGCGCACAGTGGGGCACACCAGGCTGAACACATGCAGTGGCTTAGGCCACACGGGCCATCGCTCATCCGGTGAGCAGATTGCACCGGTGACAGCTGCCTGGTAAGAGCAAGGGCACGGCAGCGCGATAATCGACGCAGGCACGGACTGAGCCCAGTAGGATAAAGTGGCGAGCACACGCAGCTCAATGGAAAAAGCAATCTTACCTGTCATGGGTTCATCAACTGGCTGGCACCACGTTGTGTCCAGTGGACTGCCTACCGTAAACTAACAATTGCAACTTAGAGCAGCGCGGTGCTCGTCGACAGCATACAAACAAACCACACTAGTTTGGTTTTCGTTCAGTTCTTGGAATGCCCTTCCCTTCTGATGCCAGCTCCATCCTGGCCGCCTTGGCCACCGCTCCCTCAGTACTCTGGAAAAATGTCTGCAGCCTCCACATGGCCCACAAGGGTGATGATGCCACCCTTATGCTGGCACGGGCCGGTTGATAGGGGGGTTCCACGACAGGCCACCAGGTGCCCATATAAAGTAGGCTCCACAAACTATCCTCGCAATCAGAAGACCATACCTGAACCAACACACCATCCACTACGTTCACGACAGCCATTGGATATGACAATCATCCTTTATTATCTTCAGATGACACCCTGGTCAGCCCACCATGGGCGATGCGCGCTCACTCCTCCACCTTCCCACATCGACCTCCACACCATCTCCACACCTAAAGACCCACCTCCCGCCTCCCCACCTCTACCTAAACACCCCCTCTTCCGCAACTTCACCTGCATACATACTAAATGCATACCACCTCCACACCTCCACCTCCGCCTCCACACCTCCAGTGCAGCTCCACCTCTAGACCATACCGTCGTGGATGGCCTCCAGGTCCAGGAACTGCCCCGCGTTTAGGTCGTCGGGCGTCCACGCGTGCGGCGCCAGGTAGGGCAGCGAGCTGTTGTCCTCGCTCCACGCGGCAATCTGGCCACGCAGGGGGGGGGGCACAGCAGACAGGGCGCGGCAAGGCAGGGGAAGAGACAAAACCATGCAGCGGTTGCGATGAGAAAAATGCAACAGAAACCATGCATCTCAGCCTGCCGTGCACGCGTGTTTTAGTCTGTAATCTGCCATGTACAGGAGCCCAACCAGCGTGTACGTAGTGATACACCCATGTGAAATGCATGGCATCATATCCCGAAAATAGGATAGGTAGATAAACAGCCAGTTGCCTTAGGCGCATGGCTGGATGGGCACGGTTGACATGACGGTAAATACAAAAGCACGGGAGGAAAACGGCTTTGGGTGCGTAGCACCTCCACGGACTTTGGCAATGCAACCTCCTAATCACTTGAAAAGACGACCATTATCAGAGAAGCGAGCCGGACCAGTTGTACGGCTATCGAATGACAGGACTCACAGGAGAGACCCATATTACTGACAGTAAAGTGAATCACCGGCAGAATTGAAACGCAAGCTTCTCAAGGGGCTGAAATTGTGCAAGTCCAATGCCATCTATTTTCTGGGAATGACTTCGCACCTTTGGGCGGTATCCCATCGGTGACTTTAGGCCCCAGAATTGTCACAGATACTCCAGCCCATTCCGCTCTATAAACTCCCAGCCGAGGCACGAATTTAGCTACCACGACTGAATGCCAAAGTCACCTGCTCCGTCATCAGCCGTTGCAGCTTGGGCGTGATGAAACGGCTGTTATACATGCGAGAGATCTGCGGCAAGGGAAGCGCGGCAAGGCACGGGAAGCATGTGGTGGGTCAGCTCGGTGGGGGACAGCTTGGGAGGCCAAGTCCTATACATTCATTAAGATATAAAGCTCAGGGTATGAGACCAGCGCTGGAATTGAGCACGAAACAGGAACAACCCCTAGCAATGAATGTACAACTAGAAGTATATACTACTATACTACCACAATACCATACCCCTCCCCCCCCCACACACACTGTTGCGAGAATAATATATCTGTGGTACGATGAAGTACACTGTTGTAAGTTTCGCTTCATGCCTTGCAAAGACCAGGTTGCTTAATGCGGGCTGCTCATAGAGTCAGGCACAAACCGTGAGCAACTAGGATGTGGAAAGCACAGGCGTACGCGAAGTTTGGTTGGTGCAGGAGACCGGTCCATAGGTCACGTGCACAAAGTGCTTACATTGCCGGGTGGACAGGCACTGTACAAAATGTTATCTGACATACGCCTGTAATAAACGAAACAGAGATAAGGGGACTTGAACTTGGGAAGAAGACTCTTGTACTTGGCATCCTAGAACCTGCATCTGATCATGCTCAAGCCTCTGTATGCAACTGTCTCATGGTGTGTGCGGACAAATCCAATACAAGAGGAGATTTGTCTCGCCTAACCAATGGGAGACCAGGCACATGCAACGCTGAACAAAGGACCCGCATGCGGCTAATGACTCCCATGCTACTCGCTCTCTTTGGCTTGAGCACCACTCTTAACTAACCATAGAATGAAATCTCCGCGTACCTTGATCGGGTTGAGTGGGCAGACAGTGAAGGAGGGGAATGGCACCTCCTTCTCAAACGCGAGGCTCGAGGACATGTTGGTCGGGCGCTCCAGGTAGTCCTTGACCAGCTTCACGATCTGCCACAGGAGAATGCCCCACAGGGCCGAGCAGGCTATGAACCAGAGAAGGCGTAGCCAGACCGGCTGCGGCTTGCACGTGCGGTCTATGCCTGCAGTAAAGAACAGTATCAATAAGAATAAAGAAAGGAGGAGTATATACAAACGGGTTGCACACATCAGTGATGAGAATAGATATATACGGCTCAAAAAAGCGCCACACATCAGACCAGTCAGTGCATGCACTGACAGTGAGGAAAACAGGACTAAATACAGGAATGGATTTATCCGATGCTAGGCTTGGGGGTGGGATTACGTGCATGGTTCTAGAGCATGGATAAAAACAGGGTGTAAAGTAGGTAGCGCAACTGTGCAGCAGACAGGGTGTGAAGTATGCAGTGTCCTATCAAGGAGAAGCAGACGGCAACAGCTATCATAGCTTAGTTTACAAAAAAGAAGTCAGACGGCTCGTGATGGATACTATTGAGTGCAGAGCTTGCCCATACATCCTAGCATCTCATTCTTGCCAGATAATCTGAAATGAGACAAACATTGAGTAGAGCCTTGGGGAAAAAAAAAACGAAGTGCCATATTGCAAGTTATACCAGGAATTGTAGAGTGCAACCCGGCGGCCTAACTATGTTAACCTTGCACACACAAAAAAAACATCATGAGATTATAGTGAAACCTTGGGTTGAAATGATCCGTCACACAAAAAAAATCCAGGAACATCAACTTACCAGCCATAGTGGACTCCTTGAAAAAGCTTCTGCATATTCCCCAGAATCTTGTCTGATTTTCCCACCATGGTATGTCATCATCTTCATCTGGGATTTCTGTTAAATTGTTGCGACCCATGGCTGCGCAGTTGTCAACAAAATGTGCAGTGGACGCTGTCGAAAGTGATTGATAAAACGGCAGAAACGCTCGTTATTATTTCCAAGTCCTGAAGCAGCAGAACGCTACGCTCTTGCCTTTCGATGGAACTGCTTTTTTCCAGCAGCTATTATCGCAGCTCCTGACGGAGGCACAGTAGAAGCGAGAAGTTCTCACAAGCTGTCCTTTACCGCTGCTAGCAACTCGTGTCAGATCGTCAGTTTGCCAACAACGGCCCGTGACTTAGCCAGGCGAAAAGGACTTTAAGTCAGGCAGCTGTCCTGACGGCGCTTCTAACAAGTTCGATATGCGGCCATATCGAGGCTAAGATCCGGGCATTAAGACGCAAAAACAGGATGTGCTGAAACGTTAATTCACATCAGTGCCAAGGTGACAACCGGCTTGCAGGGCATGTATGGTAAGCCGACAACCGCATCGATCAAACAAGCAAGTTTATTCAAGCTGGCATGATGCAATTAGTGAACTTTCTCTGTCCGTGATGACGCTTCCTGCGGTCGGTTACAAATTACAACTCCGCAGTGCATAGAATGGCAATTATTGTTGTCGGCCTGTCCGTGCCCAATATAGACCCAATTAAAGCTATGGCGGGAAGGCAGGCTGAGATACCGTACGTACTATCCACTACAGAGTACTACTGACAACGTCACACCTTAAACTGGCTGTTCGCGACAATCCTGGAGCAAGACGTGTCCACTCCCCATGTCTCGAGTCTCGAGTTCTCCGTAGACGTGCGTCGCATGCGCACCTGTTCGATGAAACTCATGAAAGTGCCCCTCAAACTCGGTAGTATCCGCAATGGCCGTGAGTGTCACACTTGCTGGCTTTTTTTTTTTTGCTTTTTTTTTTTTTTTCGGGGAAATGGGTATATTTTTATAAATAGCCAAAAAAAAAAAAAGAAGCCACTTGCTGGCTTTTGTTTCCAAAATAATCTCTGCCCATGATTGTGCGGCGTGGGCAACAACAACAACAACAACAAACAACAACAACAACAACAACAACAACAGCAAACGACGACGACGACAACAACAACAACAACAACAACAACAACAACAACAACAACAACAACAACAACAACAACAACAACAACAACAACAACAACAACAACAACAACAACAACAACAACAACAACAACAACAACAACAACAACAACAACAACAACAACAACAACAACAACAACAACAACAACAACAACAACAACAACAACAACAACAACAACAACAACAACAACAACAACAACAACAACAACAACAACAACAACAACAACAACAACAACAACAACAACAACAACAACAACAACAACAACAACAACAACAACAACAACAACAACAACAACAACAACAACAACAACAACAACAACAACAACAACAACAACAACAACAACAACAACAACAACAACAACAACAACAACAACAACAACAACAACAACAACAACAACAACAACAACAACAACAACAACAACAACAACAACAACAACAACAACAACAACAACAACAACAACAACAACAACAACAACAACAACAACAACAACAACAACAACAACAACAACAACAACAACAACAACAACAACAACAACAACAACAACAACAACAACAACAACAACAACAACAACAACAACAACAACAACAACAACAACAACAACAACAACAACAACAACAACAACAACAACAACAACAACAACAACAACAACAACAACAACAACAACAACAACAACAACAACAACAACAACAACAACAACAACAACAACAACAACAACAACAACAACAACAACAACAACAACAACAACAACAACAACAACAACAACAACAACAACAACAACAACAACAACAACAACAACAACAACAACAACAACAACAACAACAACAACAACAACAACAACAACAACAACAACAACAACAACAACAACAACAACAACAACAACAACAACAACAACAACAACAACAACAACAACAACAACAACAACAACAACAACAACAACAACAACAACAACAACAACAACAACAACAACAACAACAACAACAACAACAACAACAACAACAACAACAACAACAACAACAACAACAACAACAACAACAACAACAACAACAACAACAACAACAACAACAACAACAACAACAACAACAACAACAACAACAACAACAACAACAACAACAACAACAACAACAACAACAACAACAACAACAACAACAACAACAACAACAACAACAACAACAACAACAACAACAACAACAACAACAACAACAACAACAACAACAACAACAACAACAACAACAACAACAACAACAACAACAACAACAACAACAACAACAACAACAACAACAACAACAACAACAACAACAACAACAACAACAACAACAACAACAACAACAACAACAACAACAACAACAACAACAACAACAACAACAACAACAACAACAACAACAACAACAACAACAACAACAACAACAACAACAACAACAACAACAACAACAACAACAACAACAACAACAACAACAACAACAACAACAACAACAACAACAACAACAACAACAACAACAACAACAACAACAACAACAGTTAACGCCAAGCGCATTGGCGTGATCCTGATTCGGCATATCTCTGCGATTCCAGCGGCACCGGAACGAGTTCATTCCGACAAGTATCAAGAAAGTTATGGCGTTCCGACTTCCCGGTCGCGCGCGAGCGCGAGCCGGCTGTTCTTCTAAGTCGGACGTGAATATTTGCCGACGACATATGGGGTCGACAGTAATTCCTGGGCTGACAGGAATTAGGTGCTGTACCTACGACGGTATTGGATTAATACGTCGTACGCAGGAAATAGGAACCTTAACCTGTGGTCTGTTGGTACCGCAGGCTTAGTCCTGGACTTCTAGGTGCAGATGCAATAGTCACTGTGGACTGTGCTCTGTGGTCACTGTGCCTGTATGGCAGACCTACTGTATAGGAGCTGGGCGCTGTACAGGTAGTGAATACTGTACCGGGGGTGTTATTACTGAGCAGGCCTCCTAGGCTGCTCAGGACTAGCAAGCACAGTGCACAAGTATATAAACAATAGGCCAGTGCCAAATGGGCATCTCTTGCGAGCCCGCCTCACGTGTTGTGCCTTGACTTGGCAAGCGCGTGTACAAGCCTCAAGTGTGTGAGCGCTGTAACATTATCCATTTTAACAAAGCTCCGTTTCCAACCATATTCACACATTGCTGCATTGCAACCATATCCTTCACATTGCGTTTGCTAAGAACGTTAACTCAAATTACAACCAGTCTCAGCGGAACGGCCAGGAGGGTCGTTGCCGGTTGCGGTGTGCAGCGTTGACGACGCGAGGAGCTCGTCCGGTGGTGAATGGTGCAGGAAGAACAACGGCAGCAGGATTTCCGGTTTCGGCAGTCTGCTGGGGGTTCGATTTCTCCTGAATTGCGTCGTGTCGTTCGGGATCTATCTTTATTGCTTGCAGATCGTCCGCCTGTTAATCGCAGCTTCGTGCAATTCGTCGACGACCAGGTCGAAGATTGGGAGCGAATTCTGCGGCACGTACAAACCATCGTCATTCCGGAGCACCGGAGCATCGACGACCTCGAGCAGGAGCTTCACGGTTTGGTCGGCATCCAGACGGTGATTACAGCAGTAGCTGAGCGAGTGCGGCGGAGTTGGCGGCAAGGCGAGGCGAGGTTGCGGAGGCAGCTGGCGCAGGGCGACACGAGTTTGTACCGACAGCAGCGGGTGCGGGTACCACGTACTTTCGCAGGCGTCATCGGCGACGAGGGTGTTGCAGCGGGGCCAGTTAGGCGTGAACGACGCGGAGCGGAGCACTACAGGCGGCTTGCAGAGGTCGGGGCGACAGCGGAAGCCATCACCGGAGGACAGCGCGCGGCAAGAGTCGGCAGGTTTCCGGAGCGAGCAAGGTTCCTTTTCAGGAACTGCCCCGCCCCTTCGCGTTCGTGTGACGCGTTGGGAAGAGTTTGCACCTCTTGGGTACGATAGTGACCTTGAGGTGGGAGCAGGGGGTGTCGCTGGGCTAGGCGACGAGACACTTGGCGACCACGAGGTGCCAAGATACAATCCGCGGGGTGCCAACGACGGGTTGTCACCTGTCTACTATACCAACGGTGACGATTCAGTCATCGCGGGCCGACAGCGGGTCGACGACGGCGCAGCGGGTAGCAGGGTGCCAGAGCTGATTGTGGTGAGCGACAGCGACGACGACAGCGACAAGGAGAACCAGGACGCGCCTGGGGCCAGCCGTGGTGGTCTTGCCTGAGTGGTAACACTTGGCACTTTCCTTTCTTGTTCAGTAGCTTATATTGCTTTAATTGCTGCTTGGCCACTTGGCTGGCTGTAGCAGATCTGAACAGAGGCCATCATGGATGATGGAGCTATCAACCAACAAGCGGGCTTTATGGGCTTCGCGCGGCGCGGCGCTGGGATGGATGGACGAGATGGACGCGATGGACGCGGTGGACGCGATGGACGCGGGGACGGCCAGGCGCTGGGAGACCAGGCTGAGGTGCCAGATAATCAGAGCCAAGGATCGCAGGGCGGTCAGAACGCGCCAGCCGCAGATCAAGCGGCGCCTAAGCGACCGACCGTGGCTGAGGGGTACGCGGTGCTAGGCCAGTTTCAGTCCATCAAGGACAATTGGCAGCCCCGGGATGCTGAGAGGATGTTAGAGGACATGAACTTGTACACGGAGATATACACGGTGACAAGCTTCGCATCCTGGCGTCTAGTGCCTACATAAGGCAGTCGGCGAGGCGGCTGTTCAAGTTTGTTCGGGAGCGACATGCGGCGGGGGACACCTGGGCGGCGTTTATGACGCGACTCAGGTCGTTCCTGAGTGACAAGAGGACCATAGATGGGTCCCACCTGAAGCAAGAATACCTGGACTACAAGCCCATCAAGGGGCAGCTAGTGGTCCACGCCTTTGAAGACTTCGTCAAGCTGAGGGAGGACGCCATGGCCAAGGGCTTCTTCGTCGCAGATCGGATGGCCATGGGCGACTTTCTCAAGTCGCTGCAGCTGGATCCGGTCACCATGGATAATGTGACCATCCACATGCGACAGGTCCATGGCTGGGCAGCCATGACGGACCAGTTGTATGAGTGTTTCAGCGGCAAGTACGTGGGTGGTAAGCGCCCTCGTCAGGGTGATGAGGAGGCCACTGAACCCACGGTTAAGTCCATGAGGGGATCGGGCCACGGGGGCCCAGCGCCCTCGAGAGGGCCTGAGACCTCTTCAAGGGGTCGAGGAAGGTCCAGGAGGGGGCGTGACAGAAGGGCTGGACGGGGGACCCCGCCGAAGTCGGGACATCCACAGTCCCAGTTTGACTTCAAGAGGGTGGGTGGTCCTCCCAAGGCTGGGCCCAGCAGTGGGACCTCACGGGACATCAGTCAGGTGGAATGTTATTTCTGCCAGGGGAAGGGTCACTTCAGGAATGAGTGTCCCTCGTACCTGAGGCAGGAAGGTCAGAGCAAGCCAGCTCAGGGTGGCAGCAAGGACAAGGCTGGTCCATCCCAGGATAAGGGCAAGGGCAAGGCTGCTGATCATTGACTTGAGCCTGCACACATCCCTGAACCCTGGAGGGTGCCCCCAGGGGTGTGTAATGTAGCTGCTAGTGACAGCAGTGAGGGGCAGCCCCATGCTCTAGTGAAAGAGCCTATTGGACACGATGGGGCAAGCTTGGTTACCACAGAGAGTATGCCAGCTGTAGCTGCAGTGGTTACTCGCCAACGTGCCCGCCATGGCGGTGCTGAGCCTGAGGTAGGACCTGGTGATGTGGACCCAGGTGGATCTCAGAAGCATTCTGACCGTGCAGGACTGGCACAGGATGGTCAGGATGAGGATAGGGCTGGAGACAGTCTGACAGGCACGACCCTGGTGCCTCCTGTACATAAGGGATCTGTACATACCTTGAGTGCTAATAATGACAATAAAAGGTTTTCTCTCTTGTATGACATTGCCTCAAGGTTGCATACCATGTTTGGCCATGCAGCTCAGTCTTTGCAAGTTGCTAGACGGCTGGGAGGAAGTGAGTTGTACTCCATCTGCCAACAGGTTGCTCAAGCTTGCAAGTGCAGGCTAGTTGCTAGAAAGCCCAAGCAGTCTCATGCCAGGACTCCTATTTTGCAGCCAGGCCATGTGCAGGTAGATATTCAGAGAATCAGGGGTTTGAAGCTGCTGGTGGCAGTGGACAGATATACCAAGTACAAGACCCTAGAGATCCTGCCTGACATGGAGAAGCCTACATTGATTGCTGCTCTGAAGTTGACAAGGAGCAGGTACCCTGGGTTGGAGTTGTTGCAGTGTGACATTCAGTTTGAGTGCTGTGAGAACCTGCCAGAGTTTCCAGAGTTGCTGATTACACCCAGGGAGAGCCACGGCCAGCAAGGGGTGGTGGAGAGAGCCATCCAAGAGATCAAGACTGTGCTGCTGGTGGAGAGGATTCCAAGGACGTCATCTGCCATTGTGACATCTGCATGGCTACGTTCTGTGGAGGACAGGCTGAACCTGAGGACTCCCATGTTCTTTGGTGACATTGCCATCAATCCTCTTATGCTGCATACCAGGATGCTGCCAGCTGATGCTGAGCAGGCATGGAAGGAGAAGCTAGAGGCCAAGTTCCTCAAGCTGAGGCAGAAAGACAAGGGCTGGAGTGTCCTAGAACCTAACGTTGGACAACAGGTTGTTGTGTGGAAGGAACCAAGCTTTCCAGGGAAACGTGGCAGCTGGCATGATGGGGTGGTGACCCGAGTAGAAGCCGCTGGCCATAAGTGCTGGGTGGCCATTGATGGCTCCCAAGCAGTGCACCGTCTGTCCTGGTCAAAGATCCGTCCCCGGGGAGGTAATCAAGGAGACCTCTTCCAGGTGCCCGCTGGTGTACAAGGCGGGGGTGACGTGGAGCTTCCTGATCAGGGTGCTACAGCTGTATCGAGCCCTCAGGGTGACCCTGGCCCGGCCCCTGGGGTACCTTCACATACGGTGGTTGGGCAAGCAGGCGGACAGGCTGCACCTCCGGAACGGCCCGACACCAGGCCTAGGGGTGTGCGTCTATCAGATATTGTACAGGCTTTGCAAAGAGCCAAGAAGGAGCCTAAGGTGTCCAAGCTTGTCCAGTTGGATGAACCTGAGGTAGCTGCCATGGAGATAGATACCAATGCACAGGTTTCTGTCATGGGACCTCAGCATACAGGAGAACTGCTGGTCGGAGAACCAAGTTGCCCCTGGGTGTCTGATTTCAGTGGTAGGACGCATCTAAGGGTGTTGGGAGAGGTTACTGCCCCTGTCATGGGTGTGGATGTGACCTTCCTTGTCCTAGAGGACTATGATGGCCCTGTGATTTTGGGTCAGAATTTTCTGGGCAATCCTGGGATTTCTATCAGAGCTACAGCTCTGAGAAGAGATGGCTGGGGGATGATTCCCCTAGAAAATTTCAGGGCAACATTTCCAGTCAGGTGCAGGGCCAAGCCGGTCAAGGGTGTAAAATGGGATGAAGGGGAGGTGCCCCCAGCGGCCAGTTTGGTGATTCCAGCTGTGTTGCACCCCAGCAGTATTGGCATAACTCACAGGAGCCTTGCTGCACACTCTCCTTTGACATATGACCAGCTGGTCCAAGAGATGAGCTCGCCTACTTTGTTTGAGGCTTGGAAGCTCGCCTTCTCCAAGGCATTGGAGGAGTGGTTGCAGTTTGAGTGTGCTGCACCAACAGACAGACTGGCTCACACCCAACAGTTTTGTCCTCAATTGAGGACAGTGCAATGCTGTTAATAACTCTCACACACAAAAAAAATTAAATATGGGGCTTTGAACCATGATCATTTATGATGTGTTTGAGAGTTCCAATGCTTAACATCATCCATATGTGCGCATTTCCTATTTAATTATGAATTGTTACGTGCAGGGGGGCCTGCATCGGCAACCAAGGAAAACCCTCCACTATAATGCACGAGAGAATGAGACACAAAGACCATGCTTCCAAGGACCACAAGCGGTCACCAAACCCATAGGACACCTCCCTAACATGTGGCAGCCACCCCGGGGCTGCCCATGCTTGGCCACCCCACGGACAGCTATGGCATATGGCCAGGAACCCGATACGAGCAACTGCACTTGGCAGAGCACTAGGAAAGCTAGCTATGCCAAACTAGGGTAAGGACAGGTTTTCAGTGGCCGAGTAAGGTCCTAGGTCTTCGTAGGACGCTTAGGTGACACCATGGTGCTTTAGCACCCTAAGTAGAGCCATGCATGCAATATAAAGGGCTCATTATAGGTATCCCAAAGACGAAGAGCCTATCACAGCAGCAGAATGCCAACATGACAAGGTCAACTCCTCTACCTAGCTCCCTCTAGAAAAAGGGTTATATGTCAGAAACCAAATAGGCAAGATCCCAGAAAGCCTGGGAAAAACTTTCAGCAACAAGGCAGCAACAAGAAACTATCCACACGTACGCTTACCTTAGCAAGCAAGGCATTGCTTCTAACGCCAGCGTTGGCCATGCAGATAACGATTACCTTTGCATTGACGGAACGGAAGGAAAAAACGGTGGCCAGCTAACACTCGCCTCTCCCCATTCAACAGCGGCATGAAAATGAAGGGGCTGGGCATAATACACCATCGAAATCATACAATGTAATCGAATAACAACCTACGACATGTGTTGTCGTAATTTATATGAAGAAACGGATGCGGATGATGTCCGGAGACGGCTTCTCGACGTGCTCCCAGCCGGCCAGATGCGCGGAAAGGCTCGAAAATTATAAAAGAAAGCATGGGGACGCGCGGGCAGCACCTAGCCTTGCGGCAAATGAAATCTATGGCTCGCGCCCACCGCCGTCGTCGCCAGGCGCAACGACGATCTGACGACATAAAAACTGGGTATATTTAACGCTTCCAACCGCCCAAAATACTTGTACCCAGAACTCGCCCTTGAACCCGAAAGCGTAACAATACCCACCATCACGGTATCCGTTGCTAATGTCAAGAAAAAAGCGCGCATCACAGAGCAGTATACCGGCTTGTCATGCAATCTACGTCGCCTCCCGTTTTTCTGCAAACTAGACAAATTCCGTTCATCAAAGAATTTTTTAGAGAATCAAAAGCGATTGCCCCCCCAAAACAGCTTGGGCGGAAGCTCTAGATGTCGATCTATAATTCTGTCTTGGTCCGGGGCAAAACGATCGCCTGTATAGTTCAGGCAAGCCTCGGACCTGGCTCGACCCCATAGCCGCAATTTGCGGGAACACACGCACGCATTGCAACGTTCCCACCAAAATAGGTACTTTTCTCCACCACATAATTTACAGGTACGGACGGGTCCTGTCGACCCCAGTACCGCGCCGCGCCGGGTACCGAGTCCATTTTCGCGGGAAAAGGGTCAGATGACCGTTGGGACCAAGGTTTCGCGCCAATACCTGCTGCTGAAGGTGCTGTCCTTATTGGGAGGATTTTGTCCTCAATTGAGGACATGTGAGTTTGGGGCAAGACGTCCCCCAGCATCAAGGAAGCTTGCTTTGAGATTTGTGCTGAAGAGGAAGGTTGTGGATGAGGTATCAGTGCCCCATGTCAGGCCTGTCCTGAATGAGTATCACGGCACGGGGAGTCTGCCAGGAGAGGAGCTATACACGCCAGGGATGCTACACGACACATGGAGAATTTTGCTATGTCTCTACGTGGGGTTGCTGAACAGGGGAGCAGCTATGTCATCAGTGCTGCTGGACTTCAAGAGGGCATTTTTAAAATCGGATCTAGAAGTGGCCAGGAGGGTGTGGAAGCAGGATGAGCCTTACTGTGTTGAGGTGCCTGCCATCTGGAAGCTGGAGCTGCATCAACAATTCCTGGTTATTCTGAAGGGCCTGGAAGGACTCAGGTCGAGCCCAATCATCTGGAGACTCACGCTGCAGGAAGCTCTGATCAGTGAGTGTGGCTTGAGAGTGTCTTCAGTTGATCCCTGTTTGCTGCTGGCCCAATGGGAGGGTCTGCCAGTGTATGCTAGTTTGCATGGAGATGATCTGCATTTGCTAGCCCCCACGACCTGGCTGAAGAAGTTTATTCCTGTCATCAGTGGCAAGTTTTCACTGGGCAAGGAGCTGTGGCAGGAGCCCAACAAGCCTGTAGTGTTCTGTGGAATGCAGGCTACCCTGTTCAGGAAGGACGGGGAGTGGAGTATCAGGCTTCAGGCTGGAGGAGATTATAAACAGACCATTGTGAAGGCCTTGCCAGAGAAGATCACCCAGGCTGTAGGACCTGAGTTGAGAGGCATGTGGGCCTGGTTTGCCAGCATCTGTGGTCCGTCTCTGATGGTCCATAGTAGAATGCCTGATGAGGTGCTTGAGGATGAGAAGCCTCGAGTCATAGCGCGGTTGGTGGAGAGTACCCCTGATCTGATTTTGTCTGGGATTGACTTTGCCGAGCCTATCACCTTGGAGATCTTTGTTGACAGTTCCATGGATGCTCGCCAGGTTACCAAGGTCAGGGGGAGATCTGCTGCTCTGTTTGCTTTTTATCAGAGCAGGGCAAGTTTGTTCAGCTGGTACAGTTAACGTAAAGGATTTACGTTAGATGGATAGAGATTGTTACGCTCTTTCCAACGGCACCTTGAACGCCTCATTTGGTTAAGGAACGTAAAAGTTATGACGTTTCCTAGGCTGTGCCGACAGTACCCGGCGCGCCACTGTGGGCGCGTACGGACACAGGATGTACAAGTGTCACTTTGATAGTCCGCAGGACGTTGACAGGACTTGTACAGGACTTGATGGTCAATTGATAGGTAGGCGCACTGTAGCGCGCCAGGACCTATGAGACAATTGATGCTGACTAGTGTACGGATAGGTCCACAGGACTTGCCGTATGGACAATTGATAGATCTGCGCGCCAAAGGCGTGCCAGAGTCTGTGTAATCAATTGATTGACAGTTCAGCTGTGACAGTGCAGCTGAATACTTGGACGCGTCCCTAGTAAGCTATATGAGTGACTTGGTCACACCGGGACGCTAGTTCTTGCGTGCACGTTCTCTTGGCACTGCGACCCTGTCGTCTGTGCTGCGTGCAGTCTTGGAAGTGACGTGACTTACGTCTGTGTTTCCTGATTATTAATAAAGGCAACTTCCTGCAAGAACCATGGCGGAATTCGTGGCATTCTTACCCTCACAACTCGTATTACACGCTCTGTCAAAAAGATGCCAAATTCGGAAGAATTTCGGATTCCGGACGATGAGGAAATAGCCGCTCCGCCGGCTGGTTCTTCGTCAAGACCAACTGTGCCGTCGTGGCAACAATTGCTCGACGAAGTTACAGTTTCGCTCGACGAGCTTCATCGTCAGCAGCGTGCAGCTCACGCATTGCTCGGGGATAACCCCGAGGACCCCGATTTGCCAGCACTGGTGCCGGCAATCCGCATGTTGGACCAGATTCGAAACATTTTATCGACATTTACGGTCCAGGTGCGGGGAGGTTTGCGGTCGGTGACCGAAGTCACGACTGCCATTGAGGAGTTGGACAACGTCCTCTCTTCACTCACCGGTTACCAGAGAAACCTGCAAAACTGGGCATCGCTTCGCACGGGGGGCGCGCCGGCGGTGTCAACAAATTTGTTTCAGGATCTCGCGCTGTTATCGCTGCTCACTCGCGGCGTACGCAGTCGTGAGCGCCAGGTTTTAATTAACCTGGTGGCATTTCTCGCCTCTGTGCGAGAGTGGATTCCCGCGGGGTGGGAATTATTGACGATCTTTACACATCCTCTGCGCCTCGTCGCGCGTCGGCGCGTCGCAACTTACGCGGCGGGGAGCACGCCGGTTTTAATTCATACCGGTGCAGGTCCGGAGCTGGATATGGAGGATCGTGAGTTCGTATACACGTACTGCGACTTCAGGGGCCTTGACTACTAGTCGGCCTAATTTTCTTCTGCAGTACTTGTCGACATTTTTTTGTCGAATTTCGGCGGCAATTCGCGGGGCGGCAGCGACACCGGCGCAGGCGGCAGAGGCGACACAAAAATTTTGTACATATTTTCTGCTGCTTTGTTAAGGTGTTCTTTGAATAGCTGGTAGTGCAGGATGGCTGAGGGACGCCGTAGCAAGGGTCCAGCCAGTGGGAATAATAATGGGGGTGCTGGTAGTGGAACCGCTCACGTAGATGACGTGGGGCTTACCGGAGAGATTACCAACCTTCCTCACAATAATAATAATGCACAAGCTATTCATGGCTTTGATCTTACCACACAGGGTCTTTTAATTGTCAATCAGTTGCAGCCTGTAACCTCAGACTCCAAGCCTAAGCAGGCTGAAGAGTTTGTGGAGGGATTGGAAGGGTTCCCTAGCTTGTACGGTGGTACAAATTACTATCAAATCTGGATAGGCAGTAGCACTTTTGGCAAGTGTACTGACCAGATTAAGGACCTAACCAGGGAGTGCAAAAAGGCCAATAAGGCCTGGGCACTGTACGTGGCTGAGCTGAAGGAGCTGCTGGAGGACCAACGAAAGAAGGTCGGCATCCATTGGCAGGACAAGTATCAAGGGTGGGAGGTCAAGGGGGACCTGATCCAGAACTTTCTCAACTATTGTAAGATGGTTGAGGAGGGCAGGGCTCACGGCTTTAATGTCGCTGATAACATAGCCCTAACCAACTGGCTCAAGGTTTCTGGGCTGGATAAGGCGACACGTGGCTCCTTAAAAGTCATGTGTGCCCCACACTCTACCCTGAAGGCCTACAAGGTCATCATTAAACAAGCTCTCGAGGCAGAGGAGCTGTTTGAGGGTGGAGTGCCAGCAGTGAAGGCTACCCAGGCAGGCGGGCGTACCCAGGGTGGCTCCAAGACGTCTGAGGCTGACCGAAGCCAAGGAGGGCGTAGGGGCAACCATCACAAGCGCAAGGGAGATCATTCACCTGATTCTGACAGGAGGTCACACTCCAAGTCGGTGTTCAGGCGGGTGGGTGGTCAGCCCAAGCAGGGCAACGCGTCTGACAATGGGGGCAGTGGCCAGGGCAAGTCCAAGATACAATGCTACCTGTGCAAGGGGTGGGGGCACATCAAGAAGGAGTGTCCCAGCTTCAAGAAGTCCCAGGGCCAGGGCAGCAACAAGAATAACAACAACAACAAGAAGAACAACAACAAGTCCCAGGCAGGCCAGCCTTCAAAGGGCAGTCAGCAAGAAGACAACAAGGAGCAGTGACTGTCTGAGGCAACCCCTACACACCTTAATTCACCCAAGGGGGAGGCCAGGTGCTCCAATGCAGATTTTATATCTGGGCAACAAGAGGGTGATCTCCAGGTTCAGTGTGGCCCCAGGTCACCTGGAGAGGTACAGGTTCCTATGAAGACGTCCTTGACAGCTGATGCAGCTGTAAGTATGTCTGACCCTATGCATCCTCGTGCTGGGCACGAGGGTGGACCTCTCATTTTGAGAGAAACCAATGTACAACCACAGAGGGGTGTGAAGGCCTCTGGTGGTATGCATGTGGTCCCTGCTGGCGGTCCAGGTGTTGGGCATGAGCAGGGTGACTCAGGCTCTGAGTCAGAACAGGATGGAAGTCAGCATGGTGATGCTGGACAACCTGACAGCACAGTCCTGACTGTGCCAGGGACTGCTTCCTCTGTGTACCAGGAGTTGGGTGCCCGAATCCACAACATGTTTGGGCATGCCACTTCTCTGTCAAACAACTTTGCCTTCCGTATGGGCAGGGCACCCCTTCTTAAGGCGTGTCAGCAAGCTGCCTCACGGTGTAAGTGCCAGTTGTCCTCCAACAAGCCCAGGAAATCACATGCCAAAGCTCTACCTCAGAGCATTGGTGATCTGCAGTGTGATATCCAACACATCAGGGGCATGCAACTGTTGGTGTGCGTGGACAGGTACACGAAATACAAGGTGCTGGAGCATTTACCTTCTATGAAGAACAGGTACTTGCTGGCTGCCCTGCAGAATGTAAGAGCCAAGTTTCCTACCACAAGGATCCAGGTGGACATGCAGTTTCAGCATCTCAAGGGTGATCCTACCCTTCCTGAGTTGCTGGTTACACCTAGGGAGGCTCATGGGCAGCAGGGTGCTATCGAGAGGGCAATCCAGGAGGTCAAGAAATTGATCATCTCTGAAGACTGGGTACCCTTGTCTGCACCTGCACTTGTCAGGAGTGCATGGCTGAGGAACGTGGAGCAGCAGCTGAACAGCAGGGTTAACTTCTACTATGATGGAGTTGCTGTCAGCCCAATGGGTCTATATCATGGCCTGTGCCCACCACATGTGCTGGAGGGCTGGAAACATGCTGCACATGTCACCTTTGCCAAGCTGAGGGAGAAGGACCGGGGTTGGAAGATGCTGGAGCCACAAGTGGGTCAGAAGGTCCTAGCTTGGAAGGAACCTAGCCTTTATGGCAAACGTGGTAGCTGGAGTCCTGGGGTGGTTACCCAGGTTGATGAAGCTAGCCACGCATGCTTGGTCAGCATGGAGGACGAACCAAAGCATGTACACCGGCTGAGTTGGTCATATGTCAAGCCTAACCTGATGAATGAGGGCAGTCAGGCACAAGGCTCACAGGATCTGCAGGATTTTCAGGTCCCAGGTGACATCACTGACGCAACGACCACATCTGTTGCAGGGGAATCTGTCAGCCCTGGCCAGGTTGCAGAGGTACTTGTTGAACAGGCTGCAAGGTCAACAGCTGGGGAGTCAACTGTCAAGCCCAAGGCACTAACCAAGCCCAGGGGGACAAGTTTGGCTGGATTGATTGGGGCTCTACAAAGGGCCAAGAAGCAGCCCAAGGTAGCCAAGCTCAGGTGGCATGGCAATCTGGGGCTGGACACTGCCTTAGAGGTAGACACTAATTCTCAGGTCTCCATTATTGGGACCAGGGCTGCAGCAGGGTACAGCATGTCTGAACCCAGCTATCAGTTTGTGTCTGACTTCAGTGGCGGGGTACACGTGAAGGTACTGGGTGAGGTATTCATTCCTATCCTTGGACAGGACACTGCTTTTTGTGTCTTGGAGGGCTATCAAGGACCTGCTCTTCTGGGGCAGAATTTCCTATGCCAGGATGGGGTAGTGATCACGTCCTCTCTCCTGACTAAGGAAGGGGCTGGTCAGGTCCCACTGATTAATTTCAGGACCACTCACCTATCACGTGCAGTAACCAGGACGGTTAAGCGTGTGCAAGTGTGCCAGGGGCAGGAGCCCTTGGTTGATGACCTCATACTGCCAGCTGCTAGTCATCCAAGCAGTTTGGGCATTGGTCCTCACTCACTTGCTGGACACAGCCCTATCAACTACCAAGGCCTGGTGAAGCTCATGTCCTCTCCCATTATGTGTCCCCAGGTCACACTGGGTCTGATTAAATCTGGGGAGGACTGGATCTCCAAGAAATGCGTGGAACCTGTCAATGACCTGCCTCCTGCACGACGTCTACTCAAGCTCAAGTTTGTCATCAAGATGAAGGAGGTGGACGGGGTCAAGGTACCACATGTCAGGCCAGTGCTGAATGAGTTCAAGGGTACTGGTGAGTGCACTGCTGAGGAGTTGTATACCCCTGGCATGCTGCATGATACTTGGAGGCTGCTGCTGTGTGTCTTTCTAGGCCTTCTCAACAAGGGCTTGGACTATGGCTCAGTGGTGATAGACTTCAAGAGGGCATTTCTGGAGGGTGATGCAGATGTGGCACAGGAAAAGTGGGAGGGCAAGACGCCTTTCTATGTTAGGGTGCCTGCTGTATGGAAAAGGGACATCCACACGGAGTTCCTTAAAATCCTCAAGGGCCTGGAGGGCCTGAGGTCAAGTCCAATAATCTGGAGGGAGACTCTCAACCGTTTCCTGAAGGAGCATTGCAACTTGAAGGTCTCTCCTGTAGACCCCTGTCTGTTTCTGGGGCAATGGGAAGGCCTGCCAGTGTATGCTTCGCTGCACGGGGATGACCTACATCTGATAGCTCCCACGTCGTGGCTTAAGGAGCTGATCTCCATCATTAAGTCCAAGTTTCCTCTGGGTAGGGAGCAATGGCAGGTGGAGAATGAGCCTCTGCTGTTTGTGGGCATGGAGGCCACACTGGTGAAGAAGGGGGGGAGTGGCGTATGCTGCTGGTGGGGGGCAATGACTATCAAGAGACCCTCATTAGCAAGCTTCCTCCAACCATCACACAGGCACTGTGTCCCATGGTGAGGGGCATGGTTGCTTGGGTGGCAGGCATTTCCAGGCCAGACCTTATGGTCATAGCCAGGTTGCCTGATGACATGCTGGTGGAGCTAGGGTCTGCCAAGGTGGCTGATCAGGTCAGGGCTTCATCTGGCATTCTGTTGTCTGCAGTGGATTTATCACAACCCATTTGCATGGAGCTGTATGTGGATAGCTCAATGGACAGCAGGCAGGTCTCCAAGGTCAGGGGCAGGGCTGCAGGGCTCTTTGTGCTCAGACAGGAAGGCCTGGGGAGTTTGGTGAGCTGGTTTAGTCGCCTGCACAAACGGGTGGCTGTCAGCAGTGATGTGGCAGAATGCAGGGCTATTTGTGAAGGCATTCACACAAGCCTTTATCTGAAGGAGTTGCTTCATCAGATGACTTCTAACACTCCTTGGCCACTTCAGGTTACCACTCTTCTAAAAACAGACTCCATGGGGATGGTGCAGTTTGTGCACAGGCAGATGGCCAGAAGTAGGGACTTGGATTATCTCCTTCTTAAGGAGTTGTCCTCCTTGGCCAATATTGAGCATATCCCTGGGGTTGACAATCCTGCTGATGCTTTGACCAAGCTAGTGCAGAAGGCAGCAGTGCAATACAAGGTTCTTCAGTCTCTGATGGACCCATCTCAGCAAGCTGTCTAAGCTGGTGCATGGTTATAGGGCATTGGAGAGCAGATTGTGTGGTAGTGTCAGCATTGTGACTGGCATAATACCTGTATTTTAGTCTGTACTAAGGCTCATGGACCATGGTACACTCACTCTGATTTTAATCAGGATACAGCCAGGTTTTGGCTGGGGTTCATGCTGTTGACTACACAAGGTTGACAGGTCCATTACAGACCATGTATTCTATTTTAAAAGAAATGTATATTTGTACATACCTCTCACAATGGTCTGGGAACCTTTATTCTGGGGTTTATAGGGCGGGGTTCGATTCCCTGGTATTATGTTTCTACAAGCTGGCCTGTTCAGGTGTTTGCCTGTTCAGACTTCCCTAGTTCCCCAGGGCAGGATTTAATTGTTGCCTATGTGTTTCATTTTGTCATTTGTTTGCTGTGGCAGTTTACCATCTGGCAAGTAGACGGGCGCCGTAAGACGGGCGCCAATAGACCCCTGTTGAGAGAATGACAGGCAAACTATTGTAATACGCCTTACTTTGTCAAGTGGTATTTTAATTGTCATGGATTTATTGTACTTATATTGAATATGTACTGGGTTTTATGGGATTAGTATCTGGGATTAATGTAACTCACCGCCAGAAGGTCATTGTACTGGAGGCTCTACCGAGGTGATGGGATTAATTCCTGGAGAAGACCTCATAGAATTAACCTGTATGTATTTAATTTTGTGTGCTTCTAATATCTGGTGGTACTCTGTAATGCCACTTCCATAGGTTTTCTCCATTTCTCATGAAATGGTTTTCCCTGTGGCAGATCTGTTTCTTTTCCAGTTCCTTAAAAGAAAGGGCTGGGGGAATGGCAATGGCCATTAAAGACATCTGTTCAAGCTTCAAGCTGGAGTGAAGGACATTTCAAGCTACTTCAAGGGTCCCTGGCAGGGGATGTGATCCCTAAAGAAAAGAAGGGATTGGAGTTAACGTAAAGGATTTACGTTAGATGGATAGAGATTGTTACGCTCTTTCCAACGGCACCTTGAACGCCTCATTTGGTTAAGGAACGTAAAAGTTATGACGTTTCCTAGGCTGTGCCGACAGTACCCGGCGCGCCACTGTGGGCGCGTACGGACACAGGATGTACAAGTGTCACTTTGATAGTCCGCAGGACGTTGACAGGACTTGTACAGGACTTGATGGTCAATTGATAGGTAGGCGCACTGTAGCGCGCCAGGACCTATGAGACAATTGATGCTGACTAGTGTACGGATAGGTCCACAGGACTTGCCGTATGGACAATTGATAGATCTGCGCGCCAAAGGCGTGCCAGAGTCTGTGTAATCAATTGATTGACAGTTCAGCTGTGACAGTGCAGCTGAATACTTGGACGCGTCCCTAGTAAGCTATATGAGTGACTTGGTCACACCGGGACGCTAGTTCTTGCGTGCACGTTCTCTTGGCACTGCGACCCTGTCGTCTGTGCTGCGTGCAGTCTTGGAAGTGACGTGACTTACGTCTGTGTTTCCTGATTATTAATAAAGGCAACTTCCTGCAAGAACCATGGCGGAATTCGTGGCATTCTTACCCTCACAACTGGTACAGCAGACTGCAGAAGAGGGTCTGTATCAGTTCAGATGTGGCAGAATGCAGGGCCATATGCGAGGGGATCCAGTCCAGCCTGTACATAAAGGAGTTAATGCTGGAGCTGGCTTCAGTTACCCCTTGGACCTTGCAGATGGAGACGTTGTTGCTAACAGACAGCATGGGTATGGTCCAGTTTGTTCACAAGCAGCTGGCCAGAAGCCGGGACCTGGATTATTTGTTGCTGAAGGAGTTGGCCAGTTTGGTTGACTTGAAGCATATCCCTGGCGAGGAGAACCCTGCTGATGCATTGACAAAGCTGCCACACAAGGCCCCAGCCCAGTACAATGTACTGAGGAAGCTCATGAATGCTGACTGTCAAGTCGGTCTATCTGTCTAAAAGCTGAGAGCTGGGTGCTTAAGTCTCTGGATATCAGGCTGGGAGCTTGATTGTACATAATCCTGAGCACACCTTGAGGGGTGAGACATGTCTCTGGTGTGGGAATGTCTGACATTGTCTCTGATGGAGAGATGTCTATCTGGGGTTTTCATCTCAGTCTGAGGTTTCCCCAGATCTGTGGTTTGTGGGCGGGGTTCGATTCCCTGGTGCCGTCTTAAGGCGGAGTTTCACGGACTGGCTGACCCATCCACCATGCTGGTGAGGTGGCGACAGGTCCCCTGATTTTCCACGGTTGGAACGAGTATGGGAGCTTGTGTTTTGCATGTGCTTCGCGTAGATGTTGTGTCTGGTTCGATAAGGGGCAGCAGACCGGCGCCGACTCCCGTCTGGGGGTCAGCAATGTTTTCTGATGAGCTGTTGTGGGTGATCTGTGGGGTTTCGCCTAAGGTCCTGAAGGTTGTACATACTTCTCAAGTTCTTAGCTGAACACCTATGGGCTGCCACAGTTGGCCAACCTCTTGTACATGGGTAACACAACGAGCCTCCCGTGAAGGGATAGGGACTCATTGTAATTTGTTTGTGCTCCTGAGCCAGTATGGGTGCTATGTACATATAATAAGGAATCCAAGCTGACTGTCATGCCCAGCGGGTTGTGACTTGTAGTCGGGGAGGATGTCCAGTACCCATTGTGTGTGTTTGTATGTAGACTTGTGTGAGCTGCTACAGCTCAAGAAAAGAAAGGATTGGAGGTAACGCCAAGCGCATTGGCGTGATCCTGATTCGGCATATCTCTGCGATTCCAGCGGCACCGGAACGAGTTCATTCCGACAAGTATCAAGAAAGTTATGGCGTTCCGACTTCCCGGTCGCGCGCGAGCGCGAGCCGGCTGTTCTTCTAAGTCGGACGTGAATATTTGCCGGCGACATATGGGGTCGACAGTAATTCCTGGGCTGACAGGAATTAGGTGCTGTACCTACGACGGTATTGGATTAATACGTCGTACGCAGGAAATAGGAACCTTAACCTGTGGTCTGTTGGTACCGCAGGCTTAGTCCTGGCTTCTAGGTGCAGATGCAATAGTCACTGTGGACTGTGCTCTGTGGTCACTGTGCCTGTATGGCAGACCTACTGTATAGGAGCTGGGCGCTGTACAGGTAGTGAATACTGTACCGGGGGTGTTATTACTGAGCAGGCCTCCTAGGCTGCTCAGGACTAGCAAGCACAGTGCACAAGTATATAAACAATAGGCCAGTGCCAATTGGGCATCTCTTGCGAGCCCGCCTCACGTGTTGTGCCTTGACTTGGCAACTTAGCGCGTGTACAAGCCTCAAGTGTGTGAGCGATGTAACATTATCCACTTTTAACAAAGCTCCGTTTCCAACCATATTCACACATTGCTGCATTGCAACCATATCCTTCACATTGCGTTTGCTAAGAACGTTAACTACAACAACAACAACAACAACAACAACAACAACAACAACAACAACAACAACAACAACAACAACAACAACAACAACAACAACAACAACAACAACAACAACAACAACAACAACAACAACAACAACAACAACAACAACAACAACAACAACAACAACAACAACAACAACAACAACAACAACAACAACAACAACAACAACAACAACAACAACAACAACAACAACAACAACAACAACAACAACAACAACAACAACAACAACAACAACAACAACAACAACAACAACAACAACAACAACAACAACAACAACAACAACAACAACAACAACAACAACAACAACAACAACAACAACAACAACAACAACAACAACAACAACAACAACAACAACAACAACAACAACAACAACAACAACAACAACAACAACAACAACAACAACAACAACAACAACAACAACAACAACAACAACAACAACAACAACAACAACAACAACAACAACAACAACAACAACAACAACAACAACAACAACAACAACAACAACAACAACAACAACAACAACAACAACAACAACAACAACAACAACAACAACAACAACAACAACAACAACAACAACAACAACAACAACAACAACAACAACAACAACAACAACAACAACAACAACAACAACAACAACAACAACAACAACAACAACAACAACAACAACAACAACAACAACAACAACAACAACAACAACAACAACAACAACAACAACAACAACAACAACAACAACAACAACAACAACAACAACAACAACAACAACAACAACAACAACAACAACAACAACAACAACAACAACAACAACAACAACAACAACAACAACAACAACAACAACAACAACAACAACAACAACAACAACAACAACAACAACAACAACAACAACAACAACAACAACAACAACAACAACAACAACAACAACAACAACAACAACAACAACAACAACAACAACAACAACAACAACAACAACAACAACAACAACAACAACAACAACAACAACAACAACAACAACAACAACAACAACAACAACAACAACAACAACAACAACAACAACAACAACAACAACAACAACAACAACAACAACAACAACAACAACAACAACAACAACAACAACAACAACAACAACAACAACAACAACAACAACAACAACAACAACAACAACAACAACAACAACAACAACAACAACAACAACAACAACAACAACAACAACAACAACAACAACAACAACAACAACAACAACAACAACAACAACAACAACAACAACAACAACAACAACAACAACAACAACAACAACAACAACAACAACAACAACAACAACAACAACAACAACAACAACAACAACAACAACAACAACAACAACAACAACAACAACAACAACAACAACAACAACAACAACAACAACAACAACAACAACAACAACAACAACAACAACAACAACAACAACAACAACAACAACAACAACAACAACAACAACAACAACAACAACAACAACAACAACAACAACAACAACAACAACAACAACAACAACAACAACAACAACAACAACAACAACAACAACAACAACAACAACAACAACAACAACAACAACAACAACAACAACAACAACAACAACAACAACAACAACAACAACAACAACAACAACAACAACAACAACAACAACAACAACAACAACAACAACAACAACAACAACAACAACAACAACAACAACAACAACAACAACAACAACAACAACAACAACAACAACAACAACAACAACAACAACAACAACAACAACAACAACAACAACAACAACAACAACAACAACAACAACAACAACAACAACAACAACAACAACAACAACAACAACAACAACAACAACAACAACAACAACAACAACAACAACAACAACAACAACAACAACAACAACAACAACAACAACAACAACAACAACAACAACAACAACAACAACAACAACAACAACAACAACAACAACAACAACAACAACAACAACAACAACAACAACAACAACAACAACAACAACAACAACAACAACAACAACAACAACAACAACAACAACAACAACAACAACAACAACAACAACAACAACAACAACAACAACAACAACAACAACAACAACAACAACAACAACAACAACAACAACAACAACAACAACAACAACAACAACAACAACAACAACAACAACAACAACAACAACAACAACAACAACAACAACAACAACAACAACAACAACAACAACAACAACAACAACAACAACAACAACAACAACAACAACAACAACAACAACAACAACAACAACAACAACAACAACAACAACAACAACAACAACAACAACAACAACAACAACAACAACAACAACAACAACAACAACAACAACAACAACAACAACAACAACAACAACAACAACAACAACAACAACAACAACAACAACAACAACAACAACAACAACAACAACAACAACAACAACAACAACAACAACAACAACAACAACAACAACAACAACAACAACAACAACAACAACAACAACAACAACAACAACAACAACAACAACAACAACGGTACAGCGCGGGAATCTCTGCTGCGTACCCATGCGGTGCGGGATCCAAACTCAACTCAACTCGACTTTCGGGGAAATATACCCATTTCCCCGAAAACTCAACTTCACGTTTGTGGTGTGTGTGCCCACCTTTAATTAGGATTCGCTGATACTCATTTCCCCTCTCACCTCTTTGGTCCATAATTGGCTAATAAAATATACCCATTTTACTTCACGTTTTAACTTCGTCATTATTATACCGCTGTACCCTGGCTCATGGCTGTACAATAAAAGGTTATCATTGTATCGTTACAATAATAAGGAGTATGCTTGGAATCGGATGCTACTGTCCCGCTCACAATGCGTGTGATGGCCGCCCACCACCATGGCAGTGGTGGCACACAAGGCTTGCCGGCTAAAAAATGTGCTTCTAGTACTCACCCTTTGCACACTTTTCGGCGTAGATAGCACCCATGGGCGCGCGGTGAAGAAAGAAAGGAAAAGTACTACTAGTACTTTTCCTTTTATTGCAGCACACCCCCGCTTCAGAATTGCGGGGCATCCGACCGATGTTGGCTTAAGTCCATGTGGAGAGGCAATGCCGGCAGAGCTATTTCCGTAAAGACCCGAAGCCCTGCGCCCCTCTCAGCACCAGGGAATGCATCTACCCGCCCGCAGAGTTCGCGTGAGGCAGGCAGTGCTAGTGACGAGATCGGTAACACTACCCGACTACCAGCGCCACCTCTGTTCGAGTATGCCAACTTCACGGCACGCAGGGACCCATCATGGAACGACAACATGGTCTCCATCCCTCATGTCCTTCACAGGATCTTCACTAACCGCAACGTGACGCGACGTTTCCGCGAGGTGTTGGACAAGGCGGGGGATATGGACCCTACGTTGGAATTCACTTTAGCCGACTTCCCCACTGCGGAGAGCTTCATGGCATCCCGATGCGGGGAAAAGGCCGCGTGGGCATTCCGCATGCTTCTTCCCGGTACCTACAAAGCGGACTTTTACAGGTACACAACCCGAGTATGCCCTCATGTAGCGTCTTCTTTAAGCTGGGCCCTTGCAGCCTGGCTCCTTGCATCCATGCTGCACGAGTTGTACTACAGCCCCCGCTCAAGTTAGGTACATGCCCACCATATAATTACTATATCATAGTATTACAAAGCAAAGGATATTATTAAATTTTGCTTTGGTTGCCTTGAGCAATGACGCATCGACTTCCCCGCCGGGTGGGATACCCTACCCTTGCATGCTTGGGTTATTCTGCCTCCTGTGTCAATTATAATAAATCCTTGCTACTGTGGCCTTCTTATAATCACCACTAATGTGGCCACTCGCCCAGGATGTGCGTGCTCTACACGGAGGGAGGATACTACATGGACCTCGCCATGGTACTCAAGGCGCCCATGAACAGCTTTGTCCCCGCTGACGCCACTTTCGTTGTGGCAACAGACCCTGGGCTCCCTCAGGGGAAAGGCTTGCTGAGCGGCTTCCTTGGCAGCGTGCCAAACCATCCACTCATGAACGAGACCATGAATGCCATCATCCGACATGTGGAGGAGTGCTGGTATTCCGACAATGACACGGTTGACGGCCGCTTGGCGGTCACAGGCCCGGAATTGCTGGCCCGTGCGTACTATAGCGTGTATGGCGAGCTGCCGATCGCTCCCATGTGGAATGCCACCAGTGGGGTGCTTCTTCTGCCCGCCAACAAGGACGAGAGCCTGACGATTCACGTGCATGATCTGGGGAAGGAAAGGGAGGTTGTGCAGGATAAGTTCCTCGGGGCGGCCACAGAGTTCCAGCAGATGGGATACATGGTGCCTAGTGCCGAGCATTATAGCGTCGTGTGGAAGAGAAGAAAGGTCTACCCGCCATCCCTTCGCCCGCAACAGGATGTCAACGAGCCAAGCGGCACAAAAACAGCGCAAGAGGATGTTGGTGAGACAGCCAGCGCAGGCCAGAAAGCGCAAGAGGTCATATTTATTAAAAAGCAGACGCAGGCGTATAGACGATGGGTGCAATGGAGGCAAGGCGGGTGATGAGGTAAAGCCCATAAGCTCGGTGCCTTTGATTTTGGTGGGAAGGACTGTGTTATGGTCGCGTGCACGAGGGTGTCAGACCTCAAGTAAGGTCAGGTTACAAAGGCGTAGAAGCAGCTGCGGTGTGATATAAGCCATGCCGAGTTTACCATGTCTTCTGCCGCTACCGTTGCATGATCCTAGCGGGCATTGTTACACCCCCATTTTGTTTTATATATTTAGTGAGACAGCTTCTGTGTATATAAGCAAGGCGGCCGGTCCTGCTTGGATTAATTAATTAAATTAATTTACACGTGGACTGCATCAGGCGAGCCAAATCATCAGCTAGTGGGATGGAAATGGGATGGCATGGATGACTCTAGCTATCTAGTCTCTAGCTCCATGGTTGCGGGTGCCGCGGCCCGAATCACTATGAATGCCACGGGGTGATTTGTGGAGGCTGTTACGTGTATCATCACGTGTACTTTATCATCACGAAGGCTGACCTTGTTCATTGGATCTAGCCCTTATCTTGTTGATAACGAGTCTAATTAATTAATTCATTAATTAATTAATTGTTGATAACACCTTCATTTGTTTTGCGGGCGATGTATACCAACAAGCTATGGGCATCGATCCCTATGGGCACTAACTCTATCTATACACCTATGAGCTTGCATTCATGGAGAATTTCATTGCCTCAAATGACGATGTTCTCATCAGGCGTTTTATCCCCACATGTCGATACATTGATGATGTCATTGCTTTCGACAACCCTGATCGATTTCGCAACGTACCTGATTTGTACATCACAGCTGGTCTGCCTGGCATCTATACCCGCAAGCGTCCCTCACATTAAAGCTCATGTTGGAGGATACTAGTTGCAATTACCTCGATCTTAACATTACCCATAACAAGAAGGGCTGGCGTACGGCTGTCTATGATAAGCGCAAGGATCCTAAATATCAGTAAATTCCTTTTATTTGCTACCCCGATATTCACAGTCTCCTTTCCCACACAGCAAAATACGGTGCTGTTCTTTGTCAGTTGCATCGTTTTTCCCGTCTTTGTTCTTATCGTGTCGATTTCCTCACGACTCTTGTTGAACTCTTGCATCGTTTGTTGGTCAAAGACTATTAATTAATTAGAAACATAACTCTGTTGGGAGTATCTGTAGCACATATCCCTGAGAAGGGGCATATGGCTTTTAATACATTCTAGGCTACTTCCTGCAAGGGTGGGAATGTAAACTACCCTTGCTCTAGGTGCGCCAGGGCACCTGCACCCCCATGATCTATCAAGCTATGCCCAGCTAAGGGGGAGCCTGTCATGTGGGGGAAGATCATCATAGCTATACGAGAGCCGTCCTATACGGTCAGCGAAAGTTGGTGCAAGAGGTCCCCAGTTCGATTCCGGTCGGATTCATTTGCAGATCGCGTTTTTCCGCGTTTTCCGCGGACCGGCACTGAACGCAAATGGTTTTCACCTTTGCGGCGTGCCTGATCAGAATACGAGAGCAAGGGCATGGCTTCTCAACAGAGAGCATCTCTCTGCATAGGCATAGCATGGCTAGATTCTTAATGCAACATCCATGGGAGGTCCCATTATAGGTCGACCCAAAGACTATGACCGAGACATTATCCCGACATTATTAGTCCGGTGTTCTTTGCAACGTCACCCTCATCTGTTCGGAGCTGCCCCTTGGCACAAGCTATACAAACAGGTCGTGGACCGGCTGGATCGCGTAGTATCTTCGCACATCTGATCCCCGCCTTGCAGGAGGGCTGCCTTGCCACTGACGACGTCGTCCCCCCCTTCACTTTGAAGGAATTGGACGGCGCCCTTGCTCGCCTGCGGTACGATGCGGCGGTCGGTGCCGACCACCTTTCTGCTGAGCTGCTGAAGACCCCTGATCCGGCGGTTAGGGATCTTCTGCTGGCGTTCTGCAACCGTGTCCTGCTCTCTGACGAGCCTCCGCCTGCTGAGTGGCAGACGGCCATCCGCGTCATGCTGTACAACAAGGGCTCTGGTGTTGACCCCGGTAACTACCGGGGTGTCTGCCTCCAGAGCGCCGCGCTGAAGGTCTTCATGCGCATGATGCTGCACAGGCTCCGCGCCGCGCTGAACCCACACCTGGGTGAGTCTCAGATGGGTTTCCGTCGTGGTCGTAACACTGTCATGGCTGTGTTTGTCGCGCGCCGGTTGATGGAGGAGGTGCGTCGACTTCCCCCTGACAGTTTGCCGCCAGCTGGTCTTCATTTTTGTTGACTATATCAAGGCCTTTGACACGGTTCTCTGGGAGGCTCTTCAATGGGCCATCCTAGCTCTGGATCGGGTACCACCTGCGTTTATTGCTGCCGTTCACCGACTGTATGAGGGCTCACAGGCATGCAGTAGTGCGGACTGCGGAAGGCACCACCCCACCATTCCCCCTTCACCACGGGGTGTGCATGGCAAGGTTGTGTCCTGTCCCCGTACCTGTTCATTATTGTCGTGGATCACGTCATGCGCCGGGCACGTGCGCGCTTTACTGCTCTTAAGGGGTTCGAGCCAGGCTTGGACATCCTTAACGAGAAAGAGCACGGCGGGGTTAGACCTGGTTACCGCCTTGCCGACCTGATTTATGCGGATGACACCACCCTCATCGACAGCCCCGAGCACATTCAGACCTGGCTGGACTGTCTGGGCCTGCAGGCGCGGGTGGTGGGGTTGGAGATTAGTGTCAAAACTGAGGCGATGGTGATTGGGGCCTCCAGTACACCACCGCTGCCGCGCCTGCTCGACGGGACGGAGGTCCCGTTCCGCGATCGCTTCAAGCTGTTGGGGAGTTGGCTTCCTGACACTGCCGACGATGTGGACACCCGCATCGGCCTGGCCTGGGCCAGGCTCCGTTCGCTCAACACCTACTGGCGCTCGAAGGGCCTGGGCGAGCACCGCAAGCGCATGCTCTTCAAGGTCCTCGTCCTCACGGTGCTCACGTATGGCGCCGAGGCGTGGACAATCACACCCAAACTGGCAGCTAGGCTCAACGGCACGGTTTACAGGATGCTCCGACAGGTCCTTAACGTAGGTTTTTCCGAGCGTCCATCATCCGAGTCTTTGTATCATGGCATGCCTCGTATTTCGGACGAGATTAGGCAGCGTAGGATAGCATTTGTCGGACACCTTGCTCGCACCAGCCAGGTCGACACCGCCCTTGGTCTGGCCGGCCCCCAGCGGCTTGGCCAGCCAGGGCGACACATTCTGACCTGGCCTGGCCCCAAGGGCATTCCCAAAAGGGTAGGGAAACCTGTCACAAACTACATCCAGATGTTGCTGGACGACCTACTGGTCCCAGCCCAGTTTGAGCACCGCATCCACTCTCTCTCCCGTCTTTGGACTGCCATGCAGGACAAGACGCGGTGGCAGAAGATTGTCAAGGCGCACACGCCCGACCCTGTGGGCAAGCCCCCTCCCCCCAAGCGGAGGCGTTTTGATGAGTAGTGTAGTTAGGATTTTCTAGGCTAGATAGCTAAGAGTTAGGATAGTTCGATTACGCGGCTTCCTCCACCCCACCCATCCATCATGGAATATGTGCTACATGATCTCCAAACGGAGGCATGTTATAATTTAATTTTTTAATTTAAACTGAACCCTGTGATGCCAGATCTCCTTTGCGGTCGTTCCGAGCTTGGCAGTGGATTCGTTGTCCACACCGTCGCATCGTTGCAGCAGCACGATTTATTAATTAATTAATAGACACGTGACAGCAACACGATGTTTTCTGGCATACGCAGGCTTTTGGTTCCCGCCGCACATTTGAACGTGCCGTCCTCCGGATTTTTGCCTTTGCACCGTGTGCAGTTCTTGGACGTTTGAAAAAATGGCATGGCTAACGTAATGACTGACTAGCTAGACCTTTTCAGTGGTTTTCCATTTGCGGGTATTTCCTCGTAAATGGTGGGAGAGCGATCACAGCAATGGTGCTCTCCACTAGACACTTCCGGCCAGTTAGGCTTGAAACACACGCCCTGATCAAGCAAGCTGTTTCCGGCCCCACCGTTTAGGTCATCTAGTCGCTCTACACGTAAGCCAGCCATAATTTCAAAGCACAACAATGTCAATTCGGTCACACGCATTGCCCCAACCAACGTGGGGTTGGTATCCTTCATAGCTTCCTGCCATTTCTGTTTTTCAAGTCATCTGCCCCCAGATTGGAGATAACCTGGGAGGCTGCCCGGGCGTGAGCTGTTCTTCCTAGGATAGCACATGTCCATGCCTAGCATATCGCGAACAGTTGCACTGCTGGCAGTTGCATGGCTGGAAAGGACCAATTCGTACTTTGCTTTGCTTGAGGGCCACCTCAACTGCAGTACACCCCCCCTTTGATGTCTAAGATTCTCAGGTTGAAGATCATGAGACCCTGGATTTGAACTTACTAGTAGTATAATTGTAGTAGAATGTAGTAGAACTTAGTATAATCGAATCACAGTAGTAAGATTCTTTAAGGGGATGTGGCACCTCAAAACCCTTAAAATTGACATATGCTAATATCACTTGAAATTCATTTGCACAATGCTAAGTTATGATTGGGGGCACTAAATAACATCTCTAGTGAGTTGTCCATGCACTTCTTGGGGGTACTACCCCCATATATACGCCAATAATGCGCTATAAATAGCGAAAGACGCTAACTAGGGCTGGTTATGCCCCAGCCAATCCACAAAACAGGTTGACCCAAAAAGCACAAGCCACGTAGTAACGTCCTGGCACATCGCTAACAGCAACTTACATGGGGCATATGGACACCGCCGTTCAAAAAATAGCTCGTGGCGCCAAAAACGCGATTTTTTTCACTTGAAAATATAAAACAATTCATAAACTTGTCAAATCAAGCCAAAAAGCACTAATAAATTTCGGCACGGGCGGTCCAAGCCACGGTCCAAGTTTGAGGTCAATCGGACAACCCTAGCTCAAGTTATTGCGTTTGGCAGATGCCACTCTCACGACCGCTAAAGAAGGTTTTTCTTTGTACAAGGCCACTTAGGCATGATGTTTTCCATCCAAAAAGCCTGAAAGCATGCCCTACTCGATCACAAAACATAAGCAAACGCCTAGGCACCTCATCTGCCCTCACCTGCCCTCGGCATGGCCAACCTTGCCAGCGCAAGCATAGCAACACGATCGCTAGGCATACATGCCAAGAGAGCATACACTATACTCAACCCAAGGTTACCTTGTAACTTTCATGCCAAGAACTCAGCAAATCTATGACCAAAAGCACCTCTAACTCTTGCTCACTGATGATGACACATGCTCAAGGTCGGGGGTCACTGTGGCACTGATGGGTTTCCTAGACGACCACCTGACAAGGCGCTAAGGACCACTCAGTAACCAAGTAAACACAATTACACTTTGCATGCCATCCAACATGCATCAAATACATGCTGAATATGTTATGAAATACAAATGGGTGGCCACACACCTCATACCCCTTCACCGTCCCTTGAGCATGGCCAGACTTATAAGCATGTGAATAGCAATAATGATGATGGCACTAAAATGCCTAATCAGCATTTTCTATGTTTCTCCCAGGTTAGAGTGTTAAGGTTTATGCCAACCAAGCTAATCAACACTGCAGCGACTCCTTAACTGCCCTACCTGAGATGGGCAACAAACTGGAACGATGGAGGGCAAGGAACCAAGGAGATCATGGCATACAAAGCTTGCATGCAGTCAACCATGTCAACCATGGTTGGCTCAGCACATTGCAGTCTTTTCACATCATCATATCAAGGGAAAGCTCAAATAAACCAATGGTGGCAGCTATCTACATGCAGTCACACAAATGCAATATCTCCAACATGATCGTCAATAAAACACTTCCTCCCCTGCACGATAAAATGGAAAGAAACCATTGGCGGGCCTCCAGCGCATGAGCGCTGTGATGCCGCTGCGAAGAGAGGGTGCGTCACTCTCACACAACTAGAAGCTTCCATACGCACAACATCCTTGCCAGAACACGTTTCATGAAATACCTTAAACCTTCCCGAGAAGCAATAGGCTTCGACTGAAGCGGCCTTGACCACGACATCAACGAAAACAATCTAAAGCTGCCAGGTATTCGACAACACCACGGCAAGCAACGGCGAGCTAGCTGGCGGAAACTGCCCAAAAAGAACGAAAAAACTTCGAACGATGAGCTAATAGAAGAAAGAACTGATAGCACAGAACATTCGCGACAAATCTATACCTTGCCCTCGCAGATCCCTCGCCCAGGCGCGCAACAACGGCCGTTCTTCCATGGAAGGTTCCGACATGCACTGCGGAGGCCTGAAGAATTACTTACCGAGAACGGCCGAAAATGTGGCAAAAAGCACCAGTTCGGTTTGGAATTCAATGCTACCGATACGAATTCATCATTCGCGGTCAAAAACCCCCCAAAACTGCGAATTTACTGCCGCTATCACGAATTCTATTTTATTCCGCGCGACGAAAAAATGCAGTTTACCCCCCATGCCGATGGCAGTAAAAGAAAGCAGCGATATTGTGAATCAGCTCCTTGCCGCCACAAACCAACATCATTAAATCATCGTCTTCAACATTCGAGCATTTTTTTGGCATTTCTCTAGCCTTACATTGCTAGTTTCGCCTAAACGCAGTCGCCATGGCCACTTCCGCAAGGGGTGCGCGCACCGTGCACCCACTTTTCACGGTACGGCTGGTACCGCGAATTTTTTGGCGCGGAAAAAATTCGGCGCGCCGCGTCCCCTTAAGATCGTGAGCCCTGGATTGGTCGGACCCCTCACATCAAGGGGGGGGGTGTATGTGCGCCAAAAGCGTAATGACATAATACACAAAGCCTGGCACATAAAAACAATGCTATCTCATCCAGGCATGCTCCCGCAGCAACAGGTTTCTTGCCCGCCCAGCCACGGCAATGAGCTTGAACCGAAAAAACTGCAACTGGGATCAAGTGAGCCCTAATGGAGGCAAAACTGGTATCTTCTTTTGGGCATACTACACCCTTGGGAATTCCGTGAGAACTTGCATTGGGATTTACCACCACGCACGATGCCCTTACACTTGCTCGGAAGCCTTGCATGGTTTGCAGTGACGGTGCCGCCCTAGGATGCAGGCTATCCCTGTCCTTCTCCCTAGCCTGCTGGCCGTACTTTTTCTGCAGCCATGCACACAGGCCATGCAAAAGAGACGTGGAAATGAGTTGCCCCTGGCTTTCAGTCTGGGTGTCACCACAGTCTCGAGGGGCAGGGTGATAGGTGGCCACAAAGGCACCATGTACATGCACTTGCAAGCTGAAAGGTTGGCAGCAGTTACAGATGGATGCGGTGATTGACTTCCATCTAACCTGCAGGCTGCTGTGGTTTTCTGGTTCTGGGTGGGCCACCATGGCAAGAGCATTTGTGCAGCAATACAAATGCTGTACTCCCTGGCAAATTGTGCCATGTTGCAGGCTCCACGTCTTGCATAATCTCGCAAGGTCAGTCAACAACACATACTGCCATGTGCTATCCATCCCAAGGTATATTTCATCACTTGCACCCTCGTGGCAAGAAAGAAATGTCGACACCGGAGGAATACTTAGCTGTGCCCTCTACGCCAATCATCGCATTGAAGAGCGTCATTCCCCTTCAGAGTATCCCTTTCCTGGGACTACTAGCTTGGTACCGCCACCCTGTATTGTCTTCCCGTCCACATCCTTGTCAAGAAAGACCGCACCCTTGGCATCCCCACGACCCTCGTCAGCATCATCACTACTACCAGTTTCATGACCTGAAGCGGCAGCGCCCACAATTACGCGTTTGGGGTGGCTGGACGTACGTTCGTTTGCCTTGCTCGTGGGCGAGACCGTGGCAGCTACGGAGCAGCACGCGCCCACGATCATGCGCCGCAGGAAGAAGAAGAAGAGCTCGAACAGCTCCAGCCCTGTTGCCACCGATGCGCCCAGGAACAGGCCCAGGATACCGCCGATGTTGGACAGCAGCTGCACGGCCGTGACGGCCTTGGTCTCTGTGATCTCTTGACGGTTGAGCTCCTTGAAGTAGATGAAGACCTGCACAGGTGGCGGGATGGGCAGGGGTCATGGGATGGAAGGGGTCATGGGGTAGGAGGGCATGTGAGGTGGAAGGGGTCATAAGGTGGAAGGGGTTCATGAGATGAAAGTGGTTCATGAGGTGGGAGGGGTCATGGGATGGGGGGGGGGTTATGGGATCAACGAAGGTCAGTGGTAGTTGAGCCGTGGAGAAGGGATTAAGTGCCCTGCCCTGCCGTTGCCTGTCTAGTACTGTCTGTGTCCAGCTGCTCTTGGCACGTGGGCCTGTTTTCTTGCGGTAGTATCTTCGTCCCAGCAAAATGAAGCATCTGCTGAGGTGAGGTGGCTGTATTCCAGCTTCGCAGCAATGAAACCATGCAATGCCGGCGGTGATGTTTGGTGTGAGCAAACAAGGAAAAGGGGAAAAGGGGACCGCATGTCAGGCATCCATGGCACTGACAACAAAAGATTGCAGCAGGCACCACAGTGGCTCAACTACCAAAGCGGATCTTGGGAGGCGTATTTATCATACCACGACAGAGCAGGTGTCCATGGCACTGACAACAACAGATCCCAGCTGGCGCCCAAATGGCCCAGTTAGTAAAGCAGGTACTGGGAGGCAGGCGCCAAATGGCCCACTTAGTAAAGCAGGTACTGGGAGGCGCCATGGTTACCAAGGCTTTAAGGTGCTGATAACACGCTTAGCTCATCCATCACAGTGTGTCGATATGCGTGACAGTGGTCAGCTACTATTGACCAGTTGACACGGCAGCTATACTCTTGGCCTCCGCCACGTCCAGCGCTCATATAATCATGGCTACCCCATTCTGGCGGCAGCAGGATACTGCATCAGGTCAAACAAGGCTACTGTTCAGGCTACCATCCAGCAATGCTCTTGTTCTCAGCTGATTCGCCTTCAGGTAGCACTCTCAGGCAGACCTTCTCCACTCGCTCGCTCTAGCCTGCCCTGTGCCGATGCATTGCTACCGCCCCTAGTGATGTGCGGCTACCGCCCCCACGTAGCATAGCCACACTAGCCCCCTGCCACTGACCGATGTCGTCTTGGCGAACGCCTCGTTGTTCTTGACGATGGTGTCGATCTCGTCCTGCGTCAGGTTGTCCTTGCTCGGGTAGCCAAAGTAGTCCATGTACTCCTGCCATCCGGCACACACGCAAATACCGCCAAGTGCACATTCCACCAGCACATGGACAAGTTCCACGACCACCACGAATGCTCATGTGAGCGTGCACTCATGCCACGGCCACGGATCCCACTAGATGCACATCCAAACAATCCAAGGCAGGACGGATGTCAGCAATACTGGAGGGGTTTTATACAAGTGGATGAATGCACGCTACTGAATGTACTCTGCTTCGAGATGGATGTAAATAGCACTGGAGAGACGCTCATATGTATACTGGAGGAATGCAACCACTACCAGGAGGCAAGTATATTCCGATAGCACCCTTCCCCCCCGCGACAAGCTTTACCTGTATGTCGTCATTGATCCACGACTGGAGGAACTCCTTGGTGGGCCAGGGACCGCCCGAGGCCTCTTGCTGGTAGGTCACCTCCTTGCATATCTGGCGGCTGCACGGCACGTCCCCCTCCACCACGGGCAGCTCGTCCTGCGTGTACACCTCATACACGCACCCCCAGTCGTCGCCCGTGCACTCGGGGATGAACGCGGAGCCCTCTGCGTCCAGCACGCCCTCCGTGTAGTTGCCAAACTCGTTCGGGGAAAGCACGTAGGGGTTATAGCACCCTGGCAAGGACAAGGAGAGGCGGCCGCCAGCAGAAGGTGACGAAAGCGTTGAGGACGCGAGAGACAAGGACCCAAGCAATGAGCAAACGAATCAGGTAATGGAGATGTGGGTAGAGCATCATAGATCAGGTAATTCGGGATGTGGGGAGAGCATCGCATATCAGGTAAATGTGATGTGGGTTGGGTAATGGCGGCGCAAGACATGATTAGCACACATCGGGGAATGCCCGGTGTCACGCAGCTATGTCGCGCCATGCAATGCAGCCATACCATGTGGTGGCCTCGAATTTTCGCCATGCCGGATTGGCAGACAGCGGGCGCATGCCTGGGCAAAGAGAGCATGGGGACAGAAGACGCGGCTAGCCGGGCACTTGGTGAAAGCGAGCGGCCAGCCAGGGAGGGGAGACGCTGGCGTGCCCTAACGGTGTAGTATGTCATCCGGCAAACGGAAGCAGATGAACATGAGCTGGTCATAAATGACAGGCAGGAACTTCTCGAATGGCAGTCACGCATATTTGCAAAGAACATCTGGCAATGCCGCAACTTGCGTCACATAACAAGCTATAAGAGATTGGACATTTGCTTGATACCAGTCAAATTGAAGGATCAGTTAGAGAGAAACAAGAATTCACAACACCATGATGACCTTGGCGATGGTAAGCTGCACAGCGCCCATGTGAGCGGGGACAAACAAAGTATGGTCTCCCAGACAGGAGCCACTGCCCACGCACCACATTGCTCGATGATCTGTGCCGAGATCAGGTGCTGCTGGCAGGGAATGGTTGTCCGATACTGCTTCTCGTCACACTCCCCCCACGGCGTGGGCTGCCGGCTGATGGTCCTCTGAGCACGGGAAGGGAAGCCAGGCAGCAGGTTTTGGGATGAGTGATCACCGGCGGGCGGTTGAAGAAAGAAGCATGAGATGCCGCCAGTTCTAGGAATTGAATATGTGTTCAACTCACTTACAGCACTGTTCTGGGGGTGAACTGCGCTTACAATGATCATCATTCTTGCACGAAGGTTGCAAACCGTACGGACCACTATCCTCCCGATCATTCAACCTCAAACATACCCGCTCGTATCTGTGACAGCCCAACGTAAAAGGCCCAACTTGAATGCGGGGTGGTGGTTGCCTTGCAAGGCTAAGGATGAGATCCCCTATAGCATAGAATTGGAATTCAACGACTTGAACAAGCGATAGCGTTGCAAGGCTGTGCTTACTCCCAGCACCCCAAATCTCAAACCTCAACCACCTCTCTTACCACGTCCATCATCCCAACACAATCGCTGGCAGGCATCACCTCTGCCACACCGGAACAGTGTTGTGCTACCAGCACGTCATCTTCAGCGCCCCCACCCTATTCGGGAATCCTCACCTCCACCACCCCGAAAAAGTGCACCGCGCCGATCTGCACAAACTCGCCGGCCACCTGAGGGAACGCGTGGATGCGCTTTGGGTGGATCATGAAGCGCAGCGCGGCCACGCCCCCCGTGTACACGGGGTTCCACTCCATCGTGTCCGAGTACACCCACGCCTGGACGTGCATCGGGTGGTGGGGAGCCAGCAGAGGGGGTGAGGGGCAGTGCACGGCAGGGAAGTGGGGAGCACGACAGGGGTGGGGTGGGCGTAGGGCAGGGCAATGAGGGCAAAGGTGGCACGGGAATGACAAGGTAAACGTCAGCGTGACAACGGGGCACATTGCAGACACGCAGGACAGGGGAGTGGGAAGCGCAAGACAGGGGAGGGAGGGATGCAAGACAGGGAAGAAAGGAGCCGGAGGTACCAGACATGATCGCACGGGCACCAGCATCGCAACGGGCTGAGTGGAGGCACCAGCATCGCAGCGGGCTGAGTGGAGGCACCAGCATGCGGTTAGTCACAACAGCACCAGAATCGTTTTTGTTTCAATCTGGCCAGTTCCCTCCAGTCGTGGTATCTGACTTCCAAGTTCCCCTGTGTGGAAAGTCTGCTGTACCCTTGTAGTTCCAGCGACGCGTCCTATCCACTGCAACGGACAACACGGCAAAGGTTCCTGAGAAGGTATGAAGGCTTTTATAAGTAAACAGTATCTGCAACAGTTGGATATCTCGCCAACAGAATTGGCTTTTGCCTATGATTTTGGGAAAAGCTACTGACATTGTTTGTGGAACAGCTTCATTAGCAGAATTTGCTGACCATGGGGTCCCTGGGTTTTGCTGTGATGATCCTAGTGTATGGCACAGATGCGCTGCCGAGGAAAGGAATTCAATGAAGTCATAAGGACCTTAGGCGTCTGAAGCCATCGTTTGAAAATGGTATATGATGATGCCTTTCAAGAACAAAAGAGTGTGAAAAAAAAGTGCAAAACACACACACACACATGCTGCTGGCATTGAAATGTCTGAGGTATATGCACAATCAATCTAGTGCACGCTGCTGATTGGTATAGGCGTTTGCACATAGCCCCAATTTCCCTGTCAACCAGACGTATGAGTCCTCCAAAAGTGCCCTAAGCTTTCAAGCCTTTGGCCTTCTGTGCTAAGGTTGCCACGTCCTTGGGCTTCACTATCTAGTGAAAAAACTGCACTAACTTTAATGTGCACACTTGAGTATACTATATGCAGTTCATTTAAGGAGTCAGGTATGGAACTGTGCAGATCCATTTACGTTGCATCCGCACAAACTGTGCATCCTCACCCCGATGGTGTCGGAGTGGAAGTACGAGTTGCCCGGTCTCTGTGCGAGTAGTGGCTCGTCCGGCGTGAACTCGAAGCACGTGCAGTACTCGTCGTTGAGCCGCGTTGTGAAGTTGGCCGCGCTGCAGGGGAAGTCGTAGCCGCCCTCGGCCGTGATGCTGCAGTGATGCAGATGGAAAGACCAGAGCGCAGCGGCAGGACAGGGACGTCCTTTATGTGTGATGCACATCATATGAGTTGATGGCTATAGATCCCACGATAGACTGAAGAGAGGGTTGGGGCTTCGTTCATATTGGTATTTACTTTCACAGATACAAACGGTTACAAGAGGTTGCGGCGCATGACGAATTTCTCGCAAAAAAATTTGCCATTATACCAGCTCAGGCAACGATTTTTTTTGCCAAAGTGACTCCCATTTGTAATTCACTATCACAATAGTGAAATAATAGGTCCTTGGCATGTGGGGCCAACACGTGGAGAAAATTTTCACCAATCATAATAATCATCAAGTTGAGGCAGGATAGCTTAAGTTAGCAAATGAGATCAGTTACTATTGGTTTTTTCTTGTTGACAAAGTTTGCAAACTTTAAAAGTTCGTCCAGTCTTGCTGATCAGGCAAGTAAATACCACGGAACACTACGACGTAGCTGAAGGTGAATTTTTTTGGAAATTCAAAGCCCGACCCCAATAGCTAGCACGGTAAATTTCAAGGAAGCTTGCAGCTCCCCTTTTTCATGGTTGCAGAGTTACCAGGCTCATCACCCTGGTGATGTCCAGCTATCCCAGCTATCGTGACTGTGCATCTGTGCGACCACAGGACTTTGAGTGCCTTCTGCCCTTAGCCCCCTGCTACCAGGAACGTATTACGGCACTACCTCTGTGGCTGTTACAAACCCATGCATCTTTCTAACGAAGGGAAAATTCAATATTGTGGCTACTAGTCAATACTTCCCACTAATACTCGCGGGGAAGTTCTGGGCAATGGAACTGGAATGTACGCATGCATGGGTTTGCAGGGGGTTAGTGGAGCATGGCGCAGATGGCAGCGATAACACACAATACCGCACGATCTGAACAGGGCTGTCACCTTACTAATAGAATACATTGGACAAGAACGTCCATGTACAGTGTGCATTGAAGTTCCACCACCAGTGCACCCAACTAAAGTGACAGCGAAACAATTAAATCACCCGCACGCCACCGTTCAGGATGGAAGCTCAGAACTCTTATATGGTTGGCTGAAACATATTCATATCTCCAGAAATGCCATCCTTTTCCTACAAGATGTGATAACAACATGCGGTCCAAGATTGCTTCTGAGTACAAACTGGGGGCAAGCTTGTGCCCAGTGACAGCGAGGTGCCGGCAGGGACCTGCCGATATGTGGCAGCTTGGGGTGGTGAAGGCTTTTGCAGCATCATAACATCGAGCCCACGTATGAGCAGCAAGGAATGCCTGCCTCCCAGCAGCCCCATTGCTGGGTTTAGGGTTCATACTTTGCTAATCCTCCCAGGTCTCATGTCTTGCCTGCCTCTCGTCTGTCACGTCGTGCATGCCATGCTGCATGCCCTCATGCATGGCCTCACCTGCAGAATAGTATAAACTCATCTGCCTGGTTGCAGAAATAGCCCGTCTCTTCAATTGATGGTGGCACCTCATATATTTTATTCGCCAAATCCTCCCAATCGCTGCTCAGCATGGCTGCAACAGGGCAAAGTGGCGCAGCGAGGAGAGGAATCAGCGGGAGGGCGCAGGCGAGCGGAGGCACATCAACGGAAGAAAACGACCCATGGTTATGTTGCCACCAAACAGCTATGCTTAACAGCTTAACTGCTTCCCAGACAGTTAAGTTCAATAGAAGAATCTATCTACCATGAAAATTGCTCACATGAGTCCATCAAGGCAACTAGCAGCCGCAAGTGCTATGTGCACCCCCATTTACTACTGTAGACCACGATCGTAATCCATGACTTGATCGCAGGTCACTCAATCCACACCGACAGTCGTCCCCAGTCGTCCTGACCAATAACCACAGCATGGAGCTGCAGGCGTGTCTGCCTACTGCCAAGCGTCTGTCCAAGTAGACCCTTTCCCTCCCCCCCCTGGCGCACCCTGGGCCATCCCATCCTAGAGCACGTGCTCTCGCAGCAGCACCTGTTTGGATCGCAGCCAGTTCCAGAGACGATACTGAGCAAACAAATCAGCGGGGCGCGAGTCCAAGTTTGACTGGCCCACCCGAGAGAACGTGGTCGTACCGTGGTGGATGGCCTCCAGGTCCAGGAACTGCCCCGCATTTAGGTCGTCGGGCGTCCACTCGTGCGGTGACAGGTAGGGCAGCGAGCTGTTGTCCTCGCTCCACGCGGCGATCTGGCCACGCAGGGGGGGGGGCATGGAAGTGGGGGTGCGATGAGGCAGGGGAAGAGACAGGGAAGTAAGGGACTGGACACCAAAGGGTAGACTACTTTCAGATCACATACTTTTATCGTAGTAGAGAAATGAGGGAAGGTACTCGCAGGCAAGGCGCGCCTATGTTAACAGACCACAGAAACATTGGCTTTCCCAAAACGCAGCTTCAGACCTTGTCACGGGATGGCTAACGTCGTTACACGGAGAAACTCCAGTAAGAAACAAAAAACCTCCAGCGGGAGACAACTCCAGTAAGAAACATACGAAACTCAGGCAGGGGTTGACGAGACAGAAGGAACGCAGAGTGAGGGCGATGGCGACAGAGGGGGATCCAAAAGGGCATGCGACCAAGTGGAAGGTACCCCCCTCGTATCCTGCTATGCATATCCCAAGCAGGGTGCCCTGATGCCCCATGAAAACCCTGGCCAGGCAAGCAGCCCACCTGGTCCCGCATGAGCTGCTGCAGCTTGGGTGTCGCAAACCGGCTGTTGTACATCCGAGAGATCTGCGCACACAGACACAGTTTCCGAGGCGCACGCAACGGTGAGCTCACGAGGCGCTGGATTATGCAACAGGCAAGTCCACAGGCACAGCATTGTTGGAGACGCGACGTACGTATTTGCGCGCAGATGGTGGTAGCTGCGCGTTTACAAGAATGCTGGTCTTCTTCAAAGAGACTAAGGGACATGCCCAGCGAACCCTGGGCAGATGTTAGCCCCAGGTTGGGCGATAGCATCCACAGTACAAACTGGGGGGCGTGCTCAAAGGGTTGTTTCAAATCTACGTCATTTGCTCATGGTATTTCCTGTGGACTTGCTGACAACCCCCCCTACCTATTCAAAGATGGTCGCGTGGCGATCATGGTAGGCGTTGGTGGCAATCCTGGTGAATCCTCATGAAGCACGCACCCCCCTAGCAGGACTAATACCAGGATTATAGTAGGAAAGGTGTCCTGAATCTCCAGGGACGGCTAAGCGAATCCAAGGTCAAGGAGCACCAAAGTCCAAGATGGATTGATTTTTCTTGCATGTAGGAAATTCTTAAAGCAAAATGCTTACCAACGCCAGCAGGGGGTATGTTCCCTTGACCGACAACCGCCAAGGGGTTATCTTTCCCTTAGCAGGCTCCAGGCCATCAAGCCACTATGTACTATGATGAGATAAAAAGCATCTTTGTGTAAGGGCGCTTAGCACTGCCACACAAAGGGTGTTAATGGTGCTCCATGCACAAAGCAAATATACTCCAAAGCTTCCTTCAACACCATTTCATGTTACCGACCCCAGGGAGCACACTACGGCTTCGCAAAGCAGCCCCCGAAAGGGGGTTGGCTTGCGATAATGTTGCAGGCGGCCAGGTATCTGAACGGGCTCCCACGTACGCTGACCAGGTAGGTACGTCCAGATAAAGTAGGAAAGGACATTTAATAAACTGGTCTACATCTAATAAGGACATGAGTTTTGACCGAATGTGCCTCTATGACAAAAGAGCTGCAAAACAAAAGTTTGTCATGAAGATTGTGCCTGCTCATGCGGTTATGGTCAGTGAGACAACCAATGTTGGACGCACGACATGCACATGAAATGCCCTAGTAGCCTGTGACACTGGCCATCAGGTAGATCTGGAAGGGGCATCCAATAATCTGGCTCGATGAAGCATCCACGCAACATCAGCATGGTCCATGCAATACAGGCGCAGGCAATAAAAGATTTTTCGTAGAGAGGGGGGTAAATCCCTGGAAGTGAAGGGGGAAGTCCAAAAATGCATGGAAGACTTTGTAGCTTCAACTAAACCATGGCACTGGACATCGGCCTACACGGTATGCACACTAGTCATGCAGTAGATTTACTGATATCTGATAAATGAGAAAAATAAAAATACCAGTGAAAACATCAATGAGCTTGGGACAGATGTGTACCTTGATGGGGTTTAGCGGGCATACTGTGAAGGCAGGAAATTCCACTTTGGACTTGAACGTCAGGACAGAGGACGTAGAGGTCGGATACTCCCTGTAGTCTTTAACAAGCTTGACAATCTGCCAGATAGTAACTGCTGAGAGACCTAGGCAGGCTATGAGCCAGAGAAGTCGCAGCCATACGGGCTGGGGCCTCCAAATTCTGGGATAGCCTGCAGAGGCGGCAAGCAAAACGTGAACATGGAAAAACACACAAGCAAACCAGTCAACCGCCCCCGATGCGATTCCACCGAGCATAAGTCCGGCTCCAAGAACTGGTAACAGCAACGTGGAGGGACATGCAAACGCCTCCGGTTATAAATAGCTGGACCTCGTGCCGTGACGTCGCTGAGTATTTCTGGGGAATTGAAAAGACCAAAGAGGCTGTCGAGAACGGTTGCTTACCATGCAAAGTAGTGCCATTAAAAAAGTTTTTGAAAAAGCCGTATAAGGTTGGCTGATCATCCCACCAGCCTTTCTCGCTCGTCATGCATGAGTCCTGAAAGGACCCGGGCTCAGCCATGGCTGAAGTGGAATCCGGGCTGTCACGAGTTATTACTGGGAGCAAATGGTGAACTGCATGGCGAGGAAAACCGTGGGTGACGCTCGGAAATGCTACAAGACATTTTGTCAGCAAAGCCCAAGAATGCAATTAAATGCCACTAATATAATAATGGGGTTCCTTGGCGCGAGTCGTGCCAACATCGTTGTTCACGCGCAGGAAAAAATGTAAATTTGGCGCTGCATTGCATCATTGGCATGGTCTGACGAGTTGAATAAAACCTGGTACTCACACCTTACATTCACGCCTTAAGTTGGGTTGGGTTAGGTTTTTTTGGGGACATGGGTATATTTTCATTGGCCAATTATGGACCGAAGAGGTTGGGTTGGCTTAAGTTGTGTTCACGCCTTGAGTTGGGAAGATCTAGGTCCCTATACTTGAAACTCCATTAACCCGTACATACGTAACGACTCAAAACGTACATAGAAACCGAGCCAGGAATATAGTCGGGCGCGCCCTGCAGGGTCGCAAAAACATCGGGCAGCGAAAGGTTTACAGCTGTTTTACAGTACAGTTTACACGTGGCAATTCCAATGCAGTCGCGAACGGTCTTCCCCCAAATTGACATCTGTAGTCTCTATCATGTCTGTATCATGTCTCTATCATGGCTTAGGCCTGCTGTAGGTTTACAATATTTTATAAAAAGAAGAGCGAGTTTATAAAAAGATCAATACGCAATAGCATGACTTTGTGAGAACTTCAATGCAAATGCCAAATTGCGCTTGCCTTTTCCATCCGATATAATTGCGAATTTTCTCATGCAATTCAGTAGGTTACCTGTGGCATTTTGAAGCTGGAACTAAGCGGTAAAAAGCCACGCGTAGTGTCGGCTGTGGACGTATGGGAAACCAATTGAGTTATTAGTCATGCAGGCTTGAAGCGAATTTTGTAGTCTAATTGAAATAATTCGAATTCATCCGTCCGATGGGCGTCGTTGTCAGGTGCCCAATGCCTCTCATAGCCCATCCGGTGTCGGCAATTTCACGGAAGCCGTTTTCGGCGCCAGGACGCGATCACGGGGCGTTGAAGGCAGCCCGGCCAATACGTTCACTACCCAGCTTTTCTCGCCGCCATCATTTACGTTTGGTTGGCTGCGCTTCTGGGAGCGACCCGCCAGAGCTGGGACCTCGTGAGGATGGCTTAGGCGTGCACACCCTTCGGACTGATGCGGAGGAGAAACAGGCCGAGCAGCTGCCAATTGTGGACCACGTTGAAAAAGTAGGGAGCATAGATGGGCAGCCAGGAGCCGTCCCTCATGCGAAGCCCAAGGCAGTCTTGGATTTCGGACGCCTGCAGCGGGCCTCCCCCATCGTAATGATGTCCAAGCCGCTTCCCAAGGTGCTATTGCTCCACACGGGGGGTACCCTGGGCATGGACCCGGAGGCATCCTTTGAGCAAGCCGACGGCGAGCTCCATCTTCGCAAGGGCACGGGCGGCCACTACCCCGGCCTCCAGCCGGGCAAGCTGCTGACCGACATGCTCCAGGTGGTCCCTGAGCTGCGCGCGTTTGCCAACCTGGACGTGTACGTGGTGTGCAACAAGGACAGCAGCCGCGTGGGCCCGCGCGACTGGGCCGAGTTCGCGCGCCTGCTCGACCACTACCGCGACGACTACGAGGCGTTCATCGTGGTCCACGGGACGGACACGATGGCCTTCACTGCGAGCGCGCTCTCCCTCATGCTCGCGGGCTTCCGCAAGCCGATCGTGTTGACGGGGTCGCAGCTGCCGCTGGCCATGCCGCGCAGTGACGCTCGCCAGAATCTCATCGACAGCATCAGCTGCGCGACCAGCTCCGGCGGGCGCATGCAGGAGGTCGCGGTCTGCTTCGGCGGCAAGCTCATGCGTGGCAATCGCGCGCAAAAGGCCAACGCGTCGTCCTATTCGGCGTTCAACTCCCCTTCCTACCCGGACCTGGCTGTCCTCGGGGTCGACATCGAGTGGCGGGAGGACCTGCTGCACCGCCACGTGGGTGTCTACCGGCCGCGGTTTGAGCTCGACCCGAACGTGATGCGCGTGCCCATCGTGCCGGGGTGCGACCCCCGCATGGCGTACGGGGACGTCTACGGGCGGGGCGTGCGGGGAATTGTGTTAGAGGCCTTTGGCGTGGGCAACATGCCGGATGAACCCGAGATGGGTTGGATCCCCTGGCTCGAGGAGCAGACGGCCAAGGGGCTCATGGTGTACATGGCGTCGCAGTGCGGGTTAGGGACGCTGCACCCGGAGTTGTACCGAAGTGGGAACCTGGCGCTCCAGCTGGGGGTCGAGTCCGGCCCGCAGATGACCCCCGAGTGTGCCGTGTGCAAGCTCATGCTGTGCCTCAAGTACACGGGGATACCGGTCGCGCAGCCGATCGCGGGAGAGTTATGAATCGGGTCGAGCATTATCGAGGTTCAATGATTCCCTTAGTAGAACAATTCTCTTTTAAATTTTATTGGCTGACTTCAAGCCAGGGAATGTCCAGCATCATGACCAGTGAGCTAGATTGATGGCCGTTCCAGCCACTCTGCTGTGTGACGTGGTACCAACCCCAGCTGAAGATGGGCCAACTGTGTCAGTGGGAAGGCAAACACCGATCCTTATTGAGGAGGAGCATCCATCGGGGTTAATGCTCCGTGACTCCCCAACGGGAGCACGAGTCTAATTAATTAATCAATTAATTATTGAGGAGCTGCCTTTATTAGTACCGGGAAAAGAGTATAGTGGTATTCAATCTTTCAAATTGTTTGCTTGTCCAATTTAGGGCTTATGTTATTCGTTTCCAATTATCCAATATCAATTAATTACTTAAACACGTGCTCGCGCTTGGGAGTCATGGAGTATTAACCCCAAGGGATGGATGCCCAGATGGACAAACAAACCTACCGGTCTATCCATGGGTCTATTGTCATTCTTATGTATGCCTATTCAACAATTTTGTATTCTTATACGTAATAATTTGTTCTTCTTCTCATTTCATTGTTATCAAGGAGACAACCAGCGCATTTGTTATCATTATTTTATTACTTTATTCTTTATTTTTTACTTCTTTCTTGCTTTTCCTTTTTCTCCCCTTCACCACTTCTCTTTGTGCCTTAACTCCTCTTTATTACTCTCACTGTTATGTTTGTTCATCCTGTCTATTTTTTCACTGCCTACCCCTTTTCACCTAACACTTTTTCATTGCAGTGAGCTGGGCACGAGGCCTTTAGACCCTGTTGGGCAGGAGACCCCCGGCCGGGCACCCTGGGCGCTGAAACATCGAACTCCTGACCCATTCTCCAACATCGGCTGTGCCTCACCACATCCCAGCAATTACCTCTTTCTTTATTCCGTTTTTGTTTTTGTTATTATCATTACTCTTTACTCAGTCTTTACTTATTATTGTTCGTATTATTACCATTTACATGTTCCTTTCTTTTTTCTTTCTTTCTTTTTCTTTTTTCCCTTTGTAATGTATCCTCCTTTCTATTTCTTTTAGCCCCTTCGTGTATGTGTGTATGCGTTCCCTCTTTTCCTTCTTAGTTTTGGTTGTTTTTGTGGTGGTGGTGGTTGTTGTTGTTGTTGTTGGTGGTGGTGGTGGTGGTGGTGGTGTGTGTGTGTGTGTGTGTGTGTGTGTGTGTGTGTGTGTGTGTGTGTGTGTGTGTGTGTTTGTGTGTGTTTTCCCTATCAACCTTTCTTGTTACCCTCTCATGCAGGTCTTCCTAGAGATAGCCACGCGGCCTTCGCGTCTTTCCTCTCACACAACTACCCTAGTCCTTCCACGGCGTTGGATCGCCATGCGTCCAGGCATAGTTGTCTCACTTCATTGTATCTATCTGTGCCTAAACTATCACACCGAGGGACATGCCGCGTAGCAGGTAGTGCCTAGTTATGGCGGTCACGCCAGGTGTTTTTCCCACGATGGGTGACGCTGGGCGTTCTTCCCACGATGGGTGACACGCCTCTTCCCCACTGGGGGGAATCGTGGTCCTCTACAACCTGGGCCCAGATGGCCTTGTTCTGCATCTTTTTCCATATCACGGAGAGGCCTGAGCCCCTCATGTCCTCTTCTACTTAGTTGCTCCTTCAACACGCGGGCAGCCCGGCGTGTCGGATCGCTGGGCCCGTCCCACGTAAGGAGGTACCTACCTGGCTGTGCGGGCCGCAGCCCTGCGGTTGGGCCCCGCGACGTGTCCAACTGGTTGGTGCGAGCCAAGTGCCCGACTTGCTGTAAGTGATGTACGTTGTTTGATAGTGCTATGTGTGATAACTGAGTAGCATGAAATCAAATTAAAATTAAATTATAACATGACTCCGTTGGGAGATCATGTAGCACGTATTCACTAGTTCCCTCGCCGGCTTGATGGATGTGGCTGAGTGGCATGCCCAAGCCACAAATCTTCTCAACGAATGCGCTGCATATCCCGGCTACACCTCCGTAAAATGGATCTCAACATGTTGGTGACAGAGCCGTCCAGCGAAGGCGCTGGTGAGGGTCCACGTCTCGGCGCCGTAAGTGAGCTCCCGGTGAATCAGGACCTTGAACACTGAGGTTATTTTATTTGTTTTTATGCCCCAGTTAAGTGTTACGTCCCTGCCCAGACACACCTAGCCTGAGCTACGTAGCGAAAGACCCTTCTCGCCGGAATTAGGAATAATTCAAGATAGCCTAAAGTAGGTTGCGCTTCACGACGTGAGTCGTGAGATATCTGGCATCACGGCTTGATGCCAAGCTAATTAGTACACACTTATATTGGCTAGCAATACCAATTACAAATGGATTATTGCCCCGGGCTCAATGTGTAGGCGTATTCGCACTTATCATTCATTAAACCAAGAGGACGAGACTCTCGTCCTCGGACCAATTTAACCTAGGTTGGTTGCGGCGCAGATACACACCAATTTCCCTAGAACAATCCGAGTCACTCATTCCACGTAGGATCCGGGCCGACATCGACCCTCAACTATAGGATCCACGCCTAGAACAACTGACAGACTCAGAACCGGCGCGGCGCCACAGCACCGGCCCCTAGAAGGACAACCTAGGACCAAAATAACTAGTCCAATTCACACAATAGCCAAGGTCCGTAAAACCCAAGTCCAATAGACTAAACGGCCTTAGTAATTTATTCCATTGTTACGTCCGGCCAAAAGGGCAGGGACGTAACACTCCTCCCCCCCATGGGGGTCGGTAGTCCCTACCGTACAAGGTAAATTTGGAAAAACAACGCTACTATAAGAGTACTATGTCCCAACCTCGGTTCACCCACAGGTTAGTAATGCCAGTTCCTCTAGAAGTTGATACACAGGCCCAACTCTGACGTAGTAGTAAGACTCCAATGGTGACTGGATCAATCCGCTATCCGTCACGAAAAACTATTCTAACCACTTTAGCGTCCGCCGCTAGTGGCACGTCGCTGCACCAGGACTTCAGTGAGGGCCCTACGCCCCGCGTGGGTCATCTGTGAAATCATCATCCCAGGGTGCGAACACAGGTCAATCTCAAAAGCCACCTGGTAGGGGGACACCTTCTGCCGACCCAGCCGGGACAGCTCCAGCCACGACCCTCGGGGCCACAGAGACAGGAACCCAGCGAGGTACTGGGGATGGGTGAACATGAGCGTCAACGCCGACCGATCCACCACCCCACACCGGTGCTCGCGAACAAAGGCCACCCCCATCAGGAAAACCTCCATACGCACGTGATCATCGTTGATCGACACCGACCGGGCCCCTACAATATCGGGCGCCACCAGATTAAGAAAGGCACTCCCCTCCGCTGGAGCCACCTTGGGAGGCGTCACCACGTGCTTCACCCCATCGACCTGATAGCGCCAATCCCACCAGTCCTCGGACCCGAATCGCACAACATGCCCCACCGCGGCGGGGAAACGAGGGTCGTCGGGTTGCGGCAGGGGCAGAGGAACCTGGGGCAGAAAGGTGATCTCTACCTGTTCCCAGTAAGCCCCGCGATCCACAGCGAACCAAGGACCCGCGCGAAACACCAGGGAGCAGGTAAGTGCGTACCCGGGGGAACCTGAAAAGCCGGAGGCCCCTCGAATGTCACACAAAGCTTCTCCGTGCGCGGTCCTGGCCCACCATGTCGCACCACTCTGCCCGGTACCGGCCGTATGAAGTCTCCCAATGACCACTCCTCGTGAGATGACCCAGGAGCTCTGGAGGCCGCATCATAGCCCACTGAAGTGGCAGCAGAATGATCACCTTGACGACCGTGCTGGACCATCAGACGCTGTATCAGGTCCTGTCCGGATTGTACCGCAGCTACGAGCGCTTCCAAGCGCATCACGGGCTCCGCTGGTACCAGAATGTCCGTCCGCTGGGGCCCTCCGCAGCCCGAGGTCGCGTCTCTGCCATGGTGGGTAGGCGCGGATCCTCCGCGGAAGGGTGCGAGTGTCGACCCGACGAAGTGGGACGGAGGTGTCCCTCCGCCGGACGTGGCATTGATGAGCCGGCTGGTGCAGGCCGGGGACGTGGATCCAGGGAGACCAAGAAGGTAGGCTCCGGTGGTTCCAAGGAGACAAGGAAGGTAGGCTCCTCCTGCCCGCATCCGTCGGAGGATCTAAGGGGGCCACAACCGGGGGCTCGCCCCCGGCCGGCTGTTCTGTCCTAACCGGAGCAGCTCCCGTCGTGTCCGACCGCGGTCGCCGAGCCTCTCGCTCCAATTCCACCGCCGACCCCCACGTGCGCTCCCAGTGCCGATCCGCCGGGCGACGAGGTGGTGGTGACGCTCGGCGAGCAGGGCGTACCTCCGTTCCCGAGTCCGAACGGGAACGCGAGCGCGATGACGGTGAGGGCGAGCGCCGACGTGCAGGCCGGTCTGGAGCACGCCGAGAGTCTGGTTGCTGCCTCCGCCCCAACCCGTGGACCGCGGGCGAGACCCTCGCCCAGAGGGGCGCCCCCAGCCCATTGCCGGCGGTGGCGCCTCGAAACGCGTCACAGGACGATGTCCTGCGCCGCCCTCCAAGGAGCCCCCAGAAGGTGGATCCCTTGAAGGGGGACGAGGAAGGGACGGGGAGGGTAGTCATCAGAGTCGGAGTCGTCACCCTCGCTCCCATCATCCTGGTCCTCGTCGTCCATCGCCACGATGCGATCCAGAGCCTGCCGTAACGAGTACTGACCCGCGCGCATACACTTCTCGCCCCGCACGCCCCTTCCAACGGGAGGTATCGAGGAAAGTAGTTCTCCAGATGCTTCCGCACCTCGGGCGGAATCAGGAGGAGCAACAGCCGTGGAAATACCAGACCTGCATCCAGCGTGTTCACGCACGCATGACACAGGCACTCCCGCTCATGGGTTTCCCAGTCGATACCGACCACCACGCCGTCGCGCTCGGCAGTGCGGGTCTCGATCTTGAACCCCACATTCCTGCGCACGAACCATCGAAAATCCTCCAGCTTAGCGGGGCCGACATGCGCCAAATGGAATCAGCGCGGGATCGACGGCATCTGGTTACGGCGCCGACGACGCCGCTCCACCAAGTCACCCTCCCGACCATAGTCGCGCACGAACATCGGGGGTTAAAGTCTCCTCATTCAGCTCCTTCACTAGCTGCAGCGCGCGCGCGTCCGGGCTCCGGGTCTGGACGACGTCTCGTGCCGACCACCCCTCCCGAGCCCCCGGCCCTTGAAGCACCCCTTCGGACTGCAGGCTCTCCGCGAGCTGTCTGCATCCTGTCAACCTGTTCTGGTAGAGGGGCCTCCGGGTAATCTGTCGTGTCCATATCCACCAGATCTTCCTCACTCGACTCCCCGTCTACTACCCGGATTCCCGCCTCTACGGCCTCCGCGGCGCTGGCAGAAGTCTGGCCTCTGGGAAGCGCCTCCGCGGCGTCCCCTGCACGGCCCACACACCAAAGCCAAGGCGTTAGTGGCGTGTACCTAGTACCCGGCGCACACCTCACTCTCACCCTACACCGTACACCGTTATACCGCCTATTAATGCAACTGGTGTGTCTTCTTGTATGCTTCCAATAAGCGGGCGCAACCCGCTAACTCAGTAGGGGTGCGCCAGGAGTCCTCCGACTCATGCTGCGCGAATCGCCATCGCACACGGTACTGTCGCTGGGTCCCCCGACCTCGTTTGACATCTCGGTGTCCCACGATCGCAGCCACCTCATCCTCCTGTTCCCCTGTGTCCGGATTGAACTCCAACGGGGCCGGGGGATTGACCCTACCCTGAATGGTGTTCTGGTGGTACAACTTGAGCTGGTCACGATGGAAACGGTTGGACGTGAGGTTCCATGACACCGGGACGTCCACCTGGAACATGACGTCGTCAAACTTGGAGAACCTTGTAGGGGCCCAGGAACATGGGACGAAGCTTAGTCTTCAGCTCCTTCTCCACCTTGTGTGAGAATCGTCCGATCTGTGGGCCCTCCACCAGGACCCAATCGCCCACCTCAATGGACGGCGCCCGGTTATCCCGCTTGCCGGCTGTCCTCTCCAGATACCGCTCGGTCGCGGCGCGGTAGCCCTGGACTGCACTGTTATGAGCCTGGTGCATCCGCTGCAGCAAGCGATCAACCCCCTGGCGTGTGTCCAGCTTGACCTGATCCTCTCCCCGTTCAGGGCTCATAAGCAGGTCGGGAGGCGTGAGAGGGTGCCTGCCAGAGTTGAGGAAAAAGGGGGTAAATCCGTGGGCGGCCTGGGGAGCATTGTTCAGGGAGAACTCCACCAAGCCCAGAAGTTCCTCCCAATTGCTGCCCACCGCGTCGGTGTAGTGTCGCATGGTCTCTTGCACTGTGCGGTTCAACCGCTCCACCAGATGTGACGACGAACTGTGGTAGGCCGTGCCCAGCGACACCTTGGTGCCCAGCTCGAAGAACTCCTGCCAGAATTTGGCCGTGAAGAGCTTGTCGCGGTCGGAGATGAACTGTCGGCTGAGCCCATGGAACCGGAACACGTGCGTCAGGTATATCTTGGCGCACTCCTCCGCAGTGAGGTCGGCCGGACACGGGGCCAAGTGACACATGCGCGTCAGGCGGTCCACGAACACCAGGACCATGCTGTTGCCGCTCTTCGCCTTCTTGAACGGGCCGATGAAGTCCATCATGATAGAATCCCAAGGACCCATCGGATCAGGTAACGTCTTGGGGACGGCTTGCGAGCCCGTGTTCCTGGACTTCATGATCTGGCACGAGGGGCACTGGCGCACATATGTCTCAATATACTCCTTCATCCCTGGCCAGTAGAAATGTTTGCGGGCCCGAGGATAAAGACGGTGGCTTCCTTGATGTCCGCCTAGAAGCGAATCGTGGAGCTCGTGAAGCAAGGCGGCCCTACAAAGCTCCGGGACATACAGCCGCCATTCCTCCGGCTGGACACTCACGAACAGGCGTCCTCCTGGAACTTGCAAGGGTAGGCACCCATCTGCTGGGGATGCGCCCGGATGGCTTCAAGCGCCGCTTCCTCCGTGACCGTGAAACGACTGATCATCGTCTCCAGTCCGACGTGACTGTGAACGCGTCCGCGGCCGGGTCTGTCTCCGCACTCGCCTGGTTGACGAATTCGGAGAAGACTGTGGGCGGGCCGATCGGCTGAAGCTGAAAAATTCCCTGGGGCGGCACCACATGGCTAAGGGGCATGCGCATATGCGATCCCTCCCCCTCCCCGGGGGCGTCCACGTCCTCGTGGGCACTCGTCTCCTCCAAGAGAGGTGACAAGTCATCACTGGTGGTGTGTCCCAGATGAAACAGGTGGCGGGCCCGGGGAGACCGTGGCTCCGCGCCGTAGGCGGTCCCCGGGGCGGCCACTGGTACGCAAGTGGTATGAAGCACATCCATGTCCTCGTAGAACCAATAGTCCGCCCGTCGCGAAGGGCGTCTGGCACCACGTTGTCCGCGCCCTTGACGTATTGGATCTTGAATGGCGCAAACTGTGACAAGTACTCCATCCACCGCGCTTGGCGGGGCGTCAGGTTGGGCTGCACCAGGAGGTGGGTGAGCGGCCGGTGGTCGGTGTGGATCACCAGGCGGTGGGGGTCGAGATCCCCCTGCTCACTAATGGCCACCGAAAACTGGGCCCCCAGAAGATGGTGACGCCACGTGTGGCAGCTGTAGACTACTGCCAGAAGCTCCTGCTGATGCACTGGGTAATTCCGCTCCGCCGGAATCATTGTGCGTGAGATATACTCGATGGGCTGAAGACCCTTGCCTTGGTCCTGCAGGAGGACCCCCGATGGCCACCTTGCTGGCGTCCGTAGCCACAACGAAAGGAAGGGCCGGGTCCGGCAGGATAAGGACTGGTGCTGTGGTGAGGTGGCGCTTAAGCGCCTCAAAAGCCTGTTGGCACTGCTCAGCCCAGAGGAACGGGGTACCCTTCTTGAGAAGAGCGTTGATCGGGGCGGCGATGGTGGCAAACCGGGATGAACCGTCGGTAGTAAGAGCCAATCCCAGGAAGCTGCGCACCCCCTTCACGTCCGTAGGGACAGGCCATTGCTGGACGGACTCGATCTTCTCCGGGTCGGTCGCGATGCCGTCGCGGACAGGTATGGCCCAGAAACGGCACGCAGCGGCCGGCGCGCACCTTGGCTTTCCGCGCCGAAAGGTGCTCATCCTCCATGATCTGAAGCACGGCGTCCACATCCTCTAGGTGCTCCTCGAACGTCTTGGAGTACACCAGGATGTCGTCCAGATACGCCAGCGCGCACGTGCGCTTGTAGGTCCAGGGCGGGCGCGCCCCCTTCTGCGGGTCCGCCAGGTCCTGGGAGACCTGCGGCAAGTGGGCTGTACCCATCACCGGACGGAGGATATCATTCATCAGCATCTGGAAGGACGCCGGCGAATTGCACAGCCCCATTGCCGCCACCCGAAACTGATAGTGACCGAAGGGCGTAGCGAACGCGGTCTTGTGGCAGTCTTCTGGCGCGATGCGCAGCTGCCAAAACCCGTCCGCACAGTCGATGACGGTGAAACACGTGGCCCCCTGGACACGGTTGAAGATGTCGTCGATCCGCGGTAGAGGATACCGGGACTTGACGGTGATGGCGTTCAGCTTCCGGTAATCCGTCACCAGACGCCACTTGCCTCCTGGCTTGGGAACGAGCAGCACGCCCGCTGAGAAGGGGCTGTTGCTGGGTTCAATGAGCCCAGCGTCAAGCAGTGAAATGAGGATCTTCTTGAGCTCCACCAGCTCGACTGGGCCCATGCGATACATGGGAGACACGGTAGGCCCAGAACCCTCCTGGAGCTGGACACGGTGCAACACCGATCGATTGGGAGGGAACTGAGGGGTACGATCCGCAAAAAGGGTAGTGCGCTTCTCCAGGACGGCATTGAACCGCGCCAGCTCATCCGGTGTGAATCCGGCACCGATCTCGTTAAGCAGAGCCTGAGTGCTATCCAGGTCTATGCGATACATCGCGTACTCCTTGCCCTTCCGAAGCTGGCGCGCCAGCGTCTTGCTGCTCATCAGGATCTGGGATGCTGGTCGAGGCCCGTCCGCCGAGCGCTCGTGTGTAATGTTATGGACCTCCGCGGCCTGTGCCCTATACTCGCTGTCAGGGCACCAGAATGAACCATCCGGAAACCAAACTACCCGCCGGCGCACACTGATGTCCACATCCTGCTTGTCCAGCCAGTCCACGCCAATGATGATGTCGGCAGCGCCCAGCGGCGCAATAGTCGCCACCAGGTCGACCGGCGTGCCCTGCAGCACACCCTTGATGTCTGCTAGGCCCGGCGATTGGTGTCGCCGACCGTCTGAGTAGGTGACATAGACTGCCGTGGTGTGAGGCCGGGGTACCAGGCCCAGCCGACGCACCAGGGCCTCGTTGATGAAGGACGTGGAGGCGCCGGTGTCCACCAGGAACTTCACGTCCATGATCGTTTTCTCCTTCAAATACGGATCAAGGACGGTGGGAGGGACCAACAACCCCCACTGAAAAGAAACAGATGCCGCGAATCTCCCTGAGATGTACGCGCCGCCGGTTGGGAGGGCGCGTCTGCGGCCACGTTGTTAACATCTACCTCTACTCTAGTTGACTCCGCGTCGGGGCTACCATCTGATTTTTCTATCCTATCCCCTACCCCGGGACCCAAGCCCATGGGCAGGGCTACTACTCCCGAGGAGCGGTGGGACGGGAGGCCGCCTCGCCCGACCACCCGCCCTCTTCCCCCCCTCCTCCTCTTCGTCAGCCCCCTCCTCATCGTCATACTCGTAGCCAGCCACTGCCTGCGTTTGGCCGGAAGAGGAGGACTGTCGCCGCGCCTCAATCTCGTTGACCGCGCGCAACACACCCTTGGTAGAGCTGGTCGCGGGTGGTCGCGGCTGCTGGTACTGCGTCGGGACCTGTCTGGCGTGCTGCAGGCGAGCCGCACGCTCACCCGCGTTGCGGGGTCGGTCCCGAGGACCGGAGGGTCGGGGCGGCTGCCGAAGGCCGGGCCGGAGAAACGAACGCTGGGTGTCCCTTCTCCAGCCCCGCGACCGGCGTTCTTGCCCCGGAGCTTGGGGCAGTCGCGCTTGAGGTGCCCCACCTCACTGCACATGAAGCAGCGCGCCTTGCTAGCATCGATCGCGTTGACGCCAAGGTCAGTGTAGCCATCATCAGGGTCGTCGGGGTACTCCTCCTCCTCCTCGCCGATGAGCTCCGTAGAGTACATCTGGTTCACCCGTCGCGGACCTGCAGTGGCTGACCTGAAGAAACGGCGCACCGAGGGTGCGCGCCCGCGAGCCACCACGTCGGCCACCTGCAGAAGGTATCTCTGGATATTCAGGATGTCCCACTCCTTCCAGGGGACCTCAGCGTAGTGTTTGAATACCTCATCCTGCAGCTCGGGGCTGAGCGCCTCGATGAATCTGATCTTGTACTCGTACCAGGTCATGTCGGTTAGATAAGCGGCGCTGGACTCAAACTTGGACAGAAACTCGCGATATGGGGTGGTCCCCTGGCGTAGCTTGCCGAAAGCGATCCGCTCGTGGAGCTCCGCGTCTGGGGGTATCAGCTTGCGGCGCACCCGGTCCATCAGCTCCTCCACGGTCTGTGGGTATGACTGGGATGCGATGCTCTCACAGTTCAGGATGCTCACCACCGAGGGGTCCATGCAGGTGTTAACCACATGCGGGATCAAATCACAGGTGGCCAGTTCCCAGCTGTTGTGATTGCACCAAACGGTATACTGCTGTTGCCACATGCGTCCCCATTCGTCGACCTCTCGCGGTTTCATATCCGCGTGCAGCTTGGGTACATTCTTGAAGGTAGGCATCGGTGGGGCCTTTACCGTGTTAAGCTTAGGCCCACCGACCTCCCTGTAGGAGATGGAGCCGAATGCTGGAGGCTGCGACCGCGGGAGAGATCCGGATCTGTCCGGTGTGCCGTGTGTCCGGCGCACCTGTACCGACGAGGGGTGTTCGTACCCTGGGTCATCCAGTGCCACCCTGCTGAAACTGAGGTTGCCAGCAGGCGCAGGCGAGGGGACCGCGCTTCGGTCAAGCACCCGTGGACGCTGCGGTTGAGGTGCCAGGCGCTGGGCTGGCGTGTGAGTCTCCTCGTCGCGGGTGGTGACACTGCTCCGGGTCTCCTCTGGGCTGGTCCGTGGTCTATGAGTACCAACGGGCGGGCCCTGCGTGACAGATCCCTCGTCCGCCTCGTTAGTCCCTTCCAGGTCATCGAACTCGCCGTCTGCCCCTGGGACTTCCCCTTCCTCGTCCGAATACCATAACGCCGTGGGTAACAGGGACGTGCTGCCGAAGGAAACTCTGCGTCTGCCCCGGTGTGGGGGCCCGGTGGAGGTCCTTGGGGCCGCCCCCGACCTGCCCAAGGATGCGTGGGCCGCCCGGTGACTGGTAGCTGACGGCGGTAGTGCAGGGTATCTTCATTCTCGTCTCTCTGCTGCTCTGGATCAGGTGGTAGCCATTGTGGTCTCGTCTGGGGTTGTTGCTGCTGCGTCTGGGGTTGCTGCTGTTGCCATTGCTGCTGTGGTGACCGTTTGCTGCTGCCAGTGTGAGATCATACGCCGTATAATACGTATAATACGGTATAATACGTAATACGCTGGCTTTGAGCGTATGATTTTTCATACGTAATACGTTTTAGCGCATAATGGACGTATAATACCGTATAATACCGTATAATGCCGTGTTTTCCGCGTTTTTTTTACGTTTTGCGCGCTAGGATGCCAGGAACGACAGGGCAACGATTTGAAGCACACAGATTTCGTATCTCTACTAATAAGTACTGACCCGTCTGAACTTTTACAATTCGACGCGATCTTATTTTGACATTGTGGTGCACAGTGCGCGCACCGTGCGGAGGTGGCCATGGCGACGTGCGTTCCGTTAAAATATGGCTAATCCGGCGGGCGACAGGCGAAAAAATTAAGCCGATGGTTAAAAGTGATGTTTCAATGATGTTTCATAGCAAGATCTGCACTTATTTGCAAATTCGCTGCCTTTGTTGGTACAATTTGCACGGGGGTCTCATCCAACGTCAATTTGGCGCGATGAATAATCTAGCATGTGTGCCTGCGACGGTAGAACTCGACATTCTGGGTTATTTGATGCAGCAAGAGCCGTTTAGTAACGGACACCATGAAAATAACCTAAGCATCTTCGATCTGCGGCCATTTCCTGTCATTTCTAAATGATTTCGTTCAGGCCTGCGCGATCCGCGGTTAATCCATCCATGGCTGGCTGGCTTTTCTTGCGCGCCTGGGTAGGAAATAATGCCGGCCGTGGTACGTTTGGATTGCCGCATGTCACCGCCCCAGTCTGTTTGCGCTCTTAATGAACCTGGCATGAAACTTTTTGCGCCGTTTCTGGGTTTTCTTGCTCTTTTGTTCTCCACTGTTGCAAGTTGTGCTATCAGATTTTCCGCAGCTTTCAATGGTTTTCCTTACGCTGCGTATGCCATGCTTCCTAAAGCTACCCAGAATTGATCGGGCAGTTATCTGGCTTTGCTACGCTTCCTGTATGGAGGTTTCACCGTAGACATCTATATTGCGTAGTCAAGGACCCTAGCTGCCTGGGAGCGGCATCACCGTTGAAGGAGCTGGCGAGCTCATAGACGCCTGTCATGCTCTTCAGCCTGCTGGAAAACAAGGTTGTTGTATGGAAGGTGAGAATATGTGAGTTACTTATCAACATCCCCACCTGTTTAGCCTCCGTGGTTCCCCAACGGGGACACGAGATTAAGTAATATTAATTAATTATTCAGTTAATTAATTAATTAATGCACACCACGAGTCACACACCTGTAGTCACATGCAGCTCAGTATATTTCACATAGCATCGCACCATGCAAACATACTACATGCATTAATTGATAACTACTGTAGTATTTGCGTGCATGCACAGCCCACATATATATTATTAAAATATATAATTACTTGCATCAAAGTGAAGGCACCAAGTAAACATAACCAATATAAAGCCACATATGTCTCGTGCCGACCACCCCCTCCCGAGCCCCCGGCCTTGAAGCACCCTTGCGACTGCAGGCTCTCCGCGGCTGTCTGACATGCCTGTCACCTGTTCTGGTAGAGGACTCCGGGTAATACTGTCGTATCCATTCCAACCAGATCTCCTCACCGACATCTCCCCGTCTTACTACCCGATTCCGCCTCTAAGCCTCCGCGCGCTGGCAGAAGTCTGGCCTCTGGGAAGCGCTCCGCGGCCGTCTGCCCTGACGGCACACACAAAGCCAAAGCGTTGTTGGCGTGTTACTACGTACCCGCGCACACCTCATCTCACCTACACTACACCGTTATAACCGCCTATTATCAACTGGTGTGTTTTTCTGTATTGCTTCCAATAAAGCGGGGGCGCAACCGCACTCAGTAGGTGCGCCAGGAGTCCTCCGACCAATGCTGCGATCGCCATCGCACGCGGTACTGTCGCTGGGTCCCGCCTCTATGCTTGACATCTCGTGGTCCGATCGCAGCCACCTCATCTCCTGTTCCCTGCTGGATTGAACTCCACGGGGCCGGGGATTGACCCTACCCTGAATGGTGTTTCTGGTGTCATAACTTGAGCTGGTACGATGGAAACGTGGATGTGAGGTTCCATGACAACCGGACTCCACCTGGAACATACGTGTCAAACTTGGAAGACACCTTGTAGGGGCAGGACATGGAGAAGCTAGTTCTCCGCGCCTTTTCCACGTTGTGTGAGAAATCGTCCGATTCTGTGGGCCCTCCACCAGACCCATCGCGCCACCTCAAGGACGGCGCCGTTATCCCGCTTGCCGCCTGTCCTCTCCAGATACGTTCGTGCGGCGCGGTAACTGGACGCCTCGTTGAAGCTGGTGCATCCGCTGCAGCAAGCGATCAACCCTCGTGTGTCCAGCTTGACTGACCCTCTCCCGTTCAGGCTTCATAAGCCCGCGTCGGGAGGCGTGAGAGGGGCCTGCCAGAGTGAGGAAAAAGGGGGTAATCCGTGGCGCCCTGGGGAGCATTGTTCAGGGACGAGACTCCACAAGCCAGGAATTGCCTCCAGTTGCTGCCACACCGCGTCGGTGTGTGTCGCAATTGGTCCTCTTGCACTGTATCGGTTCAGCCGCTCCACAGATGGATACGACGACTGTGGTGCCGTACCCAGCGCCCTTGGTGCCCAACTCCGTCGAAGAACTCCTGCCAGATTTGGCTGAAGAGCTGTCGCGATCCAGAGATGAACTGTCGCTGACCATGGAACGGAACACGTGGTCAGGTATATCTTGGCGCACTCTCCGCGTGAGGTCGGGCCAGACACGGGGCAAGAACAATGCCGCGTCAGGCGTCACGAACAGCCAGGACATGTGTGCCGCTTTCGTTCTTCTTGAACGGGCCGATGAAGTCCATCAATGTAGAGTCCAAGGACCCCATCGGATCAGGTAACTCTTGGGGACGGCTTGCGAGCCCGATGTTGCACTGGACTTCTTGTCTGGCACGAGGGCACTGGGCGCACCATAGTCCTCATATCCCTTCATCCTGGCCAGTAGATGTTTCGGGCCCGAGATAAAGAGGTGGCTTCTTGATGTCCCCTAGAAAAACGAAAAAAATTTCCCGGGTGGAGCCTGGCAGCCAAGAGGCGGCCCTACAAAGCTCCGGGACATACAGCCGCCATTCCTCCGGCTGACACCTCCCGAACAGGCGTCCCTCCTGGAACTATGCAAGGGTAGGCCCACTGCTGCGATGCGCACCGAGCTTCAGCGCCTCGCTATCCTCCGTACCGTGAAAGCTGATCATCGTCCCAGTTCCGACGTGACTGTGAACGCTCAGCGGCGGTCTGTCTCGCAATCGCTGGTTAACGAATTCGGAGAAGACTGTGGGCGGGCCGATCGGCTGAAGCTTGAACAATTCCCTGGGGCGGCACCACAGGCTAGGGGCATGCGCATATGCATCTCCCCCCCGGGGGCGTCCACTGATCTCGTGGCATCGTCTACCTCCAAGAGAGTGAAGTCATCCAACTGGTGGTGTCCCAGATGAAAAGTGGGCGGGCCCGGGAGACGTGGCTCCGCGAGTGGGTCCCGGGCGGCCCTTACGCAGTGGGTATGAAGACACACCATTGTCTCAGTAGAACCAATAGTCGCCCGTCGCGAAGGGCGCTGGGCACCCACGTTGTCCGCGCCTGACGTATGCGAATCTCTGAATGGCGCAAATTGACAAGTCTCCATCCACGGCTTTCGACGGGGTCAGGTTGGGCTGCACCAGAAGTGGGTGCGCGGCGGTGTCGTGTGGATCACCAGGCGGTCGGGGTCGAGATCCCCTGTCACTAATGGCCACCGAAACTGGCCCCCCAGAAGATGGTGACCACGTGTGCAGTCTGAGTACTACTGCCAGAACTCCTGCTGATGCACTGGGTAATCGCTCCGCCGGAATCATTGTGCGTGAGATAACTCGATGGGCTGAAGACCTTGCTTGGTCCTGCAGGAGGACCCCGTGGCACAACCTGCGGCATCCGTAGCCACACACGAAAGGAAGGGCGCCGGCAGGATAAGACTGTCTAGTGGTAGTTCCGCTTAAACGCCTCAACGCCTGTTTGGCACTGCTCAGCCCAGAGAACGGGGTACCCTTCTGAGAATGAGCGTATCGGCCGGCGGCGATGGTGGCAAACGGGATGACGATCGTAGTAAGAAGCCAAGCCCAGGAGCTGCGCACCCCTTCCGTCCGTAGGGACGGCAATTGCTGGACGGACTCCGATCTTTTCCGGTCGGTCGCGATGCCCGTCGGCGGACAGGGTAATGGCCCAAACGGCAACGCAGCGCCGGGCGCACTTGGCTTTCCGCGCGAAAGGTGCTCATCCCTCCATGACTGAAGCAGCGGCGTCCCATGCCTCTAGGTGCTCCTCGAACGTTGGAGTACAACCAGGATGTGTCCAGATACTCCAGCGAGCAACGTGCGCCTGTAGTCAGGCGGCGTGCCCCCTTCTGCGGGTGCCCGCAAGTCCTGGAGACTTGTGGCAAGTGGGCTGTAACCATCACCCGGACGGAGGAATTCATAGCATCTGGAAGCGCGGGATTGCACAGCCCATTGACGCCACGAAACTGATAAGCCGAAGGGCGTAGGACGGGTTGTGGGATCTTCGGCGCGATCGCCGCAGCTGCGAAAACCCGTCGACAGTCAATGACGGAAACACGTGGCCCCCTGGAACGTTGAAATGTCGTCGATGCCCGCGGTAGGATAACCGGACTTGACGGATGGCGTTCAGCTTCCTATCGTCACCAGACCACTTGCTCATGGATTGGGAACGGCAGCACGCCCTGAGAAGGGGCGTTGCTGGGTTCAAATGAGCCAGCGTCAAGCGTGAAATGAGGATTTCTTGACTCCACCAGCTCGACTGGGCCCATGCGATACAGTGGAGACCAGTATGGCCCAGAACCTCCTGAGCTGGACACGGTGCAACCGACATTGGGAGGGAACTGAGGGGTACGATCCGCAAAAGGTAGTCGCTTTCAGGACGCATTGAACCGCGCCAGCTCCAATCCGGTGTGAAATCCGCACCCGATCCGTTAAGCAAGCTGAGTGCTATCCAGGTCTATGCGATACATCCTACTCCTTGCCCTTCCGAAGCTGGACGCGCCCAGCGTCTTGACTGCTATCAGGATTGGGATGCGGTTCGAGGCCGTCCCGAGCGTCGGTGTAATGTTCAGGACTCCGCGGCCTGTGCCTTAGCTCGCGTCAGGGCACCAGAATGAACCCGGAAACAAACTACCCGCCGGCGCACACTGATGTCCACATCCTGCTTGTCCAGCCAGTCCACGCCAATGATGAGTCGGCACTGCGCCCGCGCAACTAGTCGCCACCAGGTCGACCGGCGTGCCCTGCAGCACACCTTGAGTCTGCTTAGGCCCGGGATTGGTGGTGCGACCGTACTGAGTAGTGACATAGATCTGCGTGTGTGAGGCCGGGGTACCAGGCCCAGCGACCACCGGCCTCGTTGATGAGGACGTGGGCGCCGGATGTCCACAGTGAACTTCAAGTACATGATCGTTTCTCCTTCAAATACGGATCAGACGTTGGGAGGGACACAACCCCCACGAAGAAACAGATCCGCGAATTCCGAGATGTACGCGCCGCGTGTTGGGAGGGCGCGTCGCGGCCAGAGTTCGTTAACATCTAACTCTACTTAGTTGACTCCGCGTGGGCTACATCTGATTTTTCTATTAATCTATCCCTAGCCGGGCCCAAGCCTGGGCGAGGCTACTACTCGAGGAGCTGGGACGGAGGCCGCCTCGCCCGACACCCGCCCTCTTCCCCTCTCACTCTTCGCCCCCCTCCTCATGCATCTCGTGTCAGCACGTCCTGGTGGCGGTAAGAGGAGGACTGTCGCCGCGCCTCAAATCTCGTTGACGCGAGCAACACACCCTTGGTAAGAGTGGTCGCGGGGCGTCGCGGCTGCGGTATGGGTGGGAACCTGTCTGGCGTCTGCTAGCGAGGGCGCACGCTCACGCAGGCCGCGTTGCGGGGTCGGTTCCGAGGACGGAAGGGGTCCGGGCGGCTGCCGAGGGCCGGGCCGGAGAAACGAAGCTGGGTGTCCTTCTCCAGCCCGCACCGGCTCTTGCCCGGACTTGGGCAGTCGCGCTTGAGGTGCCGCCACATCACTGCACATGAAGCAGCGCGCCTTCTTAGCCATCGATCGGTTGACGCATAGTAGTGTACATCATCAGGTCGTCGGGGTACTCCTCCTCACTCGCCGATGAGCTCCGTAGAGTACATTCTGGTTCACAAGCCGTCGCGGACGACTCGTGGCTGACCTGAGAACGGCGCACCGAGGGTGGCGCGCGGCTGAGCCACACGTCGGCCCGCAGAGGTCTCTGGATATTAGGATTCCCACTCCTCAGGGGATCAAGCGTAGTGTTGAATACCTCATCCTGCAGCTCGGGGCTGAGCGCCTCGAGAATCTGATCTGTACTCCGACGGTCATGTCGGTAGATAAGCGCGCTGGACTGAAACTTGGACAGAAACTCGCATATGGGGATAGACTAAACGGCCTTAGTAATTTATTCCATTGTTACGTCCGGCCAAAAGGGCAGGGACGTAACACTCCTCCCCCCCATGGGGGTCGGTAGTCCCTACCGTACAAGGAATTGGAAAAACAACGCTACTATAAGAGTACTATGTCCCAACCTCGGTTCACAGGTTAGTAATGCCAGTTCCTCTAGAAGTTGATACACAGGCCAACTCTGACGTAGTAGTAAGACTCCAATGGTGACTGGATCAATCCGCTATCCGTCACGAAAAACTATTCTAACCACTTAGCGTCCGCCGCTAGTGGCACGTCGCTGCGACAGGACTTCAGTGAGGCCCTACGCCCCGCGTGGGTCATCTGTGAAATCATCATCCCAGGGTGCGAACACAGGTCAATCTCAAAAGCCACCTGGTAGGGGGACACCTTCTGCCGACCCAGCCGGGACAGCTCCACCACGACCCTCGGGGCCACAGAGACAGGAACCCAGCGAGGTACTGGGGATGGGTGAACATGAGCGTCAACGCCGACCGATCCACCACCCCACACGGTGCTCGCGAACAAAGGCACCCCCATCAGGAAAACCTCCATACGCACGTGATCATCGTTGATCGACACCGTCCGGGCCCCTACAATATCGGGCGCCACCAGATTAAGAAAGGCACTCCCCTCCGCTGGAGCCACCTTGGGAGGCGTCACCACGTGCTTCACCCCATCGACCTGATAGCGCCAATCCCACCAGTCTTCGGACCCGAATCGCACAACATGCCCCACCGCGGCGGGGAAACGAGGGTCGTCGGGTTGCGGCAGGGGCAGAGGAACCTGGGGCAGAAAGGTGATCTCTACCTGTTCCCAGTAAGCCCCGCGATCCACAGCGAACCAAGGACCCGCGCGAAACACCAGGGAGCAGGTAAGTGCGTACCCGGGGGAACCTGAAAAGCCGGAGGCCCCTCGAATGTCACACAAAGCTTCTCCGTGCGCGGTCCTGGCCCACCATGTCGCACCACTCTGCCCGGTACCGGCCGTATGAAGTCTCCCAATGACCACTCCTCGTGAGATGACCCAGGAGCTCTGGAGGCCGCATCATAGCCCACTGAAGTGGCAGCAGAATGATCACCTTGACGACCGTGCTGGACCATCAGACGCTGTATCAGGTCCTGTCCGGATTGTACCGCAGCTACGAGCGCTTCCAAGCGCATCACGGGCTCCGCTGGTACCAGAATGTCCGTACCGCTGGGGCCCTCCGCAGCCCGAGGTCGCGTCTCTGCCATGGTGGGTAGGCGCGGATCCTCCGCGGAAGGGTGCGAGTGTCGACCCGACGAAGTGGGACGGAGGTGTCCCTCCGCCGGACGTGGCATTGATGAGCCGGCTGGTGCAGGCCGGGGACGTGGATCCAGGGAGACCAAGAAGGTAGGCTCCGGTGGTTCCAAGGAGACAAGGAAGGTAGGCTCCTCCTGACCCGCATCCGTCGGAGGATCTAAGGGGGCCACAACCGGGGGCTCGCCCCCGGCCGGCTGTTCTGTCCTAACCGGAGCAGCTCCCGTCGTGTCCGACCGCGGTCGCCGAGCTCTCGCTCCAGTTCCACCGCCGACCCCCACGTGCGCTCCCAGTGCCGATCCGCCGGGCGACGAGGTGGTGGTGACGCTCGGCGAGCAGGGCGTACCTCCGTTCCCGAGTCCGAACGGGAACGCGAGCGCGATGACGGTGAGGGCGAGCGCCGACGTGCAGGCCGGTCTGGAGCACGCCGAGAGTCTGGTTGACTGCCTCCGCCCCAACCCGTGGACCGCGGGCGAGACCCTCGCCCAGAGGGGCGCCCCCAGCCCATTGCCGGCGGTGGCGCCTCGAAACGCGTCACAGGACGATGTCCTGCGCCGCCCTCCAAGGAGCCCCCAGAAGGTGGATCCCTTGAAGGGGGACGAGGAAGAGGGACGGGGAGGGTAGTCATCAGAGTCGGAGTCGTCACCCTCGCTCCCATCATCCTGGTCCTCGTCGTCCATCGCCACGATGCGATCCAGAGCCTGCCGTAACGAGTACTGCCCGCGCGCATACACTTCTCGCCCCGCAACGCCCCTTCCAACGGGAGGTATCGAGGAAAGTAGTTCTCCAGATGCTTCCGCACCTCGGGCGGAATCAGGAGGAGCAACAGCCGTGGAAATACCAGACCTGCATCCAGCGTGTTCACGCACGCATGACACAGGCACTCCCGCTCATGGGTTTCCCAGTCGATACCGACCACCACGCCGTCGCGCTCGGCAGTGCGGGTCTCGATCTTGAACCCCACATTCCTGCGCACGAACCATCGAAAATCCTCCAGCTTAGCGGGGCCGACATGCGCCAAATGGAATCAGCGCGGGATCCGACGGCATCTGGTTCGGCGCCGACGACGCCGCTCCACAAGTCACCCTCCCGACCATAGTCGCGCACGAACATCGGGGGTTAAAGTCTCCTCATTCAGCTCCTTCACTAGCTGCAGCGCGCGCGCGTCCGGGCTCCGGGTCTGGACGACGTCTCGTGCCGACCACCCCCTCCCGAGCCCCCGGCCCTTGAAGCACCCCTTCGGACTGCAGGCTCTCCGCGAGCTGTCTGCATCCTGTCAACCTGTTCTGGTAGAGGGGCCTCCGGGTAATCTGTCGTATCCATATCCACCAGATCTTCCTCACTCGACTCCCCGTCTACTACCCGGATTCCCTGCCTCTACGCCTCCGCGGCGCTGGCAGAAGTCTGGCCTCTGGGAAGCGCCTCCGCGGCGTCTCCCTGCACGGCCCACACACCAAAGCCAAGGCGTTAGTTGGCGTGTACCTAGTACCCGGCGCACACCTCACTCTCACCCTACACCGTACACCGTTATACCGCCTATTAATGCAACTGGTGTGTCTTCTTGTATGCTTCCAATAAGCGGGCGCAACCCGCTAACTCAGTAGGGGTGCGCCAGGAGTCCTCCGACTCATGCTGCGCGAATCGCCATCGCACGCGGTACTGTCGCTGGGTCCCCCGCCCTCGTTGACATCTCGGTGTCCCACGATCGCAGCCACCTCATCCTCCTGTTCCCCTGTGTCCGGATTGAACTCCAACGGGGCCGGGGGATTGACCCTACCCTGAATGGTGTTCTGGTGGTACAACTTGAGCTGGTCACGATGGAAACGGTTGGATGTGAGGTTCCATGACACCGGGACGTCCACCTGGAACATGACGTCGTCAAACTTGGAGAGCACCTTGTAGGGGCCCAGGAACATGGGACGAAGCTTAGTCTTCAGCTCCTTCTCCACCTTGTGTGAGAATCGTCCGATCTGTGGGCCCTCCACCAGGACCCAATCGCCCACCTCAATGGACGGCGCCCGGTTATCCCGCTTGCCGGCTGTCCTCTCCAGATACCGTCGGTCGCGGCGCGGTAGCCCTGGACGCACTGTTATGAGCCTGGTGCATCCGCTGCAGCAAGCGATCAACCCCCTGGCGTGTGTCCAGCTTGACCTGACCTCTCCCCGTTCAGGGCTCATAAGCAGGTCGGGAGGCGTGAGAGGGTGCCTGCCAGAGTTGAGGAAAAAGGGGGTAAATCCGTGGGCGGCCTGGGGAGCATTGTTCAGGGAGAACTCCACCAAGCCCAGAAGTTCCTCCCAATTGCTGCCCACCGCGTCGGTGTAGTGTCGCATGGTCTCTTGCACTGTACGGTTCAGCCGCTCCACCAGATGGACGACGAACTGTGGTAGGCCGTGCCCAGCGACACCTTGGTGCCCAACCGTCGAAGAACTCCTGCCAGAATTTGGCCGTGAAGAGCTTGTCGCGATCAGAGATGAACTGTCGGCTGAGCCCATGGAATCGGAACACGTGCGTCAGGTATATCTTGGCGCACTCCTCCGCAGTGAGGTCGGCCGGACACGGGGCCAAGTGACACATGCGCGTCAGGCGGTCCACGAACACCAGGACCATGCTGTTGCCGCTCTTCGTCTTCTTGAACGGGCCGATGAAGTCCATCATGATAGAGTCCCAAGGACCCATCGGATCAGGTAACGTCTTGGGGACGGCTTGCGAGCCCGTGTTCCTGGACTTCATGATCTGGCACGAGGGGCACTGGCGCACATATGTCTCAATATACTCCTTCATCCCTGGCCAGTAGAAATGTTTGCGGGCCCGAGGATAAAGACGGTGGCTTCCTTGATGTCCGCCTAGAAACGAATCGTGGAGCTCGTGAGCAAGGCGGCCCTACAAAGCTCCGGGACATACAGCCGCCATTCCTCCGGCTGGACACTCACGAACAGGCGTCCCTCCTGGAACTTGCAAGGGTAGGCACCCATCTGCTGGGGATGCGCCCGGATGGCTTCAAGCGCCGCTTCCTCCGTGACCGTGAAACGACTGATCATCGTCTCCAGTTCCGACGTGACTGTGAACGCGTCCGCGGCCGGGTCTGTCTCCGCACTCGCCTGGTTGACGAATTCGGAGAAGACTGTGGGCGGGCCGATCGGCTGAAGCTGAAAAATTCCCTGGGGCGGCACCACATGGCTAAGGGGCATGCGCATATGCGATCCCTCCCCCTCCCCGGGGGCGTCCACGTCCTCGTGGGCACTCGTCTCCTCCAAGAGAGGTGACAAGTCATCACTGGTGGTGTGTCCCAGATGAAACAGGTGGCGGGCCCGGGGAGACCGTGGCTCCGCGCCGTAGGCGGTCCCCGGGGCGGCCACTGGTACGCAAGTGGTATGAAGCACATCCATGTCCTCGTAGAACCAATAGTCCGCCCGTCGCGAGAGGGCGTCTGGCACCACGTTGTCCGCGCCCTTGACGTATTGGATCTTGAATGGCGCAAACTGTGACAAGTACTCCATCCACCGCGCTTGACGGGGCGTCAGGTTGGGCTGCACCAGAAGGTGGGTGAGCGGCCGGTGGTCGGTGTGGATCACCAGGCGGTGGGGGTCGAGATCCCCCTGCTCACTAATGGCCACCGAAAACTGGGCCCCCAGAAGATGGTGACGCCACGTGTGGCAGCTGTAGACTACTGCCAGAAGCTCCTGCTGATGCACTGGGTAATTCCGCTCCGCCGGAATCATTGTGCGTGAGATATACTCGATGGGCTGAAGACCCTTGCCTTGGTCCTGCAGGAGGACCCCCCGATGGCCACCTTGCTGGCATCCGTAGCCACAACGAAAGGAAGGGCCGGGTCCGGCAGGATAAGGACTGGTGCTGTGGTGAGGTGCGCTTAAGCGCCTCAAACGCCTGTTGGCACTGCTCAGCCCAGAGGAACGGGGTACCCTTCTTGAGAAGAGCGTTGATCGGGGCGGCGATGGTGGCAAACCGTGGGATGAACCGTCGGTAGTAAGAAGCCAAGCCCAGGAAGCTGCGCACCCCCTTCACGTCCGTAGGGACAGGCCATTGCTGGACGGACTCGATCTTCTCCGGGTCGGTCGCGATGCCGTCGCGGACAGGGTATGGCCCAGAAACGGCACGCAGCGGCCGGCGCGCACCTTGGCTTTCCGCGCCGAAAGGTGCTCATCCTCCATGATCTGAAGCACGGCGTCCACATCCTCTAGGTGCTCCTCGAACGTCTTGGAGTACACCAGGATGTCGTCCAGATACGCCAGCGCGCACGTGCGCTTGTAGGTCCAGGGCGGGCGTGCCCCCTTCTGCGGGTCCGCCAGGTCCTGGGAGACCTGTGGCAAGTGGGCTGTACCCATCACCGGACGGAGGATATCATTCATCAGCATCTGGAAGGACGCCGGCGAATTGCACAGCCCCATTGCCGCCACCCGAAACTGATAATGCCGAAGGGCGTAGCGAACGCGGTCTTGTGGCAGTCTTCTGGCGCGATGCGCAGCTGCCAAAACCCGTCCGCACAGTCAATGACGGTGAAACACGTGGCCCCCTGGACACGGTTGAAGATGTCGTCGATCCGCGGTAGAGGATACCGGGACTTGACGGTGATGGCGTTCAGCTTCCGGTAATCCGTCACCAGACGCCACTTGCCTCCTGGCTTGGGAACGAGCAGCACGCCCGCTGAGAAGGGGCTGTTGCTGGGTTCAATGAGCCCAGCGTCAGCAGTGAAATGAGGATCTTCTTGAGCTCCACCAGCTCGACTGGGCCCATGCGATACATGGGAGACACAGTAGGCCCAGAACCCTCCTGGAGCTGGACACGGTGCAACACCGATCGATTGGGAGGGAACTGAGGGGTACGATCCGCAAAAAGGGTAGTGCGCTTCTCCAGGACGGCATTGAACCGCGCCAGCTCATCCGGTGTGAATCCGGCACCGATCTCGTTAAGCAGAGCCTGAGTGCTATCCAGGTCTATGCGATACATCGCGTACTCCTTGCCCTTCCGAAGCTGGCGCGCCAGCGTCTTGCTGCTCATCAGGATCTGGGATGCTGGTCGAGGCCCGTCCGCCGAGCGCTCGTGTGTAATGTTATGGACCTCCGCGGCCTGTGCCCTATACTCGCTGTCAGGGCACCAGAATGAACCATCCGGAAACCAAACTACCCGCCGGCGCACACTGATGTCCACATCCTGCTTGTCCAGCCAGTCCACGCCAATGATGATGTCGGCAGCGCCCAGCGGCGCAATAGTCGCCACCAGGTCGACCGGCGTGCCCTGCAGCACACCCTTGATGTCTGCTAGGCCCGGCGATTGGTGTCGCCGACCGTCTGAGTAGGTGACATAGACTGCCGTGGTGTGAGGCCGGGGTACCAGGCCCAGCCGACGCACCAGGGCCTCGTTGATGAAGGACGTGGAGGCGCCGGTGTCCACCAGGAACTTCACGTCCATGATCGTTTTCTCCTTCAAATACGGATCAAGGACGGTGGGAGGGACCAACAACCCCCACTGAAAAGAAACAGATGCCGCGAATCTCCCTGAGATGTACGCGCCGCCGGTTGGGAGGGCGCGTCTGCGGCCACGTTGTTAACATCTACCTCTACTCTAGTTGACTCCGCGTCGGGCTACCATCTGATTTTTCTATCCTATCCCCTACCCCGGGACCCAAGCCCATGGGCAGGGCTACTACTCCCGAGGAGCGGTGGGACGGGAGGCCGCCTCGCCCGACCACCCGCCCTCTTCCCCCCCTCCTCCTCTTCGTCAGCCCCCTCCTCATCGTCATACTCGTAGCCAGCCACTGCCTGCGTTTGGCCGGAAGAGGAGGACTGTCGCCGCGCCTCAATCTCGTTGACCGCGCGCAACACACCCTTGGTAGAGTTGGTCGCGGGTGGTCGCGGCTGCTGGTACTGCGTCGGGACCTGTCTGGCGTGCTGCAGGCGAGCCGCACGCTCACCCGCGTTGCGGGGTCGGTCCCGAGGACCGGAGGGTCGGGGCGGCTGCCGAAGGCCGGGCCGGAGAAACGAACGCTGGGTGTCCCTTCTCCAGCCCCGCGACCGGCGTTCTTGCCCCGGAGCTTGGGGCAGTCGCGCTTGAGGTGCCCCACCTCACTGCACATGAAGCAGCGCGCCTTGCTAGCATCGATCGCGTTGACGCCAAGGTCAGTGTAGCCATCATCAGGGTCGTCGGGGTACTCCTCCTCCTCCTCGCCGATGAGCTCCGTAGAGTACATCTGGTTCACCCGTCGCGGACCTGCAGTGGCTGACCTGAAGAAACGGCGCACCGAGGGTGCGCGCCCGCGAGCCACCACGTCGGCCACCTGCAGAAGGTATCTCTGGATATTCAGGATGTCCCACTCCTTCCAGGGGACCTCAGCGTAGTGTTTGAATACCTCATCCTGCAGCTCGGGGCTGAGCGCCTCGATGAATCTGATCTTGTACTCGTACCAGGTCATGTCGGTTAGATAAGCGGCGCTGGACTCAAACTTGGACAGAAACTCGCGATATGGGGTGGTCCCCTGGCGTAGCTTGCCGAAAGCGATCCGCTCGTGGAGCTCCGCGTCTGGGGGTATCAGCTTGCGGCGCACCCGGTCCATCAGCTCCTCCACGGTCTGTGGGTATGACTGGGATGCGATGCTCTCACAGTTCAGGATGCTCACCACCGAGGGGTCCATGCAGGTGTTAACCACATGCGGGATCAAATCACAGGTGGCCAGTTCCCAGCTGTTGTGATTGCACCAAACGGTATACTGCTGTTGCCACATGCGTCCCCATTCGTCGACCTCTCGCGGTTTCATATCCGCGTGCAGCTTGGGTACATTCTTGAAGGTAGGCATCGGTGGGGCCTTTACCGTGTTAAGCTTAGGCCCACCGACCTCCCTGTAGGAGATGGAGCCGAATGCTGGAGGCTGCGACCGCGGGAGAGATCCGGATCTGTCCGGTGTGCCGTGTGTCCGGCGCACCTGTACCGACGAGGGGTGTTCGTACCCTGGGTCATCCAGTGCCACCCTGCTGAAACTGAGGTTGCCAGCAGGCGCAGGCGAGGGGACCGCGCTTCGGTCAAGCACCCGTGGACGCTGCGGTTGAGGTGCCAGGCGCTGGGCTGGCGTGTGAGTCTCCTCGTCGCGGGTGGTGACACTGCTCCGGGTCTCCTCTGGGCTGGTCCGTGGTCTATGAGTACCAACGGGCGGGCCCTGCGTGACAGATCCCTCGTCCGCCTCGTTAGTCCCTTCCAGGTCATCGAACTCGCCGTCTGCCCCTGGGACTTCCCCTTCCTCGTCCGAATACCATAACGCCGTGGGTAACAGGGACGTGCTGCCGAAGGAAACTCTGCGTCTGCCCCGGTGTGGGGGGCCCGGTGGAGGTCCTTGGGGCCGCCCCCGACCTGCCCAAGGATGCGTGGGCCGCCCGGTGACTGGTAGCTGACGGCGGTAGTGCAGGGTATCTTCATTCTCGTCTCTCTGCTGCTCTGGATCAGGTGGTAGCCATTGTGGTCTCGTCTGGGGTTGTTGCTGCTGCGTCTGGGGTTGCTGCTGTTGCCATTGCTGCTGTGGTGACCGTTGCTGCTGCCAGTGTGAGATCATACGCCGTATAATACGGTATAATACGGTATAATACGTAATACGCTGGCTTTGAGCGTATGATTTTTCATACGTAATACGTTTTAGCGCATAATGACGTATAATACCGTATAATACCGTATAATGCCGTGTTTTCCGCGTTTTTTTTACGTTTTGCGCGGCTAGGATGCCAGAACGACAGGGCAACGATTTGAAGCCACAGATTTCGTATCTCTACTAATAAGTACTGACCCGTCTGAACTTTTACAATTCGACGCGATCTTATTTTGACATTGTGGTGCACAGTGCGCGCACCGTGCGGAGGTGGCCATGGCGACGTGCGTTCCGTTAAAATATGGCTAATCCGGCGGGCGACAGGCGAAAAAATTAAGCCGATGGTTAAAAGTGATGTTCTATTATGATGTTTCATAGCAAGATCTGCACTATTTGCAAATTCGCTGCCTTTGTTGGTACAGATTTGCACGGGGGTCTCATCCAACGTCAATTTGGCCGCGATGAATAATCTAGCATGTGTGCCTGCGACGGTAGAACTCGACATTCGTGGGTTATTTTGATGCAGCAAGAGCCGTTTAGTAACGGACACCATGAAAATAACCTAAGCATCTTCGATCTGCGGCCATTTCCTGTCATTTCTAAAATGATTTCGTTCAGGCCTGCGCGATCCGCGGTTAATCCATCCATGGCTGGCTGGCTTTTCTTGCGCGCCTGGGTAGGAAATAATGCCGGCCGTGGTACGTTGATTTGCCGCATGTCACCGCCCAGTCTGTTTGCGCTCTTAATGAACCTGGCATGAAACTTTTTGCGCCGTTTCTGGGTTTTTCTTGCTCTTTTGTTCTCCACTTGTTGCAGTTGTGCTATCAGATTTTCCGCAGCTTTCAATGGTTTTCCTTACGCTGCGTATGCCATGCTTCCTAAAGCTACCCAGAATTGATCGGGCAGTTATCTGGCTTTGCTACGCTTCCTGTATGGAGGTTTTCACACGGTAGACATTCTATATTGCGTAGTCAAGGACCCTAGCTGCCTGGGAGCGGCATCACCGTTGCAAGGAGCTGGCGAGCTCATAGACGCCTGTCATGCTCTTCAGCCTGCTGGAAAACAAGGTTGTTGTATGGAAGGTGAGAATATGTGAGTTACTTATCACATCCCCACCTGTTTAGCCTCCGTGGTTCCCCAACGGGGACACGAGATTAAGTAATATTAATTAATTAATTCAGTTAATTAATTAATTAATGCACACCACGAGTCACACACCTGTAGTCACATGCAGCTCAGTATATTCACATAGCATCGCACCATGCAAACATACTACATGCATTAATTGTATACTACTGTAGTATTTGCGTGCATGCACAGCCACATATATATATTAAAATATATAATTACTTGCATCAAAGTGAAGGCACCCAAGTAAACATAACCAATATAAAGCCACATATATACACATACACACAATTATGCATGCGCACGTTTACATTCTCAGTATTACATGCAATACATCGATCGTGTCCACAATATCCACCGTATAGAGTATAGCCGAGGGTAGGGCAACCTTGGATTATGTCCAAAACAGTGTTAAAAACATGTGGATTGATGGTGGGTGTCTTAAAATGTGTAAAATCAGAGTATTCTGAGTGTGTCCGTACGAAAACGTATAATACCGTATTATACCGTATTATACCGTATTATACATTATACTCCACCGTGACCGTATAACGCGTATAACGTACGATCTCACTCTGGCTGCTGCTGATGCTGCTGCTGCTGTTGCTGCTGCTGCGGTTGCTGCTGCTGCTGCTGCTGCTGTTGCTGCTGCTGCTGTTGCTGCTGCTGCTGTTGCTGCTGCTGCTGCTGGGGCTGCTGCTGCCGTTGCTGCTGGAGCCTCTCTCGGTCGTTCCTGTCATCTCTCTGCCTGGGTAAGGCGTCTATAATGTCCCCATCCGCTGGGAACCTAGGGTTCTGATCTCTGGATCGTGGGGAGCCTTCCGCAGGTCTCTCCATGACCTCACCTGTATCTGTCCCTGCTTGGACGTGCAGTGGTACCTCTATACCCTCTGTACCGTGCTCGTGGTTGTCTACCGGTTCTATCTCTGTATTCTCTAGATCTCGTTCTCTAGCCTCTTCCTCTGTATCTCTGGCGTTCCTTGTTTGGGACCGTGTGGGCATGGTGCTCGTACCGGTACCTTACACTGCAGGCAACACCTCCCCAGGAAGGAAGAGAGAGAAAGAGAGAGAGCAACCACGTGCTATAGAGCTATAACTGTAGAACCTAATACTACTCCCTAGTACTGGTCTCCTCTACTGCTTGCTAGGGCCAATGGTCAGCTGAGAGAAAGTCACTGTAACTGCTGTCCCCTCCCCCTGACTGCTGAGTGTGGGTGGCTTGGAGCATTCACGTGTGGTGTGCATCCCCTCAGGCAATGGCATGTGTTCCCTAACAAACCTATCTGCCTCTGTAATGTTATCAAACCCTTTCCACTTAGCACTAGAGCCTTGGGACAATATCTTATCTTTAATATGCTCCTCACAAGTCTTCCAGCTGTAGAATATAGCAGGCCTACCCTTATCCCCGTCGTGAGCTACTGCGTAATAAGGAAATCCAGACTGTCCACCCTTGTTTATTTTACGTCGTGGCATGTTACATCATAGTCTGGCAGCGGCTTGCAAGCAAGAGAGAAAGGGGAAACCCAGGCTACCTCTAATGCAGTGACCTTAAACAAACGAGGAGAGAGAGCACGGGGTATAACACAGCACACGCCCGAGCCTTCCGCAGGAACGGGCTATACGCACACACGGAGGTAAACACCGTCAACACAGTCGGCAACAGCCAGACGGTATCCACCCCCCACGACCCCTTGCAGGTCAACAACGAATGTCCGTCTCCGCGACGTCCATGGGCACCAACAACATTTACAACCTATAGAGACACAACATATAACATAAACCCCCTGCGCGCGCGTTCCCGGATAGAGAGCAAGCTCGCCAGCTAGCCTTCAGCAGGCATAGCTTTGTAAAGAAAGAATTCTAACTAGGGGACGTACCATCTTCAATGACGTTAATCCCTCCTGAACTGGCCGCCACCCGGTGTCGTTGAAGGCAAGCCCTGGCCGCCACTAGGTGTCGTTGAAAACAGGAGAGCTGAACGCTATCGTTGACAGCACCTCACCACAGGACTATTGCTAGCCCCGCCGAGTATCCCAGACTGGCCGCTTGCTGCTAGGTCGTCGTTGAATCCCTTTACGGGCTGGCCGCCGGCCTGACAGCAATCGTTGAATTCCGGAACCTCTACCTACGCCAAGCTTCGTCTTGGTATCCTAATTGGCTCACTAACCCTCTCCGCGAGAGTTAGCTAACCTTTCCAGCACATTTCCTCCGATAACCAGTGTTACGTCCCTGCCCAGACACACCTAGCCTGAGCTACGTAGCGAAAGACCCTTCTCGCCGGAATTAGGAATAATTCAAGATAGCCTAAAGTAGGTTGCGCTTCACGACGTGAGTCGTGAGATATCTGGCATCACGGCTTGATGCCAAGCTAATTAGTACACACTTATATTGGCTAGCAATACCAATTACAAATGGATTATTGCCCCGGGCTCAATGTGTAGGCGTATTCGCACTTATCATTCATTAAACCAAGAGGACGAGACTCTCGTCCTCGGACCAATTTAACCTAGGTTGGTTGCGGCGCAGATACACACCAATTTCCCTAGAACAATCCGAGTCACTCATTCCACGTAGGATCCGGGCCGACATCGACCCTCAACTATAGGATCCACGCCTAGAACAACTGACAGACTCAGAACCGGCGCGGCGCCACAGCACCGGCCCCTAGAAGGACAACCTAGGACCAAAATAACTAGTCCAATTCACACAATAGCCAAGGTCCGTAAAACCCAAGTCCAATAGACTAAACGGCCTTAGTAATTTATTCCATTGTTACGTCCGGCCAAAAGGGCAGGGACGTAACATTAAGTTGGCTCCCGCAAACTGAAGATTACCTTGCATGCCCATTGTTGCATGCCTACCCTTGCCTGCGTTATCCGTCCCACTGCGCATAGTCGTCGCTGAAGTTTGGGGCGAAGCCAGTGGCATAAAGCAAACTAGTGGGGAGGGTTGGCACTTGTCTCATTGTCACACGGCGAAATAATATTGTTATTGTGCCGGCTCGTGCGTTTTTTTTGTCGTCCTCGACTTGTCCTCGAGTCGTCGTACTGTAGACCAGGGCCAGACCAGGGCCAGACCATTGATTTTTTTTCCAGGTAAATAGGTGTAAAATATAGCCAGTAGTTAATCCCTGCTAAGCCTAGGGTATCAAGATGTTAGTGGCTAAAACGGAGCCAGACCATTGATTACGCGAGGCACCGATCGGTTGTCGGCCGCTGATAGGCTCTTTTCTAGCTTCGCCTCTACGGACTCGTACGAATTACCAGGGTTTACTGTACGCCAGGAACAATGTATAATGGCATAACGTGACATATTAGCCAGGTAACATTATAAATTCCGTCGGCATTTCCCATCATCAATCAACAATCCCGGCATAAATACTCTGGAGGGGAATCTACACGAGTGCGAACGAGGCCGAACATTATTGACACGCCAACGTGCACGTCACTTCCAAGTTCGCCGTGGCCCGAAATGCGGCCAATCAAGCATTGTATGCCCCTAAGTTTGTCAACGCGAACTTTCGGCGGGCAGGTTACCATCAATGGTAGTTTATAGTGCGCTCACGACAGCAGCAAAACTGATTGCGGGGATCGTTAGTCGCGTACTGCGAATTGCCCTCCGTGCCTTGTGCCGTGAATGAGGTGCGAAAGTTGCGGTGAGAAATTTGCGGTGCACTGTGATGTTCTCATGTTCGCGTCGAAAGAGGAGAATAGGGCAGCAGGGGGGAGATTTATTTCCATTTATGGCTAGGAGGTGCACGGAATTCCCACGAAGTGACGAAATTGAGCGCCATAGCTTGATCAGCTGTGACAGCACTAGGAAAGTTTGTCCCAGGCCAGAAGCCGCCTCCGGTGGATAATTTGATAGCGAATTTCCGTTTCTACCGAGGCCAGGTGTCAGTTCATGGCACAGCCGGAGGCCGCCGCGGTGTCGGTGCAGAAAACACTCGTGATGGTGGGTTCGCTGACAGCGCCGTGTAAATGCATAGGCAGTGCCATACCGGCAGATAGGGCAACCGTGCTTGTGACTGTGCTCGTGCCCATGTGAGCCAGATGGATGTTGCTCCCCAAGTATCTTAGGTTTAATCAATCTCCTGCGTGCGCAGGGGCCGTCATGCGCTCGGCAGGGAATGGCAGCGACTGGTCACTAGCTGCAAGGGGTTGTGTGGCCTGACTGGGAAGGCTTCATATCTTGCAGACTCCGCGTTGGACGTGGTGCGGATGGTTTATTGTTTATTTTTTCTTTAGTTTTTCTTCATGCAGGTTTTTTGTCACTCAAACTTGGCTTTTGCATTGTTTTGAGGGCAGACACGGCTTGCTACCCACCCCTCAGTCCCCCACCCTTTCAGCGTAGGCATTTAATTGATACCTAGCCATGGAGCTGTGCGGATCTGGAAATGCGCAGGCTGGTTGTGTTTGGGGAGTAATCATGTGGAGTACCATCCAGAGGACCAGTGAAGCAGGTTAAGTTAACGTGCACAAACTTTCTGGCCCTTTTGGGAATGCTGGAATCTGTGTGTTATATGTATATCCTACACATCATCTTGCATGGAAGACCTGACGTTGGTTCACCTTACCTCACCGAGGCGTTTCGTACCTTGTTCGTCTCCTCAGTCCAGATTCTGTTTCTCCCCTCCGATGTGATCACCAACCCACCAATGTGCACTCTTGTATCCACAACGACCCAGCCAGCCACGCGCCCAGCCATGGACCCCACGACGGGACTGCCCCTCTTGTCTTCCTCCGCTCCTCCCCTGTCCACACACACAGCAGATGCTCAATCTCACCTATAGGGCGCGGACAGATAGGATCACCCTCTCACTTTCAGGGACAGCGCCTCATGCCATGGCTTGCCCCGACGTTGCGTTGTTCTTCCACTAACGTGAGGTGCCCCTAGTAGCCATTATGGACCGGCGATCTGTCCGCTTTGGCAAATGGCTTGTGGCAAATCGGTGTGCCCTGGTATCACCCGATGCCCTGTTGCTCCCTGTGACTGCTATGCTCGCTCGGCACACTATCCATCTGCACCACATCCCAAGCGGTCCTTGGAATGTGCATTCAACGGGTTCTTTGGTAAGCTGGTGACTGTGCTTGTCATGATCAGACTTTTGACATGCCCATGCACCTCGTATGATTAAAAATAAAATAAAATAATATTATTATAAAACAAAAGTATTGTATTAATAATAGCATTTTTACATCGCTGCCCAGCCAGGTGGATCTGCCTGAATGTTGACCGTTCCGCGTAAGAAGGGGAGGTGCCGTTAAGAGTTTTTTATCGCTCCGCATCGGTGCACAGTCTACCTTTCCGTTTATCCTTGCTTGTTGACGCATGTGCCGACCTTTCATGGACACCTATCTGGAGGCTGACTGCGTCACGTGGAGGCCAGTGGGTGGGCTCCCTCGCCTTCGCGCTGTTGGCTCCCGTCCCTTGGGCACTGGCTCTCCTCTGTACCGCGCGGCGCCAGGTGAACACCTTTGTCGTCAACACGGTGCGCAGCCTCAACCAGTTCTCCTCCGTGTGTGAGCGACGGCTTGCGGACATTGACAAGTGAGTGCGTGGTGCCCCAGGGGGCCGTGGTGCCCAGGGACATGTGGTGGCGTTGATTGTGTGAACGGGGTGCGTCGGGTAGTCTTATGGTGTAGGGCCAAAGATGTGGGGTGTTTTACAGAAAGTGTCGAAATGTTTGAGCAAGTTATTAGAAATGGTGTAGTTTATTAAGGTGATATAAATAGCTGGCCTTTGAAGCCCTTGTTTTGTACATAGGTTCCCTGTTTACTGGACTCATGGAAGGTTGGGCAGTAGGGACCATATGGCCCTGTGTACTGAGGCTGTCTGTGGTCTGCCACACTTCCTGTTAGTTAATGGCCTGCTTTGGCCACGCCATGGCCCATGCGGGGCCAAGGCATCCACCCCTTTCCACTGTTTTGAAGAACATTCCACGTCGAAGAATCCGACTTTTTTGACATCATAGCTGAGTTTTTGGCAAGCAATTTGTGTTAATTTTTTGACAGCCCAGGGAGACCCTGTCCCGGTATGTGTGAGTGCCTCATACTGTAGTCACCACACATTCCTTGGGGTTATAACAGTCGGGGTGCCCCATACCTTCCTTTGGGTGCCTTTCTTGGGGCGCCCGCGAGGTTCTCAGACAAGGGCTACCGCCCTTTCTCTCTCACTCGTCCTTGTCTTTCCCTCGCCCTTGTCGGTTCCTCAGCAGTGCCTCACAGCTGCCATGCCTCCAACACGGCATGCCATGGCTGGGGTGCCTCTTCCAACCCAGGGCTCTGTGGGAGTCTTTATACCTGTGCATTGCCTCTTCCAGAACTGGGCCCACGCGCTTGCCTGCCTGATACCAGCCTTCCCTTCCTCGTCTACTGACTTGACCGCCTGACCATGCCCAGTGTTCTATTGATTCGCGTTCCTTGCATCGGCTCTGTCTGCCACGACGCATGTCTTAACTTATGTCCCATTTGTCATGCGCATCCCACTCGTCATATGTCCTCATGTGCCTGCGTGCCTGCTACCCTGCGTGCCTACCTGTCAATCGGCTGTGCCCGCGCTACCGCAGCCACATTGTGGACCTGGAGGCAACCCTTCACATCCTGGAAGCCAAGCTATACAGCATCGAGCCCAAGGGCTCGCTGCTGGCGCTACCACGCTCCCAAAATGCTGGCGTCGGCCTCGTAGGGCCTTCGGCGACGCACCAGAGGCCAGCGGCATCGGTGCCAGGGCCGCAGAACCCGATGGGCATGACGGCGAGCCGAACGGATGGTAGTGGCTCCTCATCATTACCCGTGGCACTCATGCCTGATGTGACGAATGCCAGTAGTGCCCCTCATCCACCTGGGTCTAGCCAGGGAGGCGTCTGGCCTGGAGATGCATCCGGGAGGGCAGATCAGGGAGAGGCAAGGGCAGGGCCGGGCGGTGGAGGGGCAGGTACCGGGGCCGCATTGGGACAGCGGGCCACAGGGGCAGCGTTGGAGGCGGCGGCGGGGCCTGGGGACAGCGCGGGTGGTGGCAGTGGGCCAGCAAACCAGGCCCCAGGCGTCAAACTGGTACGTGTTTATTCTGATACCGCTACAATGGGCACACGCATGTTCCCCGTTGGGTGTGCAAAACTGCGCCTCTTGCCCAAGTGTGTGTTTCAAACTGGTACGCTTTCCCTTGGGGGGAGGATAGGTATGCGCCGTAACGCCTGCCTTGCACGCCCCTCCTGCCGGCATGCCCATTTTAGAGTTTAGAGGTGACGTACGGGGGCACGGTGCCGCACCAGTCGATGGCTCTTGTTAATTCTTAGGGTGCTAGAATCTTCGTGGAGGACCTGATGGCTGTGTGTCCTCGTATGGATCCATGGAAGATGCTGGCCACTTCAGGACTTGGCATACTGGCCATGTCAGGACTTGGCTGTGCTGTTTACAGTTCTCTTGGCCGGGCTTGGTTGTTAGACCAGCAACAGCTGTTGGGTGGTGTTGGGGAGGGGGTGGCGAATAGAGGGTTTATTGTACTTGAGGACCACATACTCCACGTGTGCCCGTACTCCATGTGTGCCGGAAGCAGACTGGATACTAATAGAGAGGTGCAGCGCTTCCTCAGGCCTGTAGCCAGTACCAACTCGTGACTCGGCCTCGATCTACCCTGGCCCAAGGCCCAGTAGGCATCCAAGGACACCTAGCCCATCCATGCACTCATATGCCAGCTCGTTGGCCAGCCGCTGCTCCTGCATAGGATGTTGGTCATCAAACATGTGATTGGGCCTTTAGTGTCTGCAGTCATGACCATCGCCCATTCATGACCATCGCCCGGCTAGCCCACATCCATTCATTGGACTTAGGCCCTTGACTGTTTGACCAGTCGCCGGTCTTTATTGGTGTTACAGAGCGCCCATTCATGACTGGTCACACGTTGACAGGTTTGGGTAGCCCCCCCCCCCCCCCAAAGGATTCCCAAGCCCCCCCCCCCCCCAAAGGATTCCCAAGGATGTGTTCATGCGCCTTGTTTTCCCAACTGCACCATCTTCCCCACCATTGCTTCCGGTGATGGCAGGTGAAGGAGGACCCCAGCTACGCGCGCTTCCTCAAGATGGTGCAGCTGGGGGTGCCCGCGCAGGTCGGTGGCAGAAACTTGAAGTAACTAGCAGCAACGTGTAAGAGGCATTTTGTTAGTTGCAATCCGCCCATACATGAGTGGCAAGGTGCCAGGTGGGTGGCAGAGATCCGATCATTTTGTGGCACGACTTAGCAGCCACTCTGTCAGTGAGGAATGCACCAATAACAAGGTGGTAATGCGCTGGCTGGATGGCATAGTGCTTGTCCAACTGTGGCCAGGCGCTAGGTGAGTGGCAGAAATCCAGTCAATTAGGTATTAGTGGCAAGATGCAAGACGTGCTTTGTCAGTTGCAATGCATTAATCAAATAGTGGCCATGCGCTAGGTGGGTGGCAAAATATGCATGGGAATAGTAAGTTAGAAATAGGTAGTAACTGTCGTGTGGTTATTTCCAAAGCACGCAGTGAACTGGCAAAGCTAGAGAGTGAAGGGTGATGCAAGGCAAGTGTATGATGTTAAGTATAGGAACTACGCCCAGGTTCTGAACCTGAGAGTATTTTGTTGTTGCAATCGCATGCATGCTGCTTTTGGTTGGCTTACACTGAGAGAGTTAGGCAGCTTTCTTAACAAATGTGATTGACCCCGCCATGCCAAAGGTTTCCACAATGGCGTCTGGAGTCTGTGCAGTCTTGCTGTTGTGACATTCTGTGAGTCAGATATGCTGGGAGAGCAGCAGAACGGTTGATATACGTCAGGGGCCGTCTGTTACAGTGTTTAGGGACCTGTCAGGCCCCCGTCCTGGTGCTCAAAAAGAACGAGACCGGTTCAGAACTTCCTAGATGTGTCGATAAGGAAGAATGAAGCTAGCGTGCTGCTAGCATAGACTGCCCAAGCTGTGCAATGCTACTTCAAAAAGTGTTGCGATGTGGTAGCTAATTAGCTTACGGATGACGTTTTGCCATTGCTGCTGGATGGCAGAAGGAAGGCAGCGCACGCTGTTTATTATGTATGTGACATTGCCCATCAGTGCTTTCTAGTCTGATCTGCAATAACCAACAATTCGAAATGCATTCTGCTTGGTTCTTTTGTTTCTGACCAGTTTGTGTGGTCCCTGTGTTGGTGTTTCGCTTCTATGTTGCTGCAGGCAGTCAAGCAAAAGATGGCTTTAGAAGGCTATCTTCCAGAGCTGTTGGATAAACCGAATTCCCCTCTACCTACTTAGCTTTCGAGACGGTGTTTAATGCGCGACAGGGCCTTTTGATACAATTTGGGAATAGGGTCGGCCGGGCGCCCACAAACCCACAACTAGAGCTTAGATAGATAGGCATCCATTCCATTCCACCCGTTTCATTGAGGGTGATGCTCACATGATGCAGTCTGTGTGATATTAGGTGTGTAAGTGAGACAAGTAAGTACTTGCGTGTCATGCGCATGGGCATGCCACGCAGTACTATGCTAATATCATTAGAAAAATAAATACACGAAAGTTACAAATAGTGTCTGCATCATGCCCCAACCACATAGTCACTAGAGGGGGATATCCTCATCCAAGCTTTCCTCAACTGCAATGGCAGACGAGGGCGGTAGTGTAGCGGCTATCCTCAGGGGCAATAACCTCCACCCGCGGACTTCTACCCTGCATGCTAGCAATGGGCCGCGGGGCCCGTGGGGAGAAAACAGGAGCATGCCCCTTGAGCAGGAAGGTGCTTATATCGTAGACGGCAGCCCATTTCTCCTTGTCTATCATGCGGGCGCGGCCGAGTACAGATAGTCCCAGAAGCCCTGCATCCTCAAGCAGTTGTGTCACATATATAGCTCCGACATATCTAGCTCCGGGTCGCGCCGCGTCGGTGCAGGGCGCACGCAAGTTTGCCAGTGGGTTGCGACGGGACAAGGGGGCCCTGCCATATAGGAGGAGGTGTCTACCTGGTTGGCCAGCCCTAAGCCTGCCGGCAGGGCCCACATCGATTGGTATTCACCTGGTCTGTGCGCACGGGCAAGATGGCCGGCAAAGAGGATGGGGCGGTGTCGGATGGTATGGGTGACAAGAGGGAGCTCGCATGCAGTAGAGCTCGGCCCGGGTGCGGCGCTCTTGGTAGCGGACGCCGAGGATGCGACAGAGCATTCTACATAGTGACGGTGCCGGGCGTCGAGCTGCTTGCTCAGATCCTGGTCCAGGGTCCACGCCCCACAACCGCAAAGGAGGACATCTGCTGAGGACAAGCCTGGCCTTGAACAGAATACTGTACCGTGCTAACGCACGACCTACACAACCAGCCATAGCCTTAGCGCGTAGTCCTTGTACAGCCATGCTACGTCCTGGCTATGATCAGATTACTCGCCCACGCTCCTTGTTACATATGCCATGCTCACATGGGTCTTATTGCACCCACAGATTGCCGGATCGTTAGCGTGTCCGTTTAGCTAGCGTGCCCGAATGCAGCTGTGGCATGCCTTAGTAGGCATGAAGGAGACTGGGGGTCTCTGGCCTTTCTCCTAGCTGTTGTGCACACTCAGGGCTCTGCCCTTTCTCCTGTTGTGCACACTCAGGGATTAAAAGCACTTCGGTGCTCCGTGACTCCCCAACGGGAGTGCTCACGAGTTTAAATACTTAATTAGTTAATTAATAAATTAATTAATTAATTGAACAGAATACGCTTGCGCCGCCCGGTCACTCACGGGTAGCCGACATGTTAATAAATACCCCGTTGAGGCGGTGAAGGGCCGCCCAGGCCTGGCCAATGTGGGTGTTGATGTCTTGGGCCGTTGGAGGGGAGCCAGCTGCCAAGGAGCTTGAAGCGAGTCGCCGGAGGGATCGACGAGGCTGCCGTCCGCCAGCAAGAGGAGGACCCGTGGGCCGGTGTGGTGGTCCCAGCGGGGAAGCCGATGGCCATGACTGGCATGACCTCCGTTTTCTTGCTGATCACAAGCCCCACCGCAGGGGTTTGCATGTGGGTGAGCCCTGGCTGGGTATCAGTGCCCCATTGCCCCCAAAACCCCTCATGCAGGCTCCGGGACAGGCCTTTCTATTCTCCCAACTGACGGACCCGGCGCCTAACATGAAGTTCCAAGCCTACGATGTGTGGCCACTGGACCACATTTGGGCAGCCCTATACTGCACCCGCTATCCTTTTGCTATGTCAAAGCTTTATTGCACCCACAGGGGATGCCGCGGGTCGTTTCGACGGGCCCCAGATTGTGCACCCTCGATCATGGCAGGCATGCCTGTGGCATGCATGAGCCTGGGTAGCCGGGGCCGGCTTGCCAAGGGGGGGTCTCTGCCCCCAATGCCTGCTCACCGCTGTGCACACTCGATCAGGGATTAAAAATAAACAAAGCCAACGCTAACAAGGGATACCACGACAAAACAATACAGTCGGCATGGGACACTCGATCCACACCGCGGATTGAAGTACTAGATTACAGCCTAATAGCCGTGCTGCGCCGCAAAGTCAGCTCGTGTGCAGCGGAGCAAGATGTCAGCCATAGCCCGGGTAATCGCTACCGAAAGGCGTTGGCGCCAATACGATGTCCAGGTCCGCGCTGACCGAGGGGCCCCCTGGCCCGGCCTCCACGTCCACTGAGGCGGTCCTCCCGAAGCCGGTAGTACTCCCTAAAGAAGTCGGCGGTCAGGGTCCCCATGGCCCCGAACTCCCCCACGACAAAGGGCACCACACGGTGGTGCTTGATGTCCCCATAGGCCGTGAGCTTGACCCGCTCTGACAGCCCGATCGGCCGTGTACCCATGCAGCGCCGCCTGGGATGCACCAACTACATGGCTAAGAGCCAAGGGGCGAGCCACAGAAACGTCAATGAGCAAGTGCCGGCCGCCTCCCTCAAAGTCCAGAACCATGATGTCAGTTCGGTATATATAAATTTGTTGATATTTTTATGTGGGTGCCTTTACTCTGATGTGAAGTAATTATATATTTTAATCTCTACTCACCCAACCACCGCCCCAACATTACCGTGCTTGACTACGACGGGCAGGGTTGCCACCTGCTCATCGATGTCTCCGTGGCTCGGCCGCTCTCCGGTCGCCACATCCTCCGGGCGGCTGTGGATGCCGGCGCTGCTGCCGCTGCATGTGGCTGAGCGCGACAAGTTTGCCTCCTACGGCAATGTGGGGCCCCACCGGGTCATCCCCTTTGTCCTTGAGGAGTTCGGTGCCATGGGCCCCAAGACCGCGGAGTTTTTCCACGAGTGCTGCCAGCGCCGTGAAGACCGCCTCGCTCGACCTCGAGGGTCAGACCGCCCTGTGATCTGCCCGCACGTGGTCCTCGTATTGGCGGCAGCGCCTGTCACTCGCCCTCACTCGCACCGTGGCTGATGTGTTATTCCGCCGCACCCGGGCCGACTTTGTCGCGACCCATGCGGTCTAGATCCCTTCCAGGCCTGCATGGTGGGCCGGCAGCGCTGTTGCTGCGTGCAGTTTTGTGATGTATAGTTAGATGTACCTTGTGCAGCTGGCCTGATCCTTGGATGTCCGTGTCAGATTACTATAAATCACGTATATATTTTACGGACTAATATGGTGATTATATAAATGTGCATATATGCAATTTGAGGTGCAACGGTGCAACGGTGCAACGGTGCAACGGTGCCACGGCCGCCGACGAACTTTTTTTTCCTCAAAGACTTTAGTTGAAACTTTAAATGCATGAAAATGCAACTTTCAAAACTGAAGTACAATTTGAAAAATGTAGTACTATTCCAGGTGTGCCTAGGGATGCCCTAGTAGCTTTTTTGTATAGCTATGCTGATCTTCCCCCCCATGACAGGCTCCCCCTTCGCTGGGCATAGCTTGAAGATCATGGGGATGCAATTAGTGCCCTGGTGCACCTAGAGCAAGGGTCCTTTACATTCCCACCCTTGCAGGAAGTAGCTTAGAATGTATGATAGGCCATATGCCCCTTCCCTGGGCTATGTGCTACATATACTCCCAACGGAGTTATGTTCCTAATTAATTAATTAATTAATCAATCAATTAATTAATTAATTAATTAATAACAAGTTTTGCGGGCTTCGCCCGCGACATTAGAGCTTGTTCTTTTTGTGGCCGGTCCCCGGCCAGGGAGCCCCGGCTAGGGAGATGTGAGTCACCACGTACCTCCGTCGAGTGCCAAGTGGCACTAGTCCCGCCAAGGAGCGCGCGCTAGCTTTAGAGTTTCGACCACAAGATTCACGGAGTTTGGCAAAAGGGTGAAGGAAAAAAATCCGAAACGGTAGAAGGCCTCTGAAGGTTCGAACCCGGTACGTCACGATTACGCGTATGATGAGGTGTGCCTTGGCGCCTGAAGTCTACGTAAGCAGTTTCACCAGAAGTTGCACAATATGTACATTGCTTAAAAGGGACAAACTGCGCAACCGCGCAGTGGACGGAGCTCGCGAACTACTTGCGGAGTTCAACCTCCAGATTGACTGCTACCCCTGCACGGGAGCGCGAAGTGCGGGGATGAGTGACCTCGCCAAACCCGCAGACAGCAGGGAAAAATCGCTTACAGGCGGTGGAGCAGAGGAAAATCCACGTGTGAGCTTCCTGCGCGTTTGTAACTGGTTCGCCAACAGAAAGTTTGGTCCAACAGCCCAAAAGTTTGCGACGGTTATATCTGGAGCTCGCGAACACAGGAAATCGCAGAGTTTTCTAGTAGGAGCCATCTGGGCATACGGACCTCTGCCAAATGGCTCATCTGGATGTAACGCCCGAAAACCCTGATAATATGGACGCCGTGGTTTGACCTTTTCGTGATTGGTCGCAACGAAATTTCGCGCAGCTCATTCGTCAAGCGGACTGTAAGTAGCGCCGCTGAGTGGCTGGAGCCGAAAGCCGTTCTAAAGAGTGTTAGCTAAAATTGTGCCAGGGCTGCGTTTTACAAATTGTAGTATATATGTTGACTCCGTTGGGAGAAAATGTAGCACATATCCCAGAGAAGGGGCATATGGCTTTTAATACATTCTGGGCTACTTTCTGCAAGGGTGGAATGTAAACAACACTTGCTCTAGGTGCACCAAGGGTACCTGCGCCACCATGGTGTCTCGGAGCTCAACCCAACTAAGGGGGGCCCGGCACGGGGGGGAATCGTCTGCCATTCAGTTACAGTAGAGGACAGCTCGGATGAGGATTACATCCCCATCTAGTGCTTAACGGTTGGGGGATGATGCAGACGATATTTGTTTAAACTTTTGTGTAATTATTTTTCTAATGAGATTAGCATAGTACTCCGTGGCATTAATTAATCAATTAATTAGACTCGTGCTCCCGTTGGGGAGTCACGGAGCATTAACCCCGATGGATGGATGGATGGGTGCAAACATTCCTACCGGTCTAATCTATCTACATTGGCTACGTACTACATCTATCTAACAGCATTCTAACTACAACATCTAATATCTAGGCAGCCGCACGCTGCCCGAGGGGGAGCTATCTGGCGTGCCTCCCGCGGGATTGCACACGCGGGCGCTTCCCCACTGGGGGGGGCTCATTGTCCTCTATGACCTGAGCCCACTTGGCCTTGTCCATCATCTTCTTCCAAATCACGGAGAGGCCGAGGCCCCCCATGTCCTCTACTAGCTGTTCCTTGAAGGTGCGGGCCTTGCGGCGTCTAACATCACTAGGCCCAGCCCACGTCAGGAGGTGCCGGCCAGGCTGGGCTGGGCGCAGTCCTGCGGGGGGGCCACGTGAGGTGTCTACCTGGTTGGTGCGAGCGAGGTGCCCTACAAGCTGCAGGCGGCGTTGCTTAATGGTGCTGGTGATATAGGGCATGCCCTGGTACAGGTCCTCATTGCGGACATGAGCAGCATATCCTACTCTGAAAATGGAACGCAGCATGCTGGTGACCGCGCCGTCCAGCTTGCGGGCCAGGTCGGCGGTGAGGGTCCACGTCTCGGCGCCATACGTGAGAACAGGAAGGACGAGGACCTTGAACAGGTCCTGTTTCTCGATCTTGCCCAGGGGCTTGCGCCACAGGGCCCGGTACTGACGTAAAGCGTGCCAGGCGAGGGAGATGCGATGGTCCACATCAACCTCGCAGCTGGGGAGCAGGCTGCCCAGCAGCTTAACGCGGTCCCGATACAGGACTCGAGAGCCGTCTAGGAGATAGAGGGGCGGCGGTGGGTTGGTGAGCCCAACCGCCAGGGCCTCTGTCTTCTTGCTGACCTCAAGCCCCACTGCACGGGCCTCGAGAGCCAGGCAGTCAAGCCATGTCTGCACGTGTCCTCGAAGAGGGTGGAGTTAGAATGCGGTGGGATATATTGCTTGAGAACACTGAAGGCTGTGAGCAATGAATTGCTTGGTTCATTAGAAAATAGGTTTACCCTTTATCAACGTTCCTCTCACCGGCTGCGCCGCCAGTGACCGTTGGGTGCAGACCGTTGGCCCGAGGCCACACGATGACAGGTAGCCGTCTAGTCACTGCATCGTGCGATCACAGATCAATGCACGCTGCAGTACGGTCCCTATCTAGGATACTCTAGTACCGTCCAATGACAGGACACTACGTATACTGGGTACTGACATCTGTCACGTACCTCAGTACCCAAAGTACCTATCTAGGGAAACGTATGCGACTCGACTAGCATTCCTATCTGCATAGCCCACGTGGTATTTATATTCACATACCAACGTAGGTTTACAAGGCTTATTCATACGTTGTATTCACAATGCCTTTGAGACTTGGTCTACAGCAAAGCATGGAGACTAACTCCAGTATTGTTTTATTATTTATTTCTTGATGCAGGTCTGCACCCCCAACATTATTGTTATTGTTTTTAAGTTGATTAGGGGTACAAAAGAGACATGGCTGGTTGAGCCAGGTTGGTTACAGCTGGCTGTTCTGGCCAGGTGTTATATTGCACATTAAATAAGGTGTACACAGCTGGCTGGTTTGGCCAGTTAGTGAAGCACACATTAAGTAAGTGGATACAAAGCTTGTGTCCTCAAGCTGCAAATGGATACAAATCGGACCTAGCCAGCACTCACACCCCACAACGAATGTGTTGAATTTTATGGCGCCCAGCAGCTATCGCTGTGGTAGGGGGGTGTGGTGGTTGTGTACTGAGCTATGGCCAGTCATTTAGTCAAACACTGACACGGATACCATATGGATTCATATTCTCAAAGAGTAGCTGGTATTGTGGGCCAGCTGCATCCCTCAGCTTGGTTAAGGCATCTGCTGGGTTTTCTTCATCTTCCACATGATGCCAGCTGGAGAAGTAGGTTGCCTCCTGTTTGAGGATCACCCAATCCAGGTCAGTGTGGACAGCAGTAGAAACAGATTTCTTGGTTAGAAAACTGATCACAGAGTAGCTGTCAGTATAGAGATGTGAGATGACATTGCATGTGCTGCCTGCCTGGTTTTGTAGCCAGGTGAGCATGTGCTGCAGGGAACGAGCATGCAATGCAGCAGACACCACAGCACGACATTCAGCTGAGTTGCTGCTGCCAGGTTTTCTGCGGTGTAGCCTGCTGTACCAGGAAGTGAGGGACATGTAATCTGACCTGTTGGTGAGAAAAAACAGCCCTGATTCCCGTGCCCCCATCTGATTGATTGTTCTGCTCTCCATGGAGCTGTCCATGACACTGTGTATGTGGATGTCTTCCATCAGATTCAGGCCATGGAGGATGAGGGGGGGGCAGTCATGGATCAACTTCCTGATGTGACTGCATTTGATTTTGACTAGAACATCATGGGTGACCCTGCTGATGACAGCTAAGGGAGCCCCACAGATGGCTGACCACCACCCCAGTTTGCCCTGAACAGTGGCACACATATGTAAGGGGAGGTAGTTGTCCTGCAGCAGATCTAGACAATCTTGGATATATTCTGCAGGAGGGGAGAGAGAGCAGACCCACTGATCTGGCTGCCTATGCAGCTGCAACATGATGCCACAGAACTGGATGGGGGTTGTGCTCAATTCCACCTGTTTGCCAATCTCATATGATTCCTGGACCTGCTGAATAAAGGTTTCCACCTCAGCTCTAGGCCCACAAATGAGTTGGTCATCTCCATGCCACACAAAGAACAGCAGTCCAGAGGGTTATCGCCGGTAATATTGTGCGGAACCTGAGAAGCCCAAGTGGCAAAAAGGTTTCCGCACAATATTAACCTAACTGGGGTGGGTACAACAAAAAAGCATGGGTCCAGGTCATCATACGTGGCCTTGAGCTTTTTGAATACTTCCTCTGCTGAGTCTCTGAAAATTTTGGGGGCACTGACAAGCCCTTCCACCCCAATGTTGATGATAAGGTGGGGCTCATCAATGTAAGGTTTCCACACAGCTGGGGTGTCTACCACGTACACCTTCCCTTTCCACACAGATTCAGCCTTTTCTGGGTCCCCCCTGAGGAAGGCCCTTTTAATATCAGTGGCTTTGCAGACATAGTCTTGGCCTGCATTGAGGTTGTGGAGGAATAGGGAGAGCATGATCCTGAGTGAGGTTTGTTGCAACCCAGGTGTGTAGGTTTCCCCTTTTGGTAGTGTGGATGTCCCCTTTAATTCTGTGACACATGGTCTGGCATGGAAGATGGGGGAGCCCACTTTTTGTGGTTTTTGTTTGAGAACAAATTTTAATCTGAGCTTTTTGGCTCCCTCTGGCACGTCCCATGAAGGGGTGACAGGAGGTTTGTATTGAGGGTTTTAACTCGTCGTCTGTCCCTGGTCCTCTACGGAGGACTGAGTTGAACTCAGTCCTCTCTAGAGGACCGAGTTTTTGGGTTTCGTAGAAAATTCGCCCCGGTCAGAATGTTTGACAAAAAAATTCTCTCAAAATTTATTCAAATACTACGTGAAAAGATCTTTCTTGGACATATTTTTGGGATTTTTTTGGATTTGGTATGCGCGGCTAACTGTACGGTCAAAGTACAGGTGGTAAGGGTACTTTTCCACGTGAAACGCGAGTTCCGGAAATGCACGACCTAGCCATGGCGGCTCGCGCCCATGCATGCAGTTTACGTTTGCGGACGAGTTAGCCGTCCAAACTCAGTAAATAGATTTAACATGCCCTAAAGATGATATAAATCAATTTTTAGCTCGCGGGGATGCGATTTACCCGGTGTCGGCACTGTTCTTGCTGGAAAAAACTGCGATAAGGCAGGTCGACGGAATTGATTACTGCGCTTGCTTTCCGGCGCAATTTCAATGGCTGATAGGTTTCTTTCTACATTTTAACATGAATTGTATTAGAATATATTGAGTGACAGTATAGATTTGATGATCTCGACCATTCTGTCACGTCATGGTCTATGTGCCGCAAAGTGCCACTTTTGCGGGCACCGCCTGGGCCAAGGTAACGCCAGCCGTGCCAGGTAAAGCCGGATAATCGTTGCCTCTTCGTTCCTTGATGTTCGTACATGAGTTTAAGCTTGCGAGGCGTTGTCAGGTTCAAGTCTTGATGCTCTTTCTTGACCGTTGCCTGCCCCTCTCTAAAACCCCCTTTTCAGATGATGTTAGCAGGCATTTGCCTTAACCCAGTGTAGTTGTGCAGGGTTTTAGGAGCTGTGCAGGTTTAAACACCTTCATAGATGTTAGTTATTCTTTTGCTACGTTCATACTGCATGATTGTGTGGCCACGGGCTGCGTCAAGGGTGCATTCAAGCTTTTACGTGTGAGTGAAAAGTCTTGGTGACAAACCACTGCCATCATGTGCCAGCAACTATGTTGGCCACATCATGGCAAGGCAAAACAGTTATAGCCATATCTATTGTTGTTTGAAACAATGGAAATATGCTTAACCTACCCATTATATTGGTGGTTGACACTTATAACATAACCCTTTGTTGGTAGGTATCCAAGCCCATTCCCTACATGCATGCATAGGCTCTCACTACATGATAAGGTATGATATACCTGAAGTATGATGATGCAAGTGTGTTGTCCTGTAATGCTTGAAGGGAAATGAGTTGATTGGGATGGTTGGTGGCCACGGTGATGTAGTATGACCGCACTTACATGCTAGCAAAGTTAGCAAAAGCCCCATTCCTCTCCTGAGGACTGAGAGTTTTTTAATTGTTTCAGGCAGTTGCAGTGGCCAAATGGAGCCCAGTTTTTTGCCACGCTTCAAGAACTATGTTGTTTACATGCCTATATTTTTTCTTCATGCACCAGGATTTGATTGAATTTTTCCCACTCGTTCTTATCCCGAAAAATGCAAATTCGCGAGGGGCGCCCAACGTCCGTGTAATTTTCAGGTGTTCGGGTCAAGTTTTCACATATGCAGTATTTTTGCCAACAAAATGATATCTAGTACACCCCAGATCCACATCAAAACATTTGGGATGGACCCCCCACCTAGTCGCTACACGCGGTTGAAAATTGTCAACTCAGTCCTCCTGTGAGGACTGAGTTGGGACAGACGACGAGTTAATTTGGGGTTGGGCAGGACCCATTCCTGCCTGGCCTGGTGGACAATGGCCATCAGCCACTTGGTAAACCCTTTTTGTGTTTTGCATTCTTGTATGACGTGGGAGATTTGGTGGGGTGAGTGCATGGCTATGTCCCACTTATACCCAGCCCAAAGGCTGAGGGATGGAGGAACTGGCTGTGCACTAACTTGTCCAGATCAGGGATCTCCCCTGGTGCATACTGAGTGTTGACTGCCTTGATGACAGCATCCATACCAGGGACAATACTGGAGAGAGGGATTTTAAAGTGGTCCAGAGGAACTGCACCCACCCCTGTGACACTGAGCTCATTAGCTGAGATAAGCACCCCAGGATAGGATACAAAAGGTTCCCCCAACAAGGTGTTACCAGAGTACCCCTCCACCACCTGGAAGGGTGTCTGAATACCAAGTATAGGGAGCATCACTTGTCCCACTACATCCAGTGAGCTTTGGCCTGAGAAATCCTGCACCCGTGCCCAAAATGAAGGTGCAATCTCAAGACCAGGGATGGCTTGTGCACTGATCACACTGACCTGTGCCTGAGTGTCTATTGCCAGGGTCCAGGGGTCCTGACTAGTGCACACAGCTGAGACTTTTGCCAACCCTGCGGCCACAGCAGCTTGTTGCTTATGTGACCTGTGTAGTGCTTGCAAGGCGACTGCCAATCTTGACCTCAGAGCGGGAGGGTTGGCAGACAATTTGGTGCCTTGGGGCTGAGCTAATGCTTCCAACCCAGCTACCTCGTGCCTGGTTAAGCAATCCCCAGGTTGTGAAGTGGGCCTGGCTTCACTGAGGGTGGAAGGGTTCACAGAGGGTGCTGTGGTGCTGTCAACAGCAGTAATTGGTGGCTCAGGCTACTGCTGGGCATGCTGGAGTTGCCAGATAGAAGTAGTGAGTCCATGCTTAAAGACTCTTCCCCAGGCACGTCTGCCATGGGAGAATAATACTTCTTAATTCTATGACAGCTCACCCTGTGACGCTTCCCATTGATATTGTGCTTGACCTCCACGGTCTTGCTGTTTTTGGTAAATCCACGGATGGTAACTGGACCTAGCCAAGTTCCAACCTTACCAAAGCTGTTTTCCTTGTAATAGAGAACTTGATCACCTTTTTGGAATACTGGCCTGGAATGGGTTTTATCTTTTTCTGCCAGTTTTGCTGAGGTTTGTGCACGTGCAGTGTTGTACAGTGCTATCACCTCTGGGGGATATACACCTGCCTGCAGGCCTGCTGGGATTACTTCACCCCACGTGGCATGCAAGACAGGTCTCATGTTTAGGGTTGTGCACATTTCATGACACCAGAGTGCCCTGTCACAATAGACCCCTGAAGTAGCATCCTTGGAAGGATTTTTGGCTAGTAGGGTTTTGACAGATCTGATGGTTCTTTCAATGACCCCCTGACCCTCATGATCTTCCAGCCCAGCAATCTCTATTGCTTCACACCCTTCCAGGTCAGTCAGACAAGAAAATTGTTGATCAAGCAAAATTCTGTCAACTGGGTAGAATCTGGGTAAAGCAATCATGAGTGCAACACGTAGCTGCCCTGCAGACATGCCAGGTAGGGTTCCATTACTGTGAACCTGGACCATGAGTCTTTTAGGATCAGGTAGGGTTGGACATCTTTGTTGATGTGCATCACATCCCCCACTATCATGCCCCTATTGGTGGAAGGAGTTGCAGTATGCCATTTTTGAGGTTTGGGGCTATTGAACTGACATTCTTGACAGTGTTGTCTAGCCAGTTTTACTGCATTCCTGAGTTGTTTTCCCATGCTACTACCCCCCAGCCGTCTGGCCAGTTCCTCAGCCACTGTTTCATGACCCATGGCTAGGTGCAGCTGATGAGCAAGCTCCTTGATATCTATGGAGTTGTCAACAGTAGGGGTTAGTGCTTTTATGTAAGGTTCCAGAACAGGGTGTTGGGAGGACAGTAAGGTTGCTGCCTCAAAATCAATTATGCCCTGGTTGCCATCCCCAATGGTAATGAGATCATCATCCTCAGAGTACATAAGGTGAGTGAACTCACATTGATTTGGGTAGCGAGGCCTGTTGCAACGGCTGCCTGGAGGCCCCAGGGGATGACGTGCGTGCCAGCAGCCCGGGCAGAGATCCACCCCGTTGGCCAGGGAGTCGTTGTTGGGGCAGTTGTGCCGTGCGTGCCCTCGTTGGAAGCACCTCAGGCACCTTATGGACCCCCCAGGGTTGCCAGGCTGGTTGTTGTTGTTGTTGTTGTTGTTGTTTTTCCCTGCTGGGACCGGTTCTGGCCCTGCTGGGACCTGTTGTTGTTGTTGTTTTGGCCCTGTTGGGACCTGTTGTTATTGTTGCCCTGCTGGGACCTGTTGTTGTTATTGTTGTTGTTGTTGTTGTTGGGGTTGCCATGCAGGGGCACACGGTGCCACGTGTTGCCACGCCCCTGAGAGCCACTGCCCCCTTGGTGGGAGGACTTGTGGGTCTTGGGTGCCCCCCCTGGCTGGCCTGCCCCTTGCGTTTGTGGCCTTGGACACCCTGGACCTTGGGGTCCTGGGCCTGGGTTGCCAGTACCCAGGGGGTCCACTGCCTCCTCGATATAGAGCATGGCAGCTCTGAAGTTGTCCCAGAGGGACTTGAGGCCTGTAAGCAGGGTAGCCAGGACAGAAGGTTGCAAATTAGCTTTTGTTAGCCAGGTGTGGATGAGATACCTTGGTTGGAGCTTGAGAAGCTCAAGGTCTTTCTCAATCATTACCCTGTATGTTTTTGCATCCCCAGAGAGGTTATTCTTGTTCACCTTATATGCAGCAAGCCAGTTGAAACGTTCTACTGCTTCCATGTGGTTATTGGTAAGCACTAGCTGTTTCAGATCAGTGATAAAGGTAGGCCACTGTTCAATGGCTGCTTCAGGTGTCAGGGTGCGTTCCTGATAGGTTTGAATCAATGCTCTGATTGCAGGAGATGATTGATGGAATGTGGAGGAGGCCCTGAGAGCCTTAAACTGATGTCTAAGGTTAAGGCCTTCCATCCCATACTCCAGAGCAAAACAAATTGCTTAGCTTGTTCAACAGTGTGACCCTCAGGCAAGCCAGCAATATTGATTTTGGATTCCTTTTTATGAGGGTTAAACACACCTGTGAGAGGGGGGTTGGCCCTCAAGAAGCCGTCGGTTGCTTGTTGCAGGCGGGTGGGGTCCAGGTTGATGGTCCCCCGCTCATACCGCGACATCAGGGCGCGCAGGCCCTCGACAGTTTGCAGCTGGTTAGCTGTTAACTGCTGGTCTTGCAACGAGGCCAGCTGGCCTGGAGAATGGCGAGCTGTTCCAGGACATCCCCGCTCCTTGGGGGGCCTCAGCAGGCCTGTTGGGTGCCTGGGCACCTCTGCACCTCCCCCCAGGGCCTCCTGGGGTCCTGGCCACCCCCCCTGGTTGGGAGGGGGCCCCAACCCACAGGGCGAACCTGGGGTGGTGGGGGAGGGGGAGGGGGGGTGGTGGCCCGGGGGAGCCGGGGGGTCCGGGGAACCCCACTGGGTCCAGCCCCAGCGGTGGAGGGGCGGGCAGGGGTGTCTGCCGCCTCTCTCCTCGCTGCCTCCTCCCGCATGAGACGCTTCATCTCCTTGCGTACCTCAAGTTATATACATTGATTCCTGACGGAATCGATACTAAGCGCTTAGTATCGATTCCGTAAGGAATCGTTGTATATAACTAAAACTTTTGCTTGCGCCGGCAAGGCTAAGGCCGATACTAGTCGGGTCATCGAATTGGCTATTCGATTATCGAAGTTGCCTATTCGACCATCGAACTTTCCTATTCGATTATCGAATTTTCCTTATTCGATTGTCGAAATTTCCTATTCGACGGGGGGTCAGAGGCCAGCGGCCTATCATACTCGGTGCCCAGCGAGCCACCGAACTAGGCCTAGTCGATTATAGCGAGACATCGCGTGGAACTTAGCCGATTTCGGGGACTTAGCCGATTTTCGGAGCGACGTCGAACAACACAGATGATTAGCCGGTTGAGCACATCATATCAGTCGAATAGCTAGCGCTAGTACTCCGCCTAGTAAGCGGAGAGCACTTGCCTTTTTCGATTAACATAGCACATTAGGCCGAACGATTAGCGTCCGCAACGTTATTCGCATTACTAGGCGAAAAATCCACCCCCGGAACGATCCTAGCGGGATTCGAACCCGGGATGCCGGCGTGTCGCAACAGTCTTAGTTATGTACAACGGTTCCTGACGGAATCGATACTAAGCGCTTAGTATCGATTCCGTCAGGAATCAATGTATATAACTAAGACTGTTGCGACACGCCGGCATCCCGGGTTCGAATCCCGCTAGGTTCGTTCCGGGGGTGGATTTTTCGCCTAGTAATGCGAATAACGTTGCGGACGCTAATCGTTCGGCCTAATGTGCTATGTTAATCGAAAAAGGCAAGTGCTCTCCGCTTACTAGGCGGAGTACTAGCGCTAGCTATTCGACTGATATGATGTGCTCAACCGGCTAATCATCTGTGTTGTTCGACGTCGCTCCGAAAATCGGCTAAGTCCCCGAAATCGGCTAAGTTCCACGCGATGTCTCGCTATAATCGACTAGGCCTAGTTCGGTGGCTCGCTGGGCACCGAGTATGATAGGCCGCTGGCCTCTGACCCCCCGTCGAATAGGAAATTTCGACAATCGAATAAGGAAAATTCGATAATCGAATAGGAAAGTTCGATGGTCGAATAGGCAACTTCGATAATCGAATAGCCAATTCGATGACCCGACTAGTATCGGCCTTAGCCTTGCCGGCGCAAGCAAAAGTTTTAGTTATATACATTGATTCCTGACGGAATCGATACTAAGCGCTTAGTATCGATTCCGTAAGGAATCGTTGTATATAACTCCTCATGCTCCCGGAGGGCCGCCTGAAAGGCAGCCTCATCCTCGGGAATGTCAGGGAGTGGGTCTCCCATGATCATAGCAGGCCGGACAGGACAGTCCGCCTCTTTGCCCTTCCTCGGGCCCAGGGCCAGCAGTCCCTCCTTGTACTGCAAGGGTTGGGGAGGAGAGGGTTTCTTGCTGGTGGTTTCCAGCGGGGGGGCTTCTTCAGCTACCACCCCATGTTTGGCCAAGATGGCCTCCGTGACCCTGGCTTGGGTTAGGGAGGACATGGCTTTAAAATGTGCTGACCGAGCAAGCTCGGCCAGGTCTTGACCATCCGAGTATTGCATCGGATAGTCAGCATTTTTGAGGAGGTCGCGTAGCCGCTGAGTGGCCTCGCGGTACGCCTCCGCCATCGCCTGGTGGGTGGCCAGGCGACGGGCGGCCTCCTCCTCATATTCAAGCCGCTTAGCGGCGAGCCGAAAAGCCGCCTCTCGACGGACCTCCCGGTCTCGCTGCCTCGCTCGGCGTTCTTCATTAGCCACCAGCGCGGCCTGCTCGACCGCCAGGAGCGCTGGGGTAAGAGTGATCTCAGTCTCCGCATCGGGGAGACTGGCAGTGTCGGAGACCTCATCGTCGGACATTGGTTGTCCTCCGATGGGCTCCACGGGTCTACGCACCACCCGTGCGAGCTTAATGCTCTCCATGTCCTTCTTCTTGCGAAGAAGGGACGATGGTCGCCCAAGCTGAAGCTCAATGTGGTTGTGTCCCTGGGCGAAAGGGACATTGAGGTTTGATGTGGCGGGACGAAAGGTAATCGTCCCGTCCGGCGCCACCGAAGCCGTCTGTCGGGGCATAAGCTCCCGAATAGTTGGCAACGGGGGGCCGAACTGGGGAGCCTCAGTGGGGTTTACCACCGAGGGCTCCGCAGCCATGGCCGCGCCAGCCGTGGTTGCGGCTGGGGCAGCCGCCGGAGTCGAGGGTAAGCCGGTCCCCCGGGGGGGAGCCGTCTCGGCCTCCGGCTTCTCAGGGGAGGGGGTAGGTCGGTCGGCTTTGCAGCCGCCGTCCCCTCGTCCTGGCAAACATTGTGAGTCTTTTTGTTCTTTTTCTTTTTCTTGGAAATGGCCGCATCGCCAGCCGGCTTCTGGTTGTTGTCTTTGGGCATCCGCCGATCCTGCCCATCATCATCCTCGTTGTAGGTAAGCTTCTTAGCGACATTCTTGTTCGTGATAGCCATGGTAGCAAATAAAATTCAAGTTAGAATGCGGTGGGATATATTGCTTGAGAACACTGAAGGCTGTGAGCAATGAATTGCTTGGTTCATTAGAAAATAGGTTTACCCTTTATCAACGTTCCTCTCACCGGCTGCGCCGCCAGTGACCGTTGGGTGCAGACCGTTGGCCCGAGGCCACACGATGACAGGTAGCCGTCTAGTCACTGCATCGTGCGATCACAGATCAATGCACGCTGCAGTACGGTCCCTATCTAGGATACTCTAGTACCGTCCAATGACAGGACACTACGTATACTGGGTACTGACATCTGTCACGTACCTCAGTACCCAAAGTACCTATCTAGGGAAACGTATGCGACTCGACTAGCATTCCTATCTGCATAGCCCACGTGGTATTTATATTCACATACCAACGTAGGTTTACAAGGCTTATTCATACGTTGTATTCACAATGCCTTTGAGACTTAGTCTACAGCAAAGCATGGAGACTAACTGGTGGTGTCGTCTGCGTAAATGATGTCTGCTAGCCGAATCTCCGTGTCCGCACCGCCATGCCAGAATTTGTTAGCAACCTGCACTCCTGGTTCCCTGCCCACGATGCGGGCAAATCGCTTGCGCGCCTGAATCATTACGTATTCGACAACAATAATGAACAGGTAAGGTAATCCACCCGGCTGAGGGCCACCTTAATTGCAAAACTCCTGGCATTCGCAGGACTGGGCAGATTGTCATTCTGAGCACGGATTTGGAATCAGCGACATCGACTTCGCATGGTAAAATTCTTGTTGGGACCGTTTTGGCACGTTTTGGGGTGGGTGGGGTGGGGGGGGCGGGGAGGCAAAGTCGGGTTAAGGGCCACCCCTGTTTTTTAGCAGGAAAAAGCAGGGGAAAGCGGGGAAAGGCCTTGGTTACATGGCTAGCGGTTTATTAAATTATTCTGCTCAGCATGCAGCGCCTAACACATGGTGGGCTTCCAGTTTGCTAGCTGCTTCCATTGACGGCTGAGAACCCTGAACTGAAGACGCAGAATAGCTGAGTGACAGACTTCGCGAGGGGATGGCAGAAGACACGTCCGGGCATCCAGCATTCTCCCAGAGGATGCTGGATGCTGGCTTAGTTGACTATAGGCACTTTAAAGCCCTCGTCATCGTCACAATGAAAGACGCCGAGGGCAACGCTCCCAAGGCAACCGACTGTAGAATTGTATCACCGGCGGGTTCCTTCTCGAGGTTGTTCCAGAGGAGAAATTGCGGGAATGCAGCTGGAACGACTATCAAAAACTGTGAAAGAGCACGCTACCATCGATGCTTGGAAGCAGCTGCGACAGCTGGCCACCTGAATTGTGTTCAAGTTTTCAATAAAGTCTTTGCATGGTTGTGTGATTGATGAGCCGTGATTTGCCATGAAGTAGTCTAACTTATTATGGCACATCAAGCGACCACATAGGGCCACCTGAATCGTATTCAAGTTTTCAATAAAGTCTTGGCATGGTTGTGTGATTGATGAGCCGTGATTTGCCGTGAACTAGTCTAACTTATTATGGCACATCAAGCGACCACATAGGGCCACCCTGAATTGTGCCAAGGTGTGTGGGTGTGTCAAAAGTGTTCGATTGTTGTGTTACTTGCCATATCAAGCAACGACATGGAATCATAGATCCATTAAGACATATGAAGTGAGATCGACAACTATTCTATTGTAGTTGTGAAACAACTAATTTAGCTAGACATTAGTTACTTCCATGGTCGTGGTCGTGTGCGTGTGCGTGTGCGTGGTCGTGTGCGTGTGCGTGTGCGTGTGCGTGTGCGTGTGCGTGTGCGTGTGCGTGTGCGTGTGCGTGTGCGTGTGCGTGTGCGTGTGCGTGTGCGTGTGCGTGTGCGTGTGAGCAGGATTGAGTGTGGGCAAGGGCAAGTGCAAGGGCAAAGTATCTAGAACCTTGATGTCTAATCACTGCAAGAAAATGTCCTCAAATTAGGACATTTTAAAGATGGATACCATTTGTAATAACTCACACACGTCAACACATCCATGGGTACGGTATGGAACCATTAACTTTTATGATATGCTCAAGAGTTGAAATGCTTTACTTCCATGAAATATGCTCATTATATAATTGTTTACGATTTATGAATGTAGGGGGGTCGTTACACGAGTGACCAAAAAGCACTCTGACAAGTCATGTTCAATGTGCTAAGAAAGAAGGCATGGCCAGGTCATGGCTGGTCCTGAAAATGCACTGAGGGTGCCCACAACATGTCTACGTTACACCCTCGCTATCCTAGACCCTGCAGCCTGCCAGGGGGGGGGGCACAAAATGTAACTGGCAGCCAGGGACGATGGTGCAGGCCAAATAGCAGGTGTAAAGCTAGCTCAGTCCAAAGAGTGAAACAAGAAGCAAATATTTGCGTAGGCCAAGGTGAGGTCCAAGATTGTCATTAGAGGCTTGGCTGCCACCACGGTGCTAAACCATGATGCTGAAGCCCTCGCATTACATATGAAACATATTCTGAAAAGAGGCACGTATTGTAACACAATAACAATGTAAACATGACGAGCTCAAGTTTCCAAGCCAGTCTTCATCACTTGGACAAGAGTTATAGCGTTAGAAACATATGGGCATCTAGTCGCTCTACACGTAAGCCAGCCATAATTTCAATGCACAAGGATACACATTTCCATCACCATTCATCTTCATCATCCTGAACGACTCGAACGCGCGGACAAGATAACGGCAGGCTCGAGCTACCATGGTCCGGATTCTCCCGATTTCTGGCCTGCGCTGGTTGTCTCCTTGATATGGGCAACATCCCAGCAAGCCTTGAAAAGCTTCAGGCAGTGATATGTGTTAAATCAAACTACCACATTGCAATTAAGTACACAGCGACTGCTACTTGCTGCTGTTTTGACATCGCAAGACCGTTTACCTTTTCAGTGACGCAACGGGAAAAGAAAGCACTGTCCAGCAAACTTCCGTAATTCCGCTTTGTCGCCGTTTACCGAAACAGCGATAACATTTTTGTCGCGAGGGTTTTCTAGCTCCAACTCGGACCAGCCAGCAGCAACCTCTATTGGCACCCGTGATCATTACTATCATAATACGCCGTCTAGGTCATCTAGTCGCTCTACACGCAAGCCACGAACACGCGGACAAGATAACGGCAGGCTCGAGCTACCATGGTCCGGATTGATCCCGATTTCTGACCTGCGCTGGTTGTCTCCTTGATAATACGCCAACCCCTTCAGGGTGACATCCGTTGTCACGACTCGACGGCTTATGGTCGTCATAGGGAATGAACGCCGGTTCATATGAAACAGTGAACAAGCTGCTTGTCGTCTGTCGAGCTCTATGCGGAGCACGTAACCTTGTGCAACGATCGTTGCTCAATCCATACGATGCAAGTACCGACTGGATACATACGAAGCAACGACCGACAACAAGCAGCTGGAATTACGGCATGGCCTGGAGGCAACCGCTGGCCCTTCCCTTGCAGCTACGCCGCCATGCACCTGTTGTTAAATATTCTGGTCATTTCAAACCAAATTGCGCAAAATGCTGTGGGGGGGGGGGGGGGGGGGGGTCCAGGGGTGGCCCTTAGCGGGTGTGGCCCTTAGCCGGGTGGATTACCTTAGGGCGACAGCACGCAGCCCTGCCACACACCCTTCTGTAAAGGGCATGGGGGCGTGGTCCCGTAAGAAGTGCGCACCGAAGTGGTGGACCCTTCATACAGGTTGCGGATGACAGCAATCAGGGGGCGGGGGATCCGGAACAACTCGAGGATGTCCCAAAGCGCAGGCCAGAAAACCGAATCGAAGGCTTTGATGAAGTCCACCAGCACAAGGTGCAAAGGGGACTCACCAGGCTGAAGGCGTTGCAGTTCCTCCACCAGGCGGCGAGTAGCGAAGAGCGCCTGTACTGTGTTGCGACCTGAACGGAAGCCGTGCTGAGTCTCGCTGAGGTGACCGTCCAGGGCCGTGCGCAGGCGGTTCAGGATGAGCCGCATAAGAAGCTTGAGGGGGGCACCGCTTTGAATGCACACCCCTCTGTAGTTGCCGGGGTCGGCAGGCGACCCCTTGTTCTTGTACAACATCGTGCGAAAACTGTGTTGCCAGGCCGCTGGAGGTGGTTGCGACGACAGCAGAAGGCGGTTGCAGATGTCCCGGAAGAGCAGCATAACACCTGTGTCCTCGAATTCGGCTGCAAGTTTTACAACTGCGGCCGGAATCTCGTCAGAGCCGGTGGCTGCGTCATAACGCAGGCGCTGGACCGCCTCCGTGACCTCGCGAGAGGTGAAAGGAGGCATGTCAGACGGGTCGCCAAGTGGGCCGACCAGCGGGGGGACTAGGTAGTCCGCCGCTGACCTAGGCGGGGCAGGGGGCCCAGCCAGCGGGGCCGGCCAGGGCGGCCGGGCGGGCGGCGGCGGCTGGGAGCAGGGGTGGGGGCGGCGCAGCTGTCCCCACGACCCCGGCCGTGGCCGTGGCCCAGGTACGAAGCCGCTTGGCTGGGGCGCCGGGGACGTCGTGGCGGTGGGGCCGGCCGAGGCCGTCCGGGTGCCCGAGGCGCTTGTACCAGAACCAGGCCCCCTTGCCGTCGTGCTTCTGCTGGCAGCTGCGCAGGTCCTTGACCATCTGCTGAGCATCTGCCTTCTCTAGGGCTGGCACATCCGGGTATTTTCTCGACCCGGACACGAACACGAACACCTGGGGAGAGTACCCGAACCTGAACCCGAACATGTTCGGTACATTCCCAGGTGACCCGAACACGAACACGAACATGTACTGTTTAGGATTAAGTGACCCGAACCCGAACCCGAACATACCCGAACATTTTACCGAACACGAACAATTCACTAAATAAATTAAAATAAGTGAGAAACTATACATAGTTTGTTGTCACTTTTCATAATACACAATAAATTAATAATGATTACGTAATCATTACCTAAACTAGTCCGGTCGTGCTTAGACAATTCTACTACCGTACAACAGCTTTGCTCTTGCCAGCGTGTCGGCGGACTAATCTAGGCCGCTTTTTCATCAGAGAAGCGTTGCCTAGTCGGATCACTGGATGGTACTACAGGGATTCCGCCAGAAAATGTTCGGTACCGGGTCAGAGGCGAACATGTTCGCCCGGTTCCCAGGGTGACCCGAATACGGACACGAACATGTTCTGAAGTTTCCAGGTGACCCGAACCCGAACAGCACATGTTCGGCCGAACATTTTTACCGACCCGAACACCGCACATGTTCGGTATTCGCCCGAACATGTCCGTGTTCGGTATGCGGCGGATGTGCCAGCCCTAGCCTTCTCAGCCTGCTCGTAGGCGGCCCTCAGAGATGCTTGCAGCCCAGGTTTGGCGATCGGATCTCTGTTGCGGCGGAGCATCTGCCTGGCGGCGACCACTGTCGGTGCGTGACGGTGGACAGCAAGCTGCCGACGCGGAGGCAAGGTGGGGAGGGTGCGGGCAGCCAGGCGATACTTGGCGGCGACACCACGGAGGATCACTGAGATATCCCCCGGCGGCGGAATGGCGTGTAACTGCTGTCGGCTGCCCCCGGCGTCGAATACGGCCAGGAAATCATCCCTGTGCGACATAGCGGCCTGCTCTGCTGCTGACATCTTGTCGGCATCCTTCAGCACAATCCGGAGCACTTTCAGATCTGGCTGAGGTGCCAGCTGTCGCGACGGTTTCACCCCAGGAAACCGCAATCTGATGCGAGCGAGCACGAGACGATGATCAGATTCCACTGTGCTGACAGAATCTTGCAGGACGCGAGCATCGACAACTGAGGGGCGCTGAGCCCGACGTACGCAGACATAATCAAGGCACACCACCCGATCCGACGGCCCAAAAAAGGTGGCCAGCTGCTCAGCGCGGGGCGTGCGAAAGAAGCATTGCATGCAACCAGCGCAGATTCTGCCAGCAGATTCGCAAATAAAGGCGTGTTACCGTTGGCTGTCGTGTTGGGTGGGGAATACTGAGCGCCCCCAGTGCCAACTGGCAGCGTGGCGTTGGCGTCGAGCAGCATCTCCGTGGCATGCCTTTGCGCATGACACGCAAGTACTTACTTACTTACTTATGGGGGGGAAGATCATCATGGCTATACAAGAGCTACCTAGGGCATGGCTTCTCAACAGAGAGCGTCTCTCTGCATAGGCATAGCATGGCTAAATTCTTAATGCAACATCCATGGGAGGTCCCATTATAGGCATGGCTTGGCTAAATTCTGAAGGCATCATCCATGGGGGCCATTATGGGCGCACATGCGCGTGGGCCACATGCTAGGCTAAGCCTGCTGACTAATCTACACTACCAGGGTATATATTCCCTAGTCTGAGGTGGCAGGAGGTGCCTGCCAGGGCTCAGTTGTGGTCAACGTGGATGACCGCCCCCTCTCAGTATATACCGGCTTCCCCCTGCGCTCTGCCGGAGCTGAAGGTAGGTCGGCCATAGCTCGCGTCGCCGCTGTTGCTGGGCCCGGGTCACTGAAGTCGTCGTCCAGCGTGAAGCGAGTCCCCGAGAGCTTGATCTCGCGGCCTTTAATTAAGGAACGACAGCTTGTCCGTCATGTACTTAAAGGTGAGGAGCACGGGTGCCGGGCCAGCCTTTCCCAGCGCGCGGGGCCGGGAGGCGGACAGCCGACATCCGCAGCTGCTCACCAGTGAGTTGCATGGGGACAAGAATGTCGCGCTCAAATGCCGTGAGAAGAGTCGTCGAGGTTGATCACCTACCGGCTGGTCGAAGTGCTTGAGGATGACATTGTGTCTGCGCTAGGTGATGTCGGCCTCCTCGCGAAGGTCGATGGCTTGTACATTGCTTGAGCTGTGCCGCGATGGTGGAGGTGGTGGAGGTGGTATGATGCTTAAGCAAGTCCGCCCAGATGGAGGGAGCATCGCTGGCCGGGCCAGCAGATGCTGGCTGGGCAGCGATGTCCTTCACCGCCTAGCGGTGAGGCCTGCCGGGTGTCATGCAATTGCTCTCAAGGGCGGTGGCGGTGGCTTGGAGGCGCTGGTCGAGGTGGAGGAGCTGGGCCGTGATGTCGGCAGTGGAGGCGGAAATGGCAGTGGAGGTGCATGGAGGCAACGGTGGTGGAAAGGTGAGGAAGCTCAGCCGGCAGCCAGCGTGCCGCCCAGTGCTGCCACATCGGTAGCAAGGGGGGTCACGTGTTGCTGGAAGGCTTCCGTAAGGATGGAGCGGAGTGTGGGGGCGGAGATGGATAGAGCCCAGATCTTGCCATCAGAGCGCATGAGAAGGGAGTTGAGAATGCATGGTGTGCTGGAGTTGGGGGCGGGCCGGTGCACCCGAGCAGGGCGTCGGGGTTAAACCAGTTGCCGTCGGGGGTGATGAGGCGATTGATGTCGTGGAGATGGAGGCACAGGTCGTTAAGCGAGGCGTAGTCCCCGTACGTAGAAGAGGCAATGCAGGGAAGTTGCCAGGGACATGTTGGTCCAGTCGTGATCGTCGACCTTGAAAGTTTGGGGCCGATCGAAAGCGCCGTTCTGTGGGGCGTGAAAACCCTCCTGTTTTGTTGGCTGGGCGGCTGGGTTTAGGATCAGGCGATGCCTATGGCGATCGGGCATTAAGCCCGGGATGGTTCGGGGCGACCACTAGTGTCCATTTACCCAGAGGCCTCAATTGAGGCCTTTTGGCTCAATTGAGGCCTTTTTCACCAAGGTCACATGGGGACGGTAATTTTGGCGGGAAGGACCGGTCCTATGGGTCGTCCGGCCCCAGTGGCGCGAATCTGGTATATGTGCTGAGCGTCCTGACCCGTTGGGGTCGACAGGGGTCGACGGTTACTGAAAGATATGTGAGGTGGAAAAGTACCTATTTTGGCCACTTTCGTGCAACCGGCCGACGAATTTTCACGAATGCACGACCATGGCGGCCTCGAGTAAAATAGACCGTATGGCCACGTTCGTGCATCATTTCGACCAGTAAGGAGCGCGTTGGGTAGATACATTATCTGTGAAGCTAGCCCGATCGCTAAATGTGTCAAAAGTCGATTTATAAATTCGTGGGGTCGTTATTTGTGTGCTGAATGCCAGGTTAGTGAAATTCAGCTGGGGCGTAATTGGCGTTGATAGTGCGCCTGCCAGCAGGCCGGTGCTTCGATATGCTGGGAAGAGACTAGCCGAACGGCGGGGGGGGATGTTGGGGCAGCCGTGACTAAAGGGGCACTGGCTATTTTCGAGCCTTTTGGCGTGGATCCGTAGGTAGAGGAAGGGGTGTTTTTAGCTAGGAAAAACTGGGACGCGGACAATAAACGCGCGCGCGCCCCCAGCTATGGGAGCGCCATTATGCGAACAGCGCTGGTGAGGCCGCTGCAGCCGCTTTCATACGTCAATGGACGACGCATGGAGCGTCTGTCCGGCCAGATTTGCGGGCTGCATCGCTTCCGGACAACTTGAAAACGCCGAGCTTGAACAGCTTTTCGAATGCAGCCACGTTCAGCGCCAGCGCATATGCGTGCCTAGTGATCCCGGGTGTGAGGGGTGTGAAAGGTAAGTGCGTCCTGGTGGTAGTAAGGTAATGGCATCGATTTGCTTGTGATATCGTCAGTTTTTAGCTGCCTATCGGCGCCTAGTGCCGATGTGACGTAAGGCAGGTTACAGTACTTCGTGCAGTGCTCTGCGGCTCGCCCCCGCCTTATAGACGTGTTTGCTTTCCATAAGAAGCATGGCAGTTCCTGCCATGCTGGCCATGTCTCAGGCAACCCTTGCAAAGCCCGAAATCAAGCTAAGAGGTCTAGTAGGCTGTGCAAATGTTGTCCAGTTATGCTTGTATATCTTGCCATGTGCTGTTCATCTGCTGCCGCGGCAGCAAACCCCTGTCATAATATACCGTAACAACCTAGATATTGGGGCTATGTGAGTGAAGCTACGCGCTTGGAAGGTCACACCTATCATTATAATGCATGATCCTTGTGCGTGTTTGTAATAGAGGCTTTGGATTCCTCATGGTTACGTGCAATACCCATGGCAGGCTATTGCTGCCTGCAGTGCTGCGCGACAGCCCCGGCCGTGCAAGTGTGTGTGAGGGGTCCCTTGGGGAGCATGCCATGTCATGCCATGCTTACCATGTCGTGGGGGAACCTCGTAAGGTCCAAAAGACACGTTACATGCAGATGGCCATACCGCCACGAAAATGGCTGACGGCGGTATGGCTGACGGCGGAGTTTAGATCTTTTGCGTCTGAGCCCCAAATTCGGTCAGACCACTTGCATTCGATGCGCTTTTTTGAGACGCACCCGCCAGTATAATCGGTTACGGCTGAAACGCAGTATTGCCAAAGTTATCACGTAGCCACGTGCCGCCAACGCACGGTACACAACCAGCCATAGCCTTAGCCTAGTCCTAGTACAGCCATGCTACGCCCTGGCTATGTTCAGATTACTTGCCCACGCTCCTTGCTATGATATGCTCACATGGGTCTTATTGCACCCACAGTTTGCCGGATCGTTAGCCTGTCCTTTTAGCTAGCCGCGCCCGATTGCAGCTGTGGCATGCCTTTGGCATGAAGGAGACTGGGGGTCTCTGCCCTTTCTCCTGTTGTGCACACACAGGGATTAAAAGCACTTCGGTGCTCCGTGACTCCCCAACGGGAGCACGAGTTTAGTTAATTAATTTAAAATTAATTAATGCAGATGGAACTGAGTACTGGCGCCTTTTGGATGCTTGTATCTATGGTCATGTTGTGTTGATGGTGCCGTCGCAGCGACAACCTGTTTTATTAAATCATAATTAAATATGTATTAGGGCTATATGACTGATGTAAAGTGCTGGGAACCCCAAAACAATCATAATAATGCATGGCCTTCACTCATATTTGGAATAAAGTTTGTTGGCTCATTGTAATTACATGCAACACCCAATTTATAAAAAGGCCTCAATTGAGGCCTTTTTCTAGGTAGATAGACACTAGTGCGCGACTAGTATCACCGCTGCCTGCTGGACCTGAGGGCGAAGCTGCAGCCAGAGCTGCAGACGTATTTTCATGGCCTAGCGCAGCCGCCAGGCTGCGTTGCGTCGAGGAGCGTTTGCTCGTCATATATTGCGTAATAGCTTCGGAAAATTATATCAAACAGCGTGTGCGGCTTAGAAAGATGAAGCGATAGCGATATTCACAGCCGAATTCGGTGCCCAAACGTGAAAGTTATGAGCTCCGCCGTCAGCCATGGCTGCATTTACTGCGTGGCTCGTGGCCGTGTATACATGTACGCCTCCTACAGGCAGAAGGGGCATCTTTTAATACACTCTGGGCTACTTCCTGCGAGGGTAGGGTGTAAACTACACCTGCTCTGCCCGCGCACAAAGTGCACCTTCACCCCGTTATGACTTAACCACAGCACCTACCGAAAGGCGCTGGCATAGGGGGGAAGATCAGCATGGCTATATACAAACAAAGGCTAGCTATAGGGCATAGCTTCTCAGCAGAGAGTTACTCCCTGCATGGGCACATCATAATAACTAACTATAAAGCTAGGCATCATCTGGTGTGTGGCACATCATAGGCACACATGTACATACATGACCAAATAATGCTAATGCATCAGCTGGTATACTGTGCCTGCAGTAGGCGTACGACATGTACAACAAGGCCTTGGTGGCTAGGCCTGACTATTCTACACTACTACTGCTGTCTGTATTCCCCTAATTAAGCTGGGGCGTCTGGAGTCGCTGGGGCCGCGGGGGTCGCGTGCCAGGGCTTGTGGCGGACGTAGATTCTGATTTTGACGCAGATGGCCGCCCGGCCCTTCCAGTACACCGACTTCCCTGCTGTGGTCTGCCGGAGCTGGAGGTAGGTCGGCCATAGCTCCCGTCGCCGTTGTTGCTGCGCCAGGGTCAAGTCGTCGTCCAGGGTGAAGTGAGTCTTCTCGAGCCGCTTGCCGCGTCTGAGAAAGGAAATTTTGTCCGCCGGGCAGGTGAGAAGAAGCGGGGGCGCCCCTGCCTTACCCCGCGCGCGGGGAAGGCGGTGGGCGACCGGGTTGGTCAGTACGCCGTACGGAGCCGCAAAAATACGGGAAAACGTACACTGAAGGCCTCCGCCGTATATACGCGTACTTTACTTCAGAATACGCGGTTTGGACTTAGAATTTTTCGGGGGTACCAGCGGGCAGCGGGCACTGGCGCGGTGCCCAGGTTCTGGGCGCGGCGCGTTCACTGCACATTTGAGATTTTTACTACTTACTAGAAGTAGATGCGTACAGTTCTTTCCATAAAGCGCGAGCCTTGCAAAATCTTTGGCCGGTAGGAGACAGCTAGGACTAGGTACATAACGCATAATGCCAGCAAATGCCAGCTGTGCTACTGACGGTGTAATGCAATATAGCGACGACGAGGCCAGTGCGACTGTGCGATAGTGTGCAGCCATTTTCGATTTGCAGCCATGCCGAAGAAAGGGCCTGAATGGGATTTCGTTGTCGAGAAGAAAGAAGCAGTCACAGATGCTGTTAGTAACACAACGCAGTATGTGTCGAGGATGTTCTGCTCATTTTGCAACAAGAACTTCTCCTACAAGGCGGGGCCAATCAGCGTATTCCGAGTCCGTGCACACTTTGCCGGAATCGCAGGGGAAGGGATGTTACCCTGCGACAAAATTCCACCGAATATCCGGAGCAGGTTTCTCAGGATTGCTAGCAACAAGTTGCAGAAGTCAGACGCCAAGAAGCATCACAATTTGAACAGGGCAATGGCGGAGATGGGAGGGGCTGCGCCGGCTGACTTGTCGTCGGTTCCCAGCAAAGGCCAGCTGAGCATCACCAAATGGCTGGTTCCCGTCGACGAACAAGGTGTCCAGCTGCTGGCTGCCGAATTTTTTATCGAGAACGGCATTGCCTTCAATGCGGCTGAGAGCGCCTCTTTCAAGCAGATGGTGGCCGGCATGATCCAGTACAAAGGAGCTTGTTGTGGGATCCTTGAGAGCATGGTCCTTAGTTGTGTCTTATGTCCTCTCATGCATTATATAGTGGATGGCTTTCCTTACAATTAACTAATGAATTGATTCCTTACAGTTCCCGTTGCAGTCTAGATCTGCTCCCCCCAGCATTTAACAAATCATAATCAGATAGGATTGCAGGGCATAAATTAATGGATCGGAAGATGTTAATAAATAAGCATATACACCAAATTTCAGTTGCAATAACTGCATGACAATCATCAAGGAGCGTGCTAATTGGGTGACTGACAATTGGACCACAAAAACTGTCGCGTATTTTACCGCCGCGTATTTTACAACCCCCACGTATAATACGCGTATTTTAGGTCCGCGTATTATACCCCGTACCCGTATTTGCCAACCCGGGTGGGCGACCATGCAGCTTGATCTCACCAAGAAGGCCCATGCGACCAAGGATTTCTATCTCAAACGCCTGTGGAAGCTTCTCGGAATTCTCACCTTCCTCCATGTCGAAGTTCTTGACGATGACGTTAATTAAGGCTGCGCTTGGATTGGCGAGCTCAGCCTCCTCGTGGAGGTCGAGCGTCTGCGCTAGCTGGAGCTGTGCTGCGACGGCGGACAGGAGGTGGTGGAGGTGGTGTGATGCTTAAGCATGTCTGCCCAGGTCTGGGTGGAAGGAGCAGCGCCAGCTAGCCGGGCCAGCGGGGGCAGGCTTAATTGGCGGCAATGTCCTTCACCGCCTGGGCGGTGATGCCTGCGGTGTTTTGCAGGCTGCCACTTGATAGCGATGGCGTTGTCCTTGATCGAGGCGCTGGTCGATGTCGCGGAGCTGGGCGGAGATGGCGTCGGAGGTGGGGGTGGTGGCGGTGGAGGAGGCGAGGAGGGTGGAGGTGGCGGTGGAGATGGTGGAGAGGAGCGGGAGCTCGGCAGCCAGCGTGCTGCCCAGGGCTGTCACATCTGTGCACAGCGATCGATGGGGCCCGGGCCAAGTGCTGCTCGATCATTGCATGGGGGGCCAAGTGCTCCCTCGAGGGAGCGGATGGAGGATTCGGTCAACTAGCTAGGTGGTGGCACCTGATGGGCTTGCATGCATGGGGGCCAGAGCTCCTCGAGGGAGCGTCCAAGGAGGGAGATCGAAGAGGGCGTATTGCTGGAGGTGGGGGCGGTGGGCGGTGGGTGGTGAGGATGTGGTTGTCGAATGGGCGCCTCTGAAGGAAAGCATTGAAGAGGCAGCCCTGGTGCATGGGAAAGCTGCTTGCACAGTTCAAGAAGCGAGGCGTGCGATCCCCAGAACACGTAACTCAGGATGCGGTCGTGGGTGAGCTTGTAAAAAAAGCCGGGCTGGCTGGCGTCAAAGTCGAATGAACGGTGTTTTGCAGGCACTCGATGGCGATGGCGTTGTCCTGGAGGCGCTTGTCGATGTCGCGGAGCTGGGCGGTGATGGAGTCGGTGGAGTCGGTGTGTGTGTGTGGGGGGGGGAGGCGAGGAGGGTGGAGGTGGCGGTGGAGATGGCGGGGAGCTCAGCAGCCAGCGTGCGGCCCACAGCTGCCACATCTGCAGCGAGGGGAGTCACGTGCTGTGAGATGGCTTCTGGGAGGTCAGTGGAGGAGGAAGGTGGACGGCGGTCAAGGGGGAGGGGTCCCCGAGGTCATCGGCAAAGCGCTTAAGGATGGAAAAGAGAGCGGCGAGCTGAAGGCGAGGGCGAGACCAGCCGGGCAGGCGGTCAGGTCCGCGGTGGGAAAACCGGCCGTCAACTCCATCGAGGAGGCAATGATGGTTGTGGATCCAGGGCAAGGAGGGAGGCGTACGACCCATAAAACACGAGCTCCAGTATCTTGATGGATGGTATGCCGAAATAGCCGGGTCTGTCGACGTCAACTGAAGGTGGAAAATAACCTGTCCACGTCAAAGTCGCGCTCAGACCAGCTAGGTTCGCCTGCATGGCGACTGCGCTTGGGTTCAGGCGATGCAGAGGGCGAGCTGGCAAGCCCGGGAGGGATCTGGGCGACCACCAGCGCGCGACTAGTGTCACCGCTGCCTGCCGGACCGGCCTGAGGGCGAAGTTGCAGCCGGAGCTGCAGACGTATTTTCAGGGCTGAGCGCAGCCGCCAGCCGGGCTGCATTGCGTAGAGGAGCGTTTGCTCGTCATATGTATATTGCGCAATAGCTTCGAAAAATTATATCAGTGTGTGCGCCTTAGAAAGACAATGCTTTTGTGATATTCACAGCCGAATTTGGTGCCCAAACGTGAAAGTTATGAGCTCCGCCGTCAGCCATGGCTACCTCGTGGCTCGTGGCTGCATGCGCAGTGGTTATGGTACTGTGTGATGGATGGGGGTATACCCATTACCCCTGGGGGTATATATCTTTGATATACCAAGGAGACAACCAGCGCAAGTGTATTATACCCCTGCGTGATGGATGGGGGTGAGCGAAGCCGCGAAACCTACAACTAAGCTAACTCTAAGCTAGTCTAGAAAATCAAATAGAAAGTAAGTGTCTAGAAAATCCTCAGCAAAGCGCCCCTTCCTCCCGCGGCTAGGGGGGGGGGCTTGCCCACAGGGGCTGGCGTGTGGGCCTGGACAATGGTCTGCCACCTCTTCTTGTTCTGCATATCAGTCCAAGCAAGAGAGCTCTAGGGAGGAAATGCGGTGTTCAAACTTGGCTGGGACCACGAGGTCGGCCAGCAACTGCTGTGTCTGTGTATAGTTCGTGGCAGGTTTACCAACCTTAATCTGGGAATGTCCTTCGGGCCAGGCCAGGTCAGGCTTGCCAAGCCGCTGGGGGCCGGCCAGACTGAAGGGCGATGTAGACCTACCTGACTGGTGCGAGCAAGATTAATTAATTAATTAATTAGGAACATAACTCCGTTGGGAGTATCTGTATATAGCACATAGCCCAGAGAAGGGGCATATGGCCTATCATACAGATCAGAATATGGCCTATCATACATTCTAAGCTACTTCCTGCAAGGGTGGGAATGTAAACAACGCTTGCTCTAGGTGCACTAGAGCACCTGCACCACCCAGAGTCTCGGGCAACTCCCAGCGAAGGGGAGCCCGTCATAGGTGGGGAAGATCATCATGGCTATACAAGAGCTGTCTATGATAAGCGCAAGGATCCTAAATACCAGCAAATTCCTTTTATGCGTTACCCCGATATTCACAGTCTCCTTTCCCACACAGCAAAATATGGTGTTGTTCTTTCTCAGTTACATCGTTTTTCCCGTCTTTGTTCTTATCGTGTTGATTTCATCACGACTCTTGTTGAACTCTTCACAGCGTTTATTGGTCAAAGACTATGACCGAGCCATTATGCTCCGTCAAGTCCGATGTTTTTTGCAACGTCACCCACATCTGTTTGGTGCTGCCCCTTGGCACAAGCTCTACAAACAGGTCGTGGACCGGCTGGATCGCATAGTATCTCCGCACATCTGAACCCTGTGATGCCAGATCTCCTTTGCGGCCGTTCCGAGCTTGGCACTGGATTCGTTGTCCACATCGTCGCGTCGCTGCCGCAACACGATGTTTTCTGGCATCCGCGAGCTTTTGGTTCCCGCCGCACATTTGAAAGTGCTGTCCTCCGGCTTTTTGCCTTTGCACCGTGTGCAGTTCTTGGACGTTTGGAATCATGGCATGGCTAACGTGATGACTGACTAGCTAGACCTTTTCAGTGGTTTTCCATTTGCGGGTATTTCCTCGTAAATGGTGGGAGAGCGATCGCAGCAATGGTGCTCACCACTAGACACTCCCGGCCAGTTAGGCTCGAAACAGACGCCCTGATCAAGCATGCTGTTTCCGGCCCCACCGTCTAGGTCATCTAGTCGCTCCACACGTAAGCCAGCCATAATTTCAATGCACAAGGATACACATTTCCATCACCATTCATCTTCATCATCCTGAACGACTCGAAAACGCGGAAAAGATAACGGCAGGCTCGAGCTACCATGGTCCGGATTCTCCCGATTTCTGGCCTGCGCTGGTTGTCTCTTTGATACAAGAGCTAGGGCATGGCTTCTCGACAGAGAGCATCTAGAGCTCTGCATAGGCATAGCATGGCTAAATTCTTAGTGCAACATCCATGGGGGGTCCGATTATAGGCATGGCGTGGCTAAATTCTAAAGGCCTCATCCATGGGGGCCATTATGGGCGCACATGCGCTGGGGTGTGGCAAGGTTGTGTCCTGTCCCCATACCCTGTTCATTGTTGTCGTGGATCACGTCATGCGCCGGGCACGTGCGCGCTTTACTGCTCTTAAGGGGTTCGAGCCAGGCTTGGACATCCTTAACGAGAAAGAGCACGGCGGGGTTAGACCTGGTTACCGCCTTGTCGACCCGGATTGATGCGGATGACACCACCATCATCGCGAGCCCCGAGCACATTCAGACCTGGCTGGACTGTCTGGGCCTGGAGGCGCGGGCGGTGGGGTTGGAGATTAGTGTCAAAACTGAGGCGATGGTGATTGGGGCCTCCAGTACACCACCGCTGCCGCGCCTGCTCGACGGGACGGAGGTCCCGTTCCGCGATCGCTTCAAACTGTTGGGGAGTTGGCTCCCTGACACTGCAGACGATGTGGACACCCGCATCGGCCTGGCCTGGGCCAGGCTCCGTTCGCTCAACACCTACTGGCGCTCGAAGGGCCTGGGCGGGCACCGCAAGCGCATGCTCTTCAAGGTCCTCGTCCTCACGGTGCTCACGTATGGCGCCGAGGCGTGGATAATCACACCCAAACTGGCAGCTAGGCTCAACGGCACGGTTTACAGGATGCTCCGACAGGTCCTTAACGTAGGGTTTTCCGAGCGCCCGTCATCAGAGTCTTTGTATCATGGTATGCCTCGTATTTCGGACGAGATTAGACAGCGTAGGATAGCATTTGTAGGACACCTTGTTCGCACCAGCCAGGTCGACACCGCCCTTGGTCTGGCAGGCCCCCAGCGGCTTGGCCAGCCACCTGGGGCGACACATTCTGACCTGGCCTGGCCCCAAGGGCATTCCCAAAAGGGTATAGGGAAACCTGTCACGAACTACATCCAGATGTTGCTGGACGACCTAGTGGTCCATGCAATGCCAGCCCGGTTTGAGGACCGCATCCACTCTCTCTCCCGCGGCTTTGGACTGCCATGCAGGACAAGACGCGGTGGCAGAAGATTGTCAAGGCTCACACGCCCGACCCTGTGGGCAGTGGGCAAGCCCCCTCCCCCCAAGAGGAGGTGTTTTGATGAGTAGTGTAGTTAGGATTTTCTAGACTAGATAGCTTAGAGTTAGGACAGTTGGATTACGCGGCTTCCTCCACCCCACCCATCCATCATGGAATATGTGCTACATGATCTCCCAATGGAGGCATGTTATAATTTAATTTAATTTCAATTTAATTTAATGCGCTGGGGCCGCGTGGTAGGCTAAGCCTTACTAATCTGCACTACTGCTATTCTGATTTGGCACGCCGCAAAGGTGAAAACCATTTGCGTTCAGTGCCGGTCCGCGGAAAACGCGGAAAACACGATCTGCACATGAATCCGACCGGAATGGAACTGGGGACCTCTCGCACCAACTTTCGCAGACTATAGGACGGACGTCTCGGGATCCTAGGGCATCGCCAACTTACACCTACAGTCATCCGCAAAAGTTCTCCTTTCCGGGGAGTGATGCAAGCCTTTCGGATTTGGTACTAGATAAATCATTCGAGATCTGTGTGTGTAGGAGTACTACACACGTGTCTGCCAGTGAACGCCAATACGCCGTATAATACGGCAAATACGCCGTATTATACAATACGGCGGGGTTTGGCGTACTAACGTACTAGACATACGCGTATTGCGTTCTCAACGCAAATACGGCGCATAATACGTATTTTTCGCGTATTATACGCGGCGCCCGGCACCGGAATTTGGCGCCAGAGCTAGTTTTGGCGTAGCTCATGCAGCCGACAGCCTTGCGCGCCAAAAGTAACCGCCGCTACCGAAGCTGAGGCCTGAGGCCAAACACTAAACATGCAAAAGGCACAGGTGCTGCTGCCTGTGTACCGGGCAGTTTGATAGCACAGTGCTGGCATTTACTAGCTGCATGTCCCAGAAAGTAGAGCGATGGCGCACGGTCGAGGCAAGGAACCTGACCTCGGAATAAACTACGATGACATGTCAGATACGGAGTACGAAGACGCCCGAGCACGACATCTTGCTAGCTTGGAGCTAGATGATGATGCCGACAACAATGACGGTGGGGACGAGGAGCCTACTGGCCCCGACAACAGTGGGGACGAGTGGGATGGTGATGCAAAGCGGGACAAGGCTGCCGTTTGGGAGTTCGTCAAGAAGGAGCGCATTGTAGTGAACGGCCTGCTGACGAATAACTACAAGCAATCCTGCCTTCAGTGCGGCATTACCTGGAAGGGGAGCGCCACTAGGGCAAAGCTCCACATCGTGGGCAAGCCTTGGTGCATGCCGGGATGTGAAGCCTTGCCCCAATCCGCCGAAGGCATATAGGGCGTATTTGCAGGGGATTTTCAGGGCCAAGGACCTGAAGAGGCGTGGCCAAGCGGACCACATGAAGCTCGTGACCAAGCGCCGGGCAGCGACTCAACTGGGATGGCCTCGTGGAGGGCAGCGCCTCTGAGTGGCACGACGCCCAGGTTGGCTCTTCACAACAGCACAGCTCGAGCAGACCTGAGGCGTCCGAGGAGGGCCTGACCATGCCGCAGATGATGAAGCTGGATAAGCTGCAGCTGGACCTTGCATTGTGCAAGGGTTTTATTTCTGCTGGTATCCCTGTCAATGTCCAATGATGCATTTCGTGCTGCATTGACATTGTATGTATGGCATGGTGGTGGCTGCCTGCATATATGTGTTTATGGCATGCATGGTGCATGACATTGTATGTATGGCATGGTAGTGGCTGCCTGCATGTCTCGAGAGCTTTAGATAGATAGGATTTTACATCTCATATGATGATGGATGACATTGTATGTATGGTATGGTGGTGGCCGCCTGCATATGTGTTTATGTATGGCATGGTGCATGACAGTGTATGGCATGCCGGTGGTTGCCTGCATGCATGTCTCAAGAGCTTTAGACAGATAGGATTTTACATCTCATATGATGATGCATGACGTTGTATGTATGGCATGGTCAGGTGGCTGCCTGCATATGTGTTTATGGCATGGTGCATGACAGTGTATGGCATGGTGGTTGCCTGCTGCAATGATGCATGTCTCAAGAACTTTAGATAGATGGGATTTTACATCTCATATGATGATCCATGTTCATGGCATGGGTGGTGATGCTACCTGCATTTGTTTATTGCCATGTTGGTTTTGGCCTTTTGGGCTTCTGGGTGGAGGAACTGGACCTTCTTGCCGTATGACTTAGCAATTAATTAATGGTTGTCATTAATTAATTAATTAATTAGACTCGTGCTTCCGTTGGGGAGTCACGGAGCATTAACCCCGATGGATGGATGGATGGATGGGTGCAAACATTCCTACCGGTCTAGTCTATCTACATTGGCTACATACTACATCTATCTAACAGCACTCTAACTACAACATCTATCTAGGCAGCCGCACGCTGCCCTAGCTAGGGGGAGCTATCTGGCGTGCCTCCCGCGGGATTGCACACGCGGGCGCTTCCCCATGGTTGTCATAATCAAGGAATAATAAAGAACTAGGTCAATTAGCATTAATAAAATAATGGTTCATCATGGTGGCTGCCTGCAATTGTGTTTAGTAGGGCATGGTGCATGACATCGTATGCATGGAATAAAGATTAGTTCAATTATACAAATGGGTGAGTATATATCACACTTCATGCAACTATAGACAACCAAGTGAGTGTCAATAGGCTATGACCAGTCTACGTGCATTGCATTGGTATTCATCAAGTTTGAGACATAAGCAAGAGTTTTTGAGAGGCACATGGGATAAACACCTTAGAATATTTTATCCTATTTGAAAATCCACTTTTACGGTCAAAAAACCACTTTTTGAGCTTTTGGCGTATAGTACGCGTATAATACGCGTATAATACGAAATACGCAATACGCCGAGGTTTTGCCGTATTGCCGTATTGCCGTATTGGCTCACACTGGTGTCTGCACGCGAGACTTGTTCAGTCTCGCAACGTGAGACGGGCTGAAACTGCTATATTTCCTAGACTGGGTTTGCTGAGGTGGCTGGGGGTGCCTGCCAGGGCTTGTGGTCGACGTGGATGACATCCCCCCTCCAGTATACCGGTTTCCCCCCTGCGCTTTGCCGTATCTGGAGGTAGGTCGGCCATAGATCGCGTCGCCGTTGTTGCTGGGCCAGGGTCAGGTCGTCGTCCAGCGTGAAGTGAGTCCCCGAGAGCTTCTTGCGGTTTTTAAGAAACAACAGCTTGTCCGCCATGTACTTAAAGGTGAGGAGCACGGGTGCCGGGCCAGCCTTACCCCGCGCGCGGGGTTGGCGAACAGCCGACATGTGCAGCTCACCAGCAATGTGCATGGGGGCAAAAATGATGCGCTTAAATGCCGCAAGAAGAGACGTCGAGTCCTCGTGAACCTGTCACGTCCGTGATCATTTACGTCCGTGCACTCAAGAAGTTACGCGGTTGCCGTAATCGGAATCGTTACCGACGTTTGGTTGGTTCCGATTCAGTAGGCCGCAGGCTTTGTTCCTTGGGCCGGTGTGGAGCGCTGCGCCGGAAAGTCCTGAATTTCTAGAGTGACAGTCTTAGGTGACCTGACTTAGGTTCGGGCGCAAGACTTTGGGGCGCAAAGCCTTGGTGGCTTGCGCAATATTCCGGTGCGTGACATTTGGCAGTTACATATGAATATTTTGTATTCGATCCAGACGGAATGATGTTCAGTCCATCTGACAAAGCTAGATACGCAGATCGTAGTGTGCGGTGTGCTGGCTCGCACGTGGCTGTCGAACAGACTTGCTCTGCATTTTGCTGGCAGTCTAACTGCACGTCAGGCGGCTTGCTGGCAAATGCGACAGCGCATGGATGCCGGGATTTTTGGAGGTATTTAGGAGCACAGCAGCGGCCATGGTGGTCGTTGTTCGCTCGTTAAAATCCAGTGTGATGCGTGCCATTTCATCCTAGGCTGGTCATTACCTAAGATGAAATGGCACGCAAACGCGACACACCTGCCGGCTGGTCGAAGTTCTTGACTATGACGTTGTGGCTGCGCTGGGTGCGGTCGGCCTCCTCGCGGAGGTCGAGGGCTTGTTGTTTAAGCTGTGCTGCGATGGTGGAGGTGGTGGAGGTGGCGTGGTGCTTGAGCAGGTCCGCCCATGTCTGGGTGGGAGGGGCGTCGCCGCTGGGGCCAGCGGAGGCCGGCTGGGCAGCAATATCCTTCACCGACTGGGCGGTGATGCCGGCGGTGTTCTGCATGCACTCGATTGCGATGGCGGTGTCCTGGAGACGCTGGTCGATGGCGAGGAACTGGGCTTTGATGTTGGCGACCGGTGGAGGTGGAGGTGGCAGTGGAGGTGGAGGCGAGGAGGGTGGAGGTGGAGGTGACGGTGGTGGAAATGTGAGGGAGCTCAGCAGCCAGCGTGCCGCCCATTGCCGCACATCTGTGGCAAGGGGGGTCACGTGCTGCTGGAAGGCTTCCGTGATGATGGAGCGGTATGTGGCTGCGAGCAAGATGTCCTACGAATGCTATCCTACGCTGCCTAAACTCGTCCGTAATGGGAGGCATATTCTTATACAAAGACTCTAATGTGGAAAACCCTACATTCAGGACCTGTCGAAGCATCCTGTAAACCGTGCCGTCCAGCCGGGCCGGCGGCCAGCGTTTCCGTGAGCGTCCATGCCTCGGCGCCATAGGTGAGCACCGTGAGGACCAGGACCTTGAGAGCACTCACTTGCGGTCCTCGCCCAGGTCCTTCGATCCAGTGCCAGTAGGGGTTGAGCGAACGAACGGAGCCTGGCTCAGGCCAGGCCGATGCGGGTGGCCACATGTATCGTCGGCGGTGTCGGGGAGCTAGCATGCTCCCCAGCAGTACCCTAGCTATTGCCTAGCTAGCCACAATCATCTTCCACCCCATGTCCGCACCTTCGCTGCTGGAATACATGGGCGTGCAGGTGCACCTTTTACACCTTGAGTAGGTGGCTGTTCACCTCCCCCACCTGCAGGTTGTAGCCCAGAATGTATTTAAAACCATAGGCTCCCGGCCATCTGTTGCGTAGACTCCCAACGGAGTTATTTTTTAAATTAATTAGTTAATGCAATACCTTCGCATGGGAATGCAATTCCATCGCATGGGAAGCTGCGCGCGGCATGCAAAACTTTCCACTGCTGCGTGTCTGCTCTGGCACCGAGCAAGTTAACTGTTTCCCAACGTTTTTTTTTTTTCAGAATAAATTTTCCTTCCGTCAATGACGATTGAACAAGCAATATCCGGTACCAAATGGCTCTGTAGTCTGTAAGATAAAATTTCACGCTACCATAGCCTGCACATTGCAAAATGCACTCAACAGTTACCCCGCGCACCGATTTTCGTCAATTTCGCTCGGGAATTACAGTGCACACTTTGGTGCGGCTCCGTACTGCTGTGTCATGTAATCGTTGCAAAGGAGACTCACAGCCCAGGCTTCTTGGGGGCAAAAACGCTTATTATTTACAATGAAGTCCTGCTCCCCATTAACATGGGACCTGTCTCAACCAGTCCACTAATGCTGGCCCTTGCAGGTTCTTACTTGGGGGTGGTCTCATTTTTCCCTGCGTCAGAAAGAGCTATGCCCCCTCTACTTCTTGTCTGCCTGGTAGAAGACGACATCGCCGGTATCTGAGACGAACCTGTCTGTCTTGAAGCTGTTCAGGAGGTGGCGGAAGAGATGGGTAGGGAACCAGCCCGACTTCTCAGGCTCGCGGTAATACTTGCCCATGACAGGCTTGACAGCCTCCGTCGCGGCGATCAGGTTGTAGTGGGGGATCTGCGGGAACAGGTGGTGCACCACGTGGGTCCCGATGTCGTGATGGATGTTGTTGAAGACACCGTAGTCACGGTCGATCGTGGACAGCCCTCCGCGCATGTAGTTCCACTCCTCCCCACGGTACCAGGGCACCTTCTCGTCGTACCCATGATGGTGCAGGTACGTGACCACGTCCAGCCATATGACGTTGATCCAGTAGGGCATGAAGTACAGCTTGAACATCATCATGGGTCCCAGGTAGTAGGTGAGCCCACCGAGGATGGCGAGCATCCCGAAATAGCAGGCGGTGGAAGTGAGCACGTCGGTGCGCTCTGATGGCACGAACAGGTCCGAGCTGGGATCAAAATGGGAGCCCGTCTTGCCCGGGCTGCGAGACCACAGGTAGAATGGGTACGCGAACATGGCCCACGGCAGCGTGAAGCGTCCGACTTTGCCGAACGAATCCAGCTTCTTGTAATGGGACTCCGTCAGCTGCATGCACCGCAAAAGAGAAAGGAGTGCAACATAAAGGATCAGGTAGTGTACAAGAGCCAGCACAGAAATGTATTCAAGTATTTAGGTATCCAATGTTCCACCGAGGTGAGAGACCAAAAAGAGTGCAGATAGGAGGGACAAGGCTGCTATGAGCCTTGTGATATCGTACATTATTTTAAAGATCTAAAACTCCCTAAATTTCAGAAACTAGTTTAGATCACTTTCACCTTGCACCCTAGTAAGGCGCTAATTCAAATCATAGATTGCCTTAAACAAAGATACAAACTATGATAACTGGAAGAGTAAAACAATATTTAGCACCGTAAACAATACAAATACTCACGATCCGATTTCTGCTTTAGGTACTTCTGTTCTATAAATGGAGTTCTGGTAACCATTAATATTAGACTCCAATTAAAGCTTTATTAAAATCCAATGAGCAATTTAAGTGAAAAACGGAACCAAAAGTCTGCGAGAAAAAAATGGAGCAGACATTTGTCGAAAGTATTTTCAGTCATAGCTCAATACTCATAATGCGGGAAGTAAATTTGATATACAGCTTTGAATCAGAAAAAAACATATTGCACAGAAATAAAAAATGCAACAAACGCTACGAATAAAAACAACTAAAATATGTTAGCAAGCACAGCAGAAAGAGGTGGACGTACCGGGTGCCATGACTCATCATTCTCCACATGGCCGTGGTTTTGGTGATGGGTACGGTGGCTGACTCGCCAGCCGTGGTACGGGACCAGGATGGAGGAGTGCGTGAGATGGCCGACCAGGTCGTTCAGAAACTTGCTGTTCGAAAAGCTTTGATGACCGCTGCATCGCGTTTACAAACGACGAAATAAAAACAAAGCGATTTGTAAGGATTAGAGAATGCACATTTTTTAAACTTCTACACTGAAGTCAAAACAATCAAAGGAAGGAAGGGATTCAGACAAACATCGTTTAATACTAATTGAAATGAAGTTTTATGATTCCATCAAACAAACTTACCAGTCGTGACCGACCACGAACAGGGCCCAGAACATGGTGCCCTGGGCAAACCAGTAAGCAGGCCACAGCCACCAGGAGTTTACGGAGGCGGCCACGGCGGCAAGCCCGAAGACAATGGCAACGTCTCTGAATACGTAACTCATCGACTTGAATGTATCTTTTTGCCAGCATTCTGCCGGGATGGCATTGCGAATGTCCTGGAGAGAGAAAGGGGGCCTTGCTGAAGCGTCGAAAATTTCCTCGAACCTGGCTTGGGATAGCTCGTCATTGCCCGTGTTTTCCTCTTCCATAGGCGGTGCGGTTGCCACCATTGCTGTCACAGACCTCCCATTGGTTGGGCGCGTCAAAGACAGGGTCGACTTGCTGTCGGAACGAAGGGTGCATGAAGAAGCACCGAGACCCCGCGAGAAAGAGAGGCTACGAAACCCGGTGCGCGGTGCCGCCTTGGCAATGCCGGACACAGCCGCATTGCGCGACACATTGTAAACACAGGGTGAGGCAGAGGCTGCGAGTGACGCAACCATCGTGGCCTCCATCGTTGCAGCTCTCAATTAAGGGTTGCTGCCAGGCAGCTGCCGCGAAATTGCGGAAAGGTTGGGAGAATAGGATGGGTACTGGAGGCTGTGGTCTTTAAGCTGCGCCTTCCTGCTGAACACGTGGTCCGTGCTCGCAACGAGGCCGGAGCAAAATTTGCGCGGCCGAAAGTTGAAAGCGGCCCCTAACCGTAGCGCCGCGCCCAATCGCGACGTGGCATAATGCCTATTCACGGTTATCCATCACAGTTGCGCGCGTGACACAATGCATGACCAGGCAATTATGTAGCCCAAATCCTGTCAAATCCCAGTAGGCCTAGGGGCCGTGTTCGTGCTGATGTCTGCGTCATGCGACCCCAAGCAGCAGCCACTGCGGATGTGCCCCACCGCGAGTCCGTTACGACGTTTTTAGGGTTATTTACTGCCCTGTGTCCATGATGCTGACACGTCACAAAAGAAATCATAAAATAGTAACACCATTGGTGAGTAGTTATTAGTATGCTCCCGACCGTGTGATCTCCATCTCTCGGCCTTCTCAAATCTCTGCTGCCCATGTTCGGCGTGGGCCACAAGCCCACAACAACAACAACACACTGCCAGTACCATCGATAGGTGCAGCGGGAGCCTCCGAGCTTTCTGGCAAAAGGCTCAACCTGGCTCAACTGCATGGGCTTTTGGCTACCTATTGAAGACCTAATGGTGGGAAACCAGATAGCCCTGTTCAGCCACCATTTTTTCCTCCTGTTGGTGGCATACCTGGTTACATGGACATAAGTCACCCATTTCCCCGGAGGGAAAAGGCGCCGGAAGCTCTCGCAGCTGTTGTTGTGTTGACTTGTTGTTGATTCCCACGCCGCACATGGGCAGCAGAGATTCTTAGTGGCCGAGGGCCGGATACACAGTATATTTAGTATATCCGGTGATATTTAGTATATCCGATGGTTGTTGTTGTTGCTAGTAGTAGTAGGTAGTATATCCGATGGTACAACTGTAGTGTCAGTAACTCTGCTGCCCTTGTGCGGCGTGGGACACAACAACAACAACAACACTGTGACATGTACGGTTGCATCAGTACGGTTGCGCAGTGCAGCATCGCGAATTTTTTCCACATGGCTCCCGTACATCTCTGATCCCTGGATCCGGGAATAATTTCCTGGTGCTGCTTGCGCTGGAGCAGTTGGCCCCACATTAAGTGCCGGGCCAGACAAGCCCACGCTGGGGACAAGCGTGCTGTGTGCTTGGGAAGAAGGCTGTGGTCAAACCCTGACAACGCCCGCCATACCGCATTCGCGGTCGTTGGTCACCGAACGAAGACCGGTGTAAAGGACGTTGCGCGAACTTTGTAGTTGTGGGGTGAAAGGCCATCGGGAACCGCTCAATGCAAAATGGCAGCGCCCAATGCGGTGAATTACGGTCGTTAAGCGTAGATAAAATTTGCGTAATGGTCCAATAACTTGGGTCTTCCATTGATCCCCGACGGCATCAAGCCTTAGTTAGGCTCATTCTTTTCGGCTTTTGAAAGAAGCGACATTGTCAAGTTCTTGCTTCGTTCAAAATGACCGCAAGTGCCAAGCCGCTTTTGGCAGGGAAGGAGGCCCCAGCCCACCCGCACGCGGCAGTGTTGCGCCATCCCGTTAACCACCCGCATCCTGTTCCAGCCGATGACGGTCGGAAGCTGACTGTGTACAAGCTCGTGGCAATCACGTGCGCCAGCAGCGCGTACGGCCTGGAAGATTGTGTGGGTAAGCCAAGCAACATGCGAATTGTTTCTGTTGTCGCACGGAGAGCGGCGTTTTCCAAATGCAGTGGTTGTCTACATCTTTCCGTGCGTTAACTGAAATTCATCCTAATTCTTTTCTATCCTCTACGATTGCTTCTCACGCTTGTTCTATATTGACAGGCGCGGGAGGCCCTCTGTATGCCTTGATCGGCATCCTAGTGTTTGTGCTATGCTGGTCAATCCCCACGGCGCTGATGACAGCAGAGATGACTTGCCTCATTCCCGAGAATGGCGGACAAATTCTTTGGGTTGATCGAGCTTTTGGCCAGTTTTGGTCATTTACAAATGGATTCATGGCGTTATTCGTGAGTAAGTCCCCCGCCTTTTGCATTCGTCTTTTAGGCTCACGCGTTGCAGAGAGGAATTCAACACGTGTTTGGTTCCTCTCTTTCCCTGCCCATGCAAATGGTGATTTTATCCTTGTAGCCTGTGCTCCGTGTAGCCTTGTGGTAGCGGTGGCAGCATGAACCAGGATTAGCATTGCAGTGCAGGGCATCCCAGCAAACATGGCACTGACGTTCAACAGCAAAGCCAATGTCATCCAAAAGTTAGACGTGGCACTGCTTACATCATTTCAAATGCAACTGGGGTCTCTTGGTGCATAGGCCTTGGGGCTGGCACTCGCCATCGCAATTGCAGTGTAGGGGTTCACCTATGGGAATCCTAGAGCCACAGATCCTACCCACGGATTTCATCCATCCGGCCGCCCGCCCGCCCGCCCACCCACCGGCCCGCCCGCCCATCCATTCAGTCATTCGTTCATTTGCATGCATGCGTTCATGCATTTATGCATTCATTTATTCGTCAGTTTGTTCGTTCATTCATCCATCCGTCCATCCGCCCGCCTGCCTGCCCGTCCCCCGCTTGGCCGCCCTCCCTCCCTCCCTCCCTCCCTCCCTCCCTCCCTCCCTCCCTCCCTCCCTCCCTCCCTCCCTCCCTCCCTCCCTCCCTCCTCCCTCCCTCCCTCCCTCCCTCCCTCCCTCCCTCCCTCCCTCCCTCCCTCCCTCCCTCCCTCCCTCCCTCCCTCCCTCCCTCCCTCCCTCCCTCCCTCCCTCCCTCCCTCCCGCCCGCCCTCCCGCCCTCCCGCCCTCCCGCCCTCCCGCCCTCCCTCCCGCCCTCCCGCCCTGCCCGCCTGCCCGCCCACTCGCCCGCGCATGCGTTCATTCGTTCGTTCGTTCGTTCGTTCGTTCGTTCGTTCGTTCGTTCGTTCGTTCGTTCGTTCGTTCGTTCGTTCGTTCGTTCGTTCGTTCGTTCGTTCGTTCGTTCGTTCGTTCGTTCGTTCGTTCGTTCGTTCGTCGTTCGTTCGTTCGTTCGTTCGTTCGTTCGTTCGTTCGTTCGTTCGTTCGTTCGTTCGTTCGTTCGTTCGTTCGTTCGTTCGTTCGTTCGTTCGTTCGTTCGTTCGTTCGTTCGTTCGTTCGTTCGTTCGTTCGTTCGTTCGTTCGTTCGTTCGTTCGTTCGTTCGTTCGTCCGTCCGTTCGTCCGTCCGTTCGTTCGTTCGTTCGTTCGTTTGTACATCCATTCATTCGTTTATTCGTGCCCCTCTTTTAGGAGAGGTACCTTTTTCCCCTTTGCGATGCACAACGAGGGGCCAGGGAGAGATCCTATCGAGTTTGTTAACGTCAGAGGATTCGTAGTGCGTTTTGCAGCTGCCATCCAGCATGGGCCCATTGTCGGGCTCTGATGAGAGTTTTTAAATAAGAAATGGCGTCGCTTCTGCGCTTCACCACGAGGGATGTTGTTCAGCGGCACGGTTCAACTCATGGGATAGGTAATTGGTGCGCTGTCAGGTGGCAGTGACTAGCACGCATGGGGCGATGTCGTGGCCAGGGAGTCATGGGTGGCATGGGTTGGGAGCCTGAAAAGTTTGGCATCCAAACATATTCCAAACATATTCCAAACACATTCCAAAGAGGGGAGGAGAATCCGTGCATCAGGGTCGGCATTCGATGTACCTCTGTTGGCTGCTTCCGGTGACCGCCAGAATGGAGCGGTGTTTGCCTTGCACGATTTCATATGCCTATTTTCGGGGGCCCAGTGACAGTGTGGGGGACCCCATCTTGCGCGCGGCTTCTTTAAATCTCACGTGTGGCAGCGGCCAGGCTTGAGGATGACGTCCCTCAGCACGGCAGATGCCATATGATTTGCAATGTGATAGGCAGATGCCGTATGATATGCTATGACATCCCGTATGACATGCAGATGCCATATGATATGTTGGTCGCGTTTCGTCCTGAGCCTTTTCCCAACATGCATTCTGGCTCATTCTCATACCCCTGCCCTCCCATTCTCCGCCTCTGCCCCTTTTTGGCTCCGTCTCTCATCCCTGTGCTGCCGCTTATGCTGGCATCATGTCCCACCCGTGCGCTGCACTTTCGTCGTTTCCGACGTTGCCTTTGTCTCCATACCCACCGTGTCCGCGGCGGATCGTGCTGGAACCTGTGTTTTGTGACGTCTGCCAGATGTGCTGGACGGCGCAGCGCTGCCTGTGCTGTTCCTGGACTACCTTTCGCAACTGCTGGGCCTCCACCTCGACCAGTGGACACGTGAGTGTGGCTATAATTAGGAGTCTACTGGGGATGTTTTACGTGCATGTATGCCTCTCGATATTTTATGTGCATGTATGCCTAGACGTGGCTATCAATGAAAGGGACGGAAGGCAGCTGTCACATGGTCGTGCTCTCTATGCAAGCGCTGCATCTGGTTCCCTGCTCATCCCTTTTTCCCCTCTTTCCCGCTCCGCCTTCTTTCACCTCTCTCCCTGGGGACACCACTGCCTGCCTGCTTGTTTGACTCCACGCTGTCGTCCATCCGCATCATCGGTTGGATGGCAGGTGCTGTTCCGTTTGTGTCGGGTCTCAATCCCATGTGTTGTTGCAGGCCTTGACGCCTACTGCTGCTGTCCAAATGCAAGCTTCGTTTGTGACTGACAATCACCAAGGAGCGTTATATGTATTTGTGTGTCTATGCAGGCCGTCGGTGCCTGTGAAAATCTGTGTTGTTATATCGGTATTGGACCAGCGGCAGCGTCATTGTATATAATACCCCGGTCCTGCACGCTCCTGGGCACCGTTCCACATTGTTTGACCAGTTCGGGCCGCTGTTGGGTCAGCATATGGGGGTTGTGTCAGCCAGGCAACTTGCCCCGCCTTGGAGAACAATGTCCGCCCCACCGTTCCATTTGACACACGTGAGGCCATCAGTACTGTATTTGCATGCACACATGCGTTTGATAAGATAATGAATGCATGTTGGATGGTCTCGGTGCGTCCTTGGCTTCCCCTGCGCCTGCACGTAGTCGCCCTTGTTGTTTCTAACCCTAGGTCCACCCGCTCTGCGATCGCCCCTCCGTTGCCTCCTCTGCATGCCTCGCCTCTTTTGTACATGACATGGATGGCATGGCCCGCCCTTGTGCACACTTGGTATTTGTGTATAGCTCTGCGTGTATAGTCTTCGTAGCACATTAATTAATTAATCAATTTAATTAACACGTGACTGCGTCACGTGGGTGCCAATACAAAGTAAAAAGAACCTTCAACCCCTATACACATTGAGGAGGGAGGGCGCCCTAGCTTCTCTGACTGCCGCAAGTGGGCAGGCCACAGAGCGCTCTATCCACATCATGGTGCCGGGGTGCAACACCGTGGGTGCAATACAACCATGCAATACCATAGGTAGGCTTACGCATAGCTTATGCTATAAAAGGTGAGGTGGGCTCAAGACGCCGGCTAAGGCGCAAGCTGATGGCCACAAGGAGCCAAAGCTTATCTACGGTACTATAACGCTGAGGTAATATCCATTCCAAGTGCTGTAATGCCGAAGTATCCTGTTATTGTCAATGTCCTGCATCTAGACATCTAGCTTTAATGCTCTATCCCAGGGGAGCCCAGGGGGCTTCCACAGTTTGTTGTTGGAATCAGGGCGAGAGGATTGGTGTCCGCAGAATTTGCTGTCGCAGGAGTTGCCGTCGACCTTGCCGACAGCAGCTCGATTTGTTTGTTGAGGCTGAGTTTTAGTGCCATGGTCACAATACTGCTTTACAGCCACATCTGATTATACTAGCAGATGCGCATTGAAGAGACGCATCAGTTGCAAAGAGACTGACTGAATTTTGGGCTCAGACACAAAAGTTCTGAGCTCCGCAGTCAGCCATGTCTGCGCGAGGCTCGTGGGTTGTTGCTTCACATAGCCATCATAGCACATAATGGTCCTTAACTTCCACGCCGCGAGTTTCTCAAGTACTCGACTGCGCCCCCCAGTCTCCCCTACGTGTTCTTTCGATGTGTGCGCCTCCCCCCCCCCCCCCTCCCTTCTCCCCCTTTTTTGTTCTTTGGCTCTCCCCGCCACTTAATTGCTTCCCCCGCCCCCCCCCCCCCCCCCCCCCCCCCCCCCCCCCCCCCCCCCCCCACCCCCCACCCCCCACCCACCTCTTGGTGCATACTCACTGACCCCTACCCCCCTACCCTTTCTCTTCCCCCCCCCCCCACACACACACACCAGGCATGATCATCGGCTTCCTCGTGCTGGCCATGATCGTCATAATCAACGTGCTCGGGTCGCATGTCGTGGGCGGCTTTGCCGTCGTGATCGCGTTCGTGGCTGCGAGCCCCTTTTTGCTCATGATCCTGCTCGGCGCGCCCTCCATCGCGCCCGCTGCCGTGCTGCAACGCCCGGCCTCCTTCCACGTGGGCCGGTTTGCGTCCATGATGCTCTGGAACTGGGCTGGGTTCGAGGGGCTCGGGTCGTACGCGGGGGAGGTCCGCGACCCCTCGCGCGACGTCCCCATGGCCCTCATGTGCACCGTGGCCATCGCGGCCACAATGTACACGAGCGTGATCACCGTGGGGGCGTCTGTGTTCCCGGACTATGCCATGTGGGTCGACGGCTCGTTCGAGGTCGTCGCCGAGATCGTGGGCGGCCGCCCGCTCGCCACCTGGCTCCAGTTCGGCGCGTCCGTGGGCGTGCTGGGCGAGCTGTGCGGGCTCCTCATGGTCTCCTCTCACCTGGTCTACGGGATGGGCACCGTGGGCACGCTGCCCAAGATATTCGCGACCAAGAGCGAGCGGTTTGGCACCCCCCTGATCGCGATGCTTTTCTCAGCCGTCGTCATGTCGCTCTTCACCTTCCTCCCCTTTGAGGTGCTCGCCGAGGCAGAGATCTTTTTCTACTGCATCAGTGTCGGGCTGTGCTACGGCGCGCTCCTAAAGTTCCGCTTCGCCAAGCCCGACAAGAAGCGGCCGTTCCGCATCCCGCTGGACACCGTTCCCCTCTGCGCCGTCTGCGTGCTGCCCGCCGTGGTCGTCCTGGTCGTGCTGACCTCCGCCACGGGCACCACGCTGCTGATCGGGCTCGCCGGGTTTGCAATTTCGACGAGCGCCTACTTTGTTGCACGCGTCCTGCTGGGCCACAAGGGGGCCATGATCGACATGGACTCCCTGGAGGACATCTGAGCAGGCGCGCCGCGTGGACACATCCGGCCGGTTGTCGCATGGATGTTTGACCGGGGGCGACTCGGCGATTCCTGGACTTGGGATGGGGGATCCTGGCGGGTTTGCCCGCACGGGCTGGGTGCCTCTGTCCGTGGATGCCTCCAGGACTTTAGAAAGGAACCGGCTAAGACAGTTAGTGAACGGGGGTGACCCTCACAAAGCGTCCCACTAGTGCTGGGGACAGAATGCCTCGTTTTCTTTAGCCCTCAGAGGACAGATGCTTATTTCAGATGTGCCATTAAATTGGTACAACCCGCGCGTGATATGTTATTGGCTGGGCATGGGCCAGGCAGGCCCATGCCAGGCAGGCCCATGCGCTCCTGCCCTGGTGACGTGCAGATGCTAGCAGAACGTATGTATGGATGCCCAATGTGGGCCGTATAGTCAGCGGCACAAAGTGGGCAGTGGAGCACAAGTTTGGATCCTTTGCATCAGGGTCCCTGGCCACGGTGATAGCCTTATAGGGGATGCGATGTAAAGGAAAGGGGCAGCGGCTGAAACTTGCAGGCTTGTGTAGCTTTTTTGCTCACAGCAAGCAGGTCCTAATGAGTCAGCACACCGCTCATTGGAAGATGTGGTGGATTTGTGGCATGGGCGAAAGAGTAGTTTATGCTTTGGCGCGACACGGAACTTCACACAATAATTTCGAGGTGATACCGATGCACTATGTTGTTTTTTACGACGATGGACTGAGTGGTTACTTGTAGCAGAGTCTGGTGAGAGCTTGTCTTTCTAGTGCAGTGCCTGGATGGCGCTCTCAGGCAGACCCTTACTGAAGCTATCAGGCTTGTCCATGTTCAATCTCATAGATATCACTACCGGGCCCTGATTGCTTGAACCACCCACTGTAGGGGTGCTAATCTAGACAATAGTTAGTCATTGTTATGGAAATTTTATAGAGGTGAAAACATTTTACTAGACTCGAAAAGAGCAGGCTGTGAAGGTGTGTACCTGGCTAAAAAGTAAATAGTGAATAAATGAAAATGAATTCATATGTTGGACGTACTGGTGTTAAATTAAATTAAATTAAATTATAACATGCCTCCGTGGGGAGGTCATGTAGCACATATTCCATGATGGATGGGGTGGAGGAAGCCGCGTGATCGAACTATACTAACGCTAGGCTATCTAGAAAATCCTAACTACACTACTCATCAAAACGCCTCCTCCGCTTGGGGGGAGGTGGCTTGCCCACAGGGTCGGGCGTGTGCGTCTTGACAATCTTCTTCCACCGCGTCTTGTCCTGCATGACAGTCCAAAGACGGGAGAGAGAGTGTATGCGGTGCTCAAACTGGGCTGGGACCACTAGGTCGTCCAGCAACATCTGAACGTAGTTGGTGACAGGTTTCCCTACCCTTTTGGGAATGTCCGCGGGGCCAGGCCAGGTCAGAATATGCCGCCCTGGCTGGCCAAGCCGCTGGGGGCCGGCCAGACCAAGGGTGGTGTCGACCTGGCTAGTGCGGGCAAGGTGTCCTACAAATGCTATCCTACGCTGCCTAATCTCGTCCGAAACACGAGGCATGCCATGATACAAAGACTCTGATGACGGACGCTCGGAAAAACCTACGTTAAGGACCTGCCGGAGCATCCTGTAAACTGTGCCGTCGAGCCGAGCTGCCAGTTTGGGTGTGAGTGTCCAGGCCTCGGCGCCATACGTGAGCACCGTGAGGACGAGGACCTTGAAGAGCATGCGTTTGCGGTGCCCGTCCAGGCCCTTCGAGCGCCAGTAAGGTGTGAGCGAACGGAGCTTGGCCCAGGCGAGGGCGATGCGGGTGTCCACATCGTCGTCGGTGTCAGGAAGCCAGCTCCCCAACAGCTTGAAGCGGTCGCGGAACGGGACCTCCGTCCCGTCGAGCAGGCGCGGCAGCGGTGGTTTACTGGAGGCCCCTATCACCATCGCCTCAGTCTTGACACTAATCTCCAACCCCACCGCCCGCGCCTCCAGGCCCAGGCAGTCCAGCCAGGTCTGAATGTGCTCGGGGCGCTCGATGAGGGTGGTGTCATCCGCATAAATCAGGTCGGCAAGGCGGTACCCCGGTCTAACCCCGCCGTGCTCTTTCACGTTAAGGATGTCCAAGCCTGGCTCGAACCCCTTAAGAGCAGTAAAGCGCGCACGTGCCCGGCGCATGACGTGATCCACGACAATAATGAACAGGTATGGGGACAGGACACAACCTTGCCACACCCCGTGGTGAAGGGGGAATGGTGGAGTGGTGCCCTCCGCAGTCCGCACTACTGCCTGTGAGCCCTCATACAGTCGGCGAATGGCAGCAATAAACGCAGGTGGTACCCGATCCAGAGCTAGGATGGCCCAAAGAGCCTCCCAGAGAACCGTGTCAAAGGCCTTGATATAGTCAACAAAAATGAAGACCAGCGGCAAACTGTCAGGGGGAAGTCGACGCACCTCCTCCATCAACCGGCGCGCGACAAACACAGCCATGACAGTGTTACGACCACTACGGAAACCCATCTGAGACTCACCCAGGTGTGGGTCCAGCGCGGCGCGGAGCCTGTGCAGCATCATGCGCATGAAGACCTTCAGCGCGGCGCTCTGGAGGCAGACACCCCGGTAGTTGCCGGGGTCAGCAGCAGAGCCCTTCTTGTACAGCATGACGCGGATGGCCGTCTGCCACTCAGCAGGCGGAGGCTCGTCAGAGAGCAGGACACGGTTGCAGAACGCCAGCAGAAGATCCCTAACCGCCAGATCAGGGGTCTTCAGCAGCTCAGCAGAAAGGTGGTCGGCACCGACCGCTGCATCGTACCGCAGGCGAGCAAGGGCGCCGTCCAATTCCTCCAAAGTGAAGGGGGGACAACGTCGTCAGTGGCAAGGCGGCCCTCCTGCAAGGCGGGGACTTGGTAGTCCGCGGCCGAGGAGGGGGGCGCCGGTGGCGGCGGGGGTCCGGCGACCCCGAGGCGGGCGGCCGTCTCGGGGTGCAGCGGCGGGGGGGGGGCGCGAGCCCCACCGGTCAAGGAAACATTGTGGGCCAACCAGCGGTCAAGGCTTACCGGCGCCGTGCCGTCCCCCGTATGCTCCACCGGGGTGCGCTGCCGCCGGCCGCCGAGCCGGTCGAGGTGGTACCACATGTCCTTGCCCTGGTTGCGGGCCTGGCAGGCCTTGGCATCCGCGATGCACTGGGCCGCCTCCGCGTCCTGAGCGTGCTCGTAGGCCTCCACAAGGGCGGCCTTGAGCAATGGTTTCTGCAGCGGGTCCCGGTTACGCTTGAGGCGGTGCCGGGCGGCCAAGACCTTGGGGTCCTGGCGGTAGAGCGGGCCGGGGCGGCGGCGGGGCATGACCGGCAGGTGCCGGGCCGCCAGCAACGGGGCACGGGCCGCAAAGCCCGCAAAAATGGCTGCGTTGGGGGCACCATTGTCCAGCTTGTCGACGTCCGCCCGGGCGTCCAGGGCCGACAGGTACTTCCGTCGGCACCAGTTCCGCTCGTGCTCGGCGTCCGTCCAGTCCTCAGGATCTCCCTTGACCGGACGTAGAGCAGACCAGTCAGGGCGGACCACTGGGGCGCGGCGCGCGGGGACGTGGAACCGGAGCCGAAGGGTCGCGCGCACCAACCGGTGGTCAGAGCACACCGTGGGCGTGTCAAACACTCGGGCGTCCAGAACCGAGGTGCACCTGGGCTGCCGTACCACCACATAGTCCAGACAGGCCTGACGGCCGTTAGGGCCACGAAAAGTGACCAAGTCCTGTGAGGGACGTTGGAATTGACAGTTGACAGCAACCATCCCGCTATCCCGCAAAAAGGCAGAGAAAAGGGGACTATTGGCGTTAGCTTCCGTGTCAGCAGGCGCAAAGCGACTGCCAGCAGTGCCCACGGGGAGCGTAGCATTGGCGTCGAGCAGCATAACCAAAAAGTGGCGGGCCGGAGTGACCCTCTCAAGGTCATGCAAAGATTCGAAGAACTCCTCACGGGCCGAATCAGGTAGACCACTGTGGGGTGCGTAGCCCACCCCCACCGTGAGGTGGTGTTTAGACCGCCCCTCGACAGAGGTGAAATGTGCTACCATAAGGCGTGGGGTTAGAAACTTAAGCGTGCTGAGGCTAGCAACTGCCAGCGGCGAACACAAAAGACCAACACCACCTTGGCCAGACGTACCGCTGCCAGCGAAGTAAAACCGCCAGCCACCCGCCAAGCGAGCAGTGCTCACCAGGCCAAGTGGCACCGTGCGGCGGTGTTCCTGGACGCCTAATATAGATACACGATGCTCGATGCAAAATGCGACTAGCTCCTCGATCCGGCAGCTATGGTCGTCATCTAGCAATGTGCGGGTGTTAAAAGTGGCAAGGGCCAAGGATGCCTGCTGGCCCACCAGGGGAGAACGACGATGGGTGATGGGGGTGGGTGCGGCGGGGAATGGAGGTGGGGGTGGAACGGAGGGGGGAAGGGAAGCGGTGGAAATAGTGCTTTTCATCGCATTTATTTTGTCCTGCAGGCGTAGGATGCGAGCCTGCCGCCTGCTCTGGGTATTCGGGGTACTGGTGTTGTCTCCTTGATATTCTGATCAGGCACTCCGCAAAGGTGAAAACCATTTGCGTTCAGTGCCGGGCCGCGGAAAACGCGGAAAAACGCGATCTGCAAATGAATCCGACCGGAATCGAACTGGGGACCTCTCGCACCAACTTTCGCTGACTATAGGACGGACGTCTCCGGTTACCATGGCATCGCCAACTTACACCTACAGTCATCCGCAAAAGTTCTCCTGTCCGGGGAATGATGCAAGCCTTTCGGATTTGGTACTAGATAAATCACTCGAGATCTGTGTGTAGGGGTACTACACACGTGTCTGCACGCGAGGCTTGTTCAGTCTCGCAACGTGAGACGGGCTGAACACGGCTGGATCCTTCTTTTATTAGAAGGGGGCGTAGCCGGTACTATCGACCAGCCAAGCGTATATTCTGATCAGGCACTCCGCAAAGGTGAAAACCATTTGCGTTCAGTGCCGGGCCGCGGAAAACCTTGATATGTTGGACGTACTTAACGTTCGATGTATCCTTGCAGCTAATCGGCGTGATCGATAGACATAGTCTTCTTTAGCTACGTACGGCCCGTGTGCACTAGCTTCAGCTCACATGCATGCATAATGGCCATGAATTGAATTGAATTGAATTGTAACATAACTCTGTTGGGAGTATATGTAGCACATAGCCCAGAGAAGGGGCATATGGCCTATCATACATTCTAAGCTACTTCCTGCAAGGGTGGGAATGTAAACAACACTTGCTCTAGGTGCACTAGGGCACCTGCATCACCCAGAGTTTCAGGCAACACCCAGCTAAGGGGAGCCTGTCATAGGTGGGGAAGATCAGCGCAGCTATACAAAGGCTAGGGCATGGCTTCTCAGCAGGGAGTGACCCCCTGCATGGGCACGGCATAATTAAATAAAGCTAGGTATCATCTGGAGGGTGGCTCATCATAGGCACACATGTACATGACTAAAAAGGCTAGCTAGGCCTCAGCTGGTATAGTGCCTGTAGTAGGCGGGCATGTACAAGGCCACTGTCTAACTATTCTACACTACTGCTGTATTCCCCTAGGCTGGGGCTGGAGTTGCTGGGGCCGCGGTGGTCGAGGGGGTCGCTTGCCAGGGCTTGTGGCCGACGTAGATGGCCGCCCCCTTCCAGTACACCGGCTGGCCCGCCTTGGTCTGCCGGAGCTGGAGGTAGGTCGGCCATAGCTCCCGTCGCCGTTGTTGCTGCGCCAGGGTCAAGTCGTCGTCCACGGTGAAGGGAGTGTTCTCGAGCCGCTTGGGGCGTCTGAGAAACGAAATCTTGTCCGCTGGGCTGTCAAAGATGAGAAGAAGCGGAGGCGCCCCTGCCTTACCCCGCGCGCGGGGGAGGCGGTGGGCGGTCAGCTTAATCTCACCAAGGAGGCCCATGCGTGCAAGGATTTTGCTCTCAAACGCACGTGCAAGCTTCTCGGAATTCTCACCTTCCACCATGTCGAAGTTCTTGAGTATGGCGTTGAGGCTGCGCTTGGCGAGCTCGGCCTCCTCGCGGAGGTCAAGCGTCTGCCGCTTGAGCTGGGCTGCGACGGCGGAGGTGGTGGAGGTGGTATGTTGCTTAAGCATGTCCGCCCAGGTCGACCTGGATCGTGATGGGAGGAGCATCGCCGGCCAGGCCAGCCGGGGCTGGCTTGGCGGCAATGTCCTTCACTGCCTGGGCGGTGAGGCCTGCTGTGTTCTGCAAGACCTCGATAGCGATTGCATTATCCTTGAGGCGCTGGTCGATGTCGCGGAGCTGGGCGGCGATGGAGTCGGTGGAGGCGGAGGGGGGGGGGGGTTGGAGGCGAGGAGGGTGGCGGTGGCGGTGGGGATGGTGGGGAGCTCAGCAGCCAGCGTGCCGCCAAGTGCCGCCACATCTGCGGCAAGAGGGGTCACGTGCTGCTCGAAAGCTTCCTTGAGGAGGGTGCGGATGGAGGCTTCGGAGGGGAAGGTGGGGGGGGGCGGTTTGGGAGCCCAGATCTCGGATTCGGAGCGTCCAACAAGGGAGCAGAGGGCGAAGCGTTGAAGCCTGGGGCGAGGCATGCGTTGAATGATTGGGAGAGCCTCGGCGGGGTCGACAAGCTTGCCGTCACCAGGCCAGCGGCCACGGTTGTGGGACGTGAGGTACACGCACAGGGCTAGAAGCGAGGCGTGATTGCCGTAAAACACGTCTTCCATGAACCAAGTGGGGCTGCGTTGCCAGAAGCCGGAGCTGTTGACGTCAAAGGAGGTCTCTTCCCAGGGCGGCTCAGCAGAGCGACTGCACTTAGGTTCAGGCGATGCAGATGGCGAGGCGAGCCCGGAAGGCTGGGCGGGCACCAGTGCACGACTAGTGTCACCGTAGTTAGTGCACTCGTGCAAATGGATGCGAACGTGTGTTGGATTATGCAATGGCTGGCATAATATCAACCCATGCAAGCTTGCCAAGCTGGATTGCATGGGCACGTAGGTTAGGGTAACCTAGCTATCCTGCACTAGTGCTAACCAATGAGGTGCTGGCTCCGTCCAGCTAGATCTACTCCAGCTAGGACTGATACGATGCACGCAGGCAACGACTGCCTAACAGCACTACGTGGACAGTCCTGGACCTCCCCTAGGACCTCCGTACAGGACTAGCACTGCAACCACCTTGTGGTCTGCATCACAGCTCATAAACCCTACCACGTGAATACCCACGTGCGTGTGCACTGCATATCTCAGTGCTAATATCTAGCACCCACGTGCCCATCATGGCACGTGCGGATCTAAATCCTAGTAGAGATATGTCCAGTGTACTACACTACCGTCCATGTCCGTATCCCACTTGGGAGACGGGGACAACGCCACGTGTACTGATAGTCTAGGCCTGAAGCCCTAGAATAACTCCCATTATTACTTTTCTTTGGGGAGTGAGGGGAAGACTCTTCCCACAACCCACTCATATGCCAACCACTACTGATAAGCAAGGTTCCCCACAGGGACAACCAGGACACTGAAAGAGATGCATTTATAAAAGCGCCCATAGCTCCTCCGTGTTGGATACAACATCCCCACTGGTTGGGTGCCTGTGTTGGGAAAACCATTGTCAGAAAAATATGACCACACGTTTTATTGACAAAGAACAAGCCATCAATAAAGGAGGACCCTTCTGACCTCAAGCTTTAATGACGCAAAGAGAGTCTTACGGGTGGGACACTTCAGACCCTGCCACCCCATGACCACCCTCCTATCTGGTGCTAATAGCCCTAGGCTGAGGCACTTCACCCTCTGCCATTATATGGGTTCATCAGCGTGTATAGGACTCTGTACTGAGGCCCTGCAGCCTGTGGCACTTTTGTGAGTGCATCTGCTGCATTGTCAGGGTCTCGGATGTGAGTCTTGGACTCCAGATAGGTACACTCCTGCTTGAGGACAATCCAGTCCAAATCGGTGTGCACAGCCAAGGGGTTGTCCAGGAAAGAGAGAAGGGATTGACTGTCAGTCAGCAGATGGGATTTGACACCAGCATAACTACCAGCCTGATGCTGCAACCACACCAGCAGATGGTTCAAGTACCTGGCATGCAACACAGCAGATACCACAGCACGGCATTCAGCTACATTGCTGCTGACTGCCTTGCGCTTGTGGAGTCTGCTGAACCAGGAAACCAAAGATTGCTTGCCAGTGGGGTTAGACAACATAAAGAGACCTGCCTCTCTGGCTTGTACCTTAGTGACTACCCGTGACTCCATGGAACTGTCCATCATGCATGTGATGTGGATGGGTTGGAACAGATCCAAGGCATGAAGAATAAGGGGAGGGCCATCATGCAACACCTGTTTAATAGCCCTAGACCCTACCTCCATGAGGACATCATCATCCACTCTGCTGACCACTGCCAGATGAGGAGCACAAGTGGCACACAGCCAACCTAGCTTACCCCTAATAGTGGGACAGAGATCAGGAGTGATGTCAGAGGGAAGAACATCTTTGCAAGACATGACATACTCAGGGGATGCTTTGAGAGAACACACCCACTCCTTCTGCTCCTTAAACAGGTTCAGAATGATGCCACAGAACTTGACAGGATCTTTCCCCAGCTCCAGCTGCTTGCCTAATTCAAAGCTAGCAGACACTTGAGCAATGAAATCCTCCACAGCTGCCCTGGGACCAGTAATGAGCTGATCATCCCCATGCCACACAAACATCATCATACCAGCAGGATGAGGGATGGTGAAGAAACAAGGGTCAATATCATCATACTGGGCCCCCAGCTTCAGGAAGACCTCTTGGGCAGACAGCCTAAAAATTTTAGGTGCTGACTGAAGCCCTTCTACCCCCAAGTTAGGCCTTAGATGAGGTTCCTTGATGTCCCCAGACCAGACTTTGGGAGTGTTTACCACATAGACTTGACCCCTCCACACCTTTTGGGCTATGTCAGGGTTGCCTTTAAGGAAGGCTCGTTTAATGTCAGTGGCTTTACACACGTAGTCCTTACCAGCATTCAGATGGTGAAGGAAAGTGGCCAACAGGACCTTAAGAGACGTCTGCTGAATACCAGGGGTATACAGTTCAGCCTCTGTTAGCTCAGTGGAGCCCCTGAACTCCGTGACACAAGGTCTGGCATGAAAAATGGGAGGTGTCCCATCTGCCTGGGGTTTATGCTTGCAGACAAACTTCAGTCTGAGCTTTCTGGCCCCTTGTGGCAGTGCCTCAATCGGTGTTACAGGTGGTACCTGGGACTTGCTACGTGGATCAGGACAAACCCATTCCTCTCTAGCCCTGTTAAAGGCTTCCATCCATTTCAGAAAACCAATCTGCGTTTGACAGTCTTTGACCACATCATCATAGGACAAGGGAGACATGGACGCTATGTCCCATCTACCAAGCCCAAACGCAGAGGGGTGTAGCTTCTGAGAATGAATGAGGGAATCAACACAGGGTTCCTGACCTGGGAGGTATTTTATGTTGACAGCATTGATGGCTGCTTCCAGGCCATCACTGATCTGTGTTAAAGGAATTTTGAAATGGTCCAGGGTGACCTGCCCCACCCCAGTCACACTCAACCTCCCAGCTGAGATGACTACTCCAGGGTATGAGACAAATGGTTCCCCCAGCAGTGCATTCCCCTTGTAGCCCTCTACTACCTGGAAGGGAGTGGGCACACCCAGAATGGGAATTAGCACTTGGCCTTTGACTGCCATTTTTGTTTTGCCTGAAAAATCTGACACTCTAGCCCAGGGCGAGCGTTGCAGACTTAGGCCAGATACAGCTTGTGCACTGATGATGCTCACCTGTGCCTGTGTGTCTACTGCCAGAATACTGGGATCCTGGTTAGATTCACCCACAGCATTGACTTGTGCTGCACCTGCTGCCATTTGTGCCTTGGCAGTGTGTGCTCTATGTAGAGCTTTTAGAGCCTCAGCAAATTTATTCCTGGGGACAACAGGATCTGCTGCTTCTTGTGGCTGTTCCTGAGATGAGGGAGGAGCGACCTGCTGCTCATCCAGTGCACGTTCCTCCTGCCCAGTTGGACCATTGGGCTGTGGTGGGGCTGCACCACTGAGGAACACAGGAGCGTCTATGGTTGTGTTGCTTGCATCAGCTATGTCCCTGGCCAATTCACTGGGTGAGACCAACCCACCAGACTGAGGCTCTGAATCCATGTCCAAGAATTCTACCCCTGACACGTCTGCCAAAGGAGGGTAATAAAGCTTCAGTCTATGCTTGCCAACCATTCGCTCTCTGTGATGCTGAATAGTCACCGTGTCACCTGTTTCTGACAACCTGATGATTTCAGCTGGACCATGCCATCTACCAGAGTGGGCTTTGTTCCCTTCCCCTCCCTATAGTAGAGTACCTGATCCCCCACTTCAAACACAGGCCTGGCATTACTTTTATCCTTTTTTGCCAGCAACTTGGCCAAGTGTTGCCTTTGCGTGTTGTAGTGGTCTAGTACCTCCTGAGAGTAGCTACCTGATTGCAGGCCAATTGGTGTGATTTCACCAAAAGGAGAAGACATGAGGGGTTTGGTGTTCAGAGTTCTGCACACCTCAGCTGCCCACGCTGTCCTATCAGCATAGCTCCCAGACTCTGCTGTCCTGGACTCATTTTTCTTTATGAGGTCCCTGATAGCACGCATGGTACGTTCAATCATCCCCTGGCGTTCATGATCTTGAGCCCCAGCAATGTCTATCTTGGGCAGATCAGGATAATCTTGTATCCACGTGAACTGCTGATCCAGCATTAATTTTTCCTGAGGATGATACCGTGCTAGTGCAATCAGCAGGGCTCTGTGCAGTTGTTCATTGGCCATGCCTGGCAAGGGTTCTATCACCACAAACCTAGACCAGGCATCTTTTAGGACCAAGTAATACACCGTGTCCTTCACCAGGTGTATCACATCCCCTACTAGCTTTCCTCTAGCCAGTGGTGGGGTGGCCACATGCCATCTCTTGGGTTTAGGTGCATGCAGTTGGCACGCTTCACAGTGCTTCCTGACATGCCTGCACATCTGTTCCAGGTCACGGCCATCAATTTTATTGGCCAGCCTTTCTGCCACTGCCTCATGCCCCATTGCCTTGTGTAGCTGCTGGGCTAACCTGGCATAGGATATAACCTTATCTGCTGCTGCATCTAAGGAGGCTATAGTGGGATCTTGGGCCACCTGTGCTAACGTCATGTCATAAGCCAGGTCCCAATCCACTTCCTCACTGTCAGGCAATACAGAGCAAATAGAGGTACACGGCCATTAAGAAACCAGGGTACAGGAGACTTACAGTCGTCCTGAGTGCTGGCTTGTTTTGGGGTGCGCCCCGTCGAGGCTCCCTTCCTGGGCTTGTTGCAGCGTCCCCCTGCAGGTAACGGGTGGCGGGGCTCCCAGCAACCTGGGCACACATCCACATCAGATCCAAGTTCGGGTTTGCCCTTCCAGCAATCATCCCTCTCATGCCCCTTGCATGAGCACCTGGTGCAGTACAGGGTGGAGTCGTGAGGCTTACCTTTTGACTAGGCCCCTGAGAGGGCCCTGCCTTACTGCCTGTGTTCCCCTTTCCCCCCTTGTCTGATTTCCCTGCTGCTTGGATGACCCCCCTGCCTTCTTACCTTGCTGGGGACCCTTGAACACCGCCTTGACCTGAGCTACCACCTCCTTGATGAGCTTCTTCCTGCTAGGACCTGCACCGTCCTGACTACCCCCCCCTTGGACTTTGTTAACCTTGGGTTCCTTGACAGTGGAGAAGGGTTCTAGGCTCTGCTGAATGAACAACATGGCCCCCCTAAAATCATCCCACTTGTCTTTAAGGCCAGCCAGCAGAACTGCATTGGTGTTCTTGTCTAACTCAGCTTTGGTGAGCCACTGATGGATCAGGTACTTAGAGTTGAGCTTCTTCAACTCCTCGTCCCTGTCTATGTACAGGACATACTGTTTGTTGTCCGTACGTAGTCAGACTTGTTGACTTTGTATGAAGCCAACCATGTGAACCCCTTGAGAGCCTGCAGGTGTTCCCCCTTGGTCAACAGCCCTTTTAGGTCTGCTATGAATTCTGTGAAGATTTGCACCTCATCTGCCCCAGGCGTGCTGCCCTCCTCTCATACATCTGCACCATTTGTTTTATGCTAGGTGCAGATTGGTGGATCGTGTTAGACACCCTAAGAGCAGGAAACCAATCACGGATATTATCATGGGACCATGAGTGTTCTATCTTGAAAAGAAACTCAAGTGCATCCTCCTGCACAAATCCCTCAGCTAGACCTGGGAAGGTAATCCTATCTTCCCTACGGGATGCATCAAACCTGGGTCGCTGTGGTACAGCGACAGTCGCTTGTGGTTGAGGTTGCTGCTGCTGCTGCTGCTGCTGCGGTTGCTGTTGCTGTTGCTGCCGCGGCTGCTGCTGCTGCTGTGGCTGCTGCTGCTGCTGCTGGGTTGTCGCTCCAGCGTTGCTGCCGCCCGCCATACCCCCGGTGCTTGCTGGTGCCCCTCCCCCTGGTGCTCCCCCGTCCTTCCCCTCGTCACCATCCTCCTCTGGATGCGACCGCTGGGGCGTAGACGATGGTCCACACCCCTCCTGCCACTTTCCTTGGCGGACCCGCTTGGCGGCCCTCAGCAGTTGCTCGATTGCCTCTGCTGCCCGCGCCCGCTTGGTCGGGTTGGCCTCCGCTGCGTCCAGCTCCTGGTGGAGTAGTGCAGCGATGCGGTCCAGCTCCAGGTCCGTGTCGGTCTGCATGGTGTGTTTGGGTGTGGGGGGTGGGGGTGGGGTGTGTCTGCGCCAGCGAACACGCTCACGCGCGTTTAACAAGGCCGTTCCTCGCTGGGCCCTTGCTGGCTGTGGGGTACGCATGAAGTCCATACCGCGTCCTCGGCAGCGGCTCATGTGGCGCCAGACCACGCTCAAACCGGATTGCGTCTCCGAATTCTCCCTGCAGAGCCCAGGTCCTGGCCGCCTCCTGATACCTGCGCAGAGCCCGCTCCTCCTTGCGCATGCGCCTGTCTAAGGCACGAGCATTCCTCCTGCTCTTCCTTGCCAACCGAGCCTCCTGCTCCCTCCGCGCCGGGCCCACCATCGTTGCCAGTGTCGCCTCTGACCTCTTCATGGCTGCGTCCAGCCTCGCCTGGTGACGCCGGGTCTTCTCTGCTGCGTCGTGCGCCTTCGCACGGAGTCGCTTCATCTCCCGATGCTGCGCCTCCCGTGCTGCGCGCTCCCTGGCCAGACTGTTCTCCGCCATGGACCGCACCATTGCCCTCTTGGCCTTCCGCTGGCAATGCCTGGCGTACTCTATCTTGGCCAGACGCTCTGCCTCCACCATGGCCGGGTCCATCAAAACAAGCTCCTCTCCACGCGCTCCTGGCTGCATTTCCACCGACGAGTCGGTCTCCTGCAGCACATCTCCAGCCATGCGCCTGAAGGAGCGCGCTGTGCGCCTGTGCGCAAAGGTGTACAGCTCGTTCTTCTTGCGGAGAACGTATGGGGGCGCCTCTCGCGCGCCTGTCGGCCCCGCGCGCAGCCCCGCCCTCGCCACTCGATCCCTCTCCAGCTGCCGCTCCGCGAGCTCCCGGGCTATTCTGTCAATCTCAGTCTCCGCCCGCAGCTGAGCCTCGCGCTGAGCCTCCAGCTCGCGCTGCTGCTCCAGCTCCTTGCGAAGCTGGGCCTCCTGCCGAATGCGCTCTGCCTCTCGGCGGAGCAGCTCCTCGCGTTTCGCCTTGTCCTCCGGCAGCTCGAGGTCCACGAGGTCCTCGTCCTCGTCGTAGCCGTCTGACGGGATGTCCCCCACTATCGGCACCACCCTCCCCGGCCCCGTAACCAGCTCGGGTGCCGTGGGCTGCCCCTCCGCCGGTGGTGCGTTGGGACGCCATACATTGTACAGCAGCGGCCTTGCCGCCAACTGATCCAGGAACCGCGGGTCCTCGTCCGAAGACGAGCGACCACTGCCGGCATCGCTGCCAGCGTGATCATCCCTCCCCTGCCGGCCCCGCACTGCCGCCCGGTAGTCCAAATCCTCGGACGATGGGGACAGGCTTGACTCCGAAGAGCCCTCACGATCAGAAACGTTCGACATTTTGAATGATAGAGATGAAAAACTGTGAGAGTTTTATAAATGCAAGTTAATGCACTCGTGCAAATGGATGCGAACGTGTGTTGGATTATGCAATGGCTGGCATAATATCAACCCATGCAAGCTTGCCAAGCTGGATTGCATGGGCACGTAGGTTAGGGTAACCTAGCTATCCTGCACTAGTGCTAACCAATGAGGTGCTGGCTCCGTCCAGCTAGATCTACTCCAGCTAGGACTGATACGATGCACGCAGGCAACGACTGCCTAACAGCACTACGTGGACAGTCCTGGACCTCCCCTAGGACCTCCGTACAGGACTAGCACTGCAACCACCTTGTGGTCTGCATCACAGCTCATAAACCCTACCACGTGAATACCCACGTGCGTGTGCACTGCATATCTCAGTGCTAATATCTAGCACCCACGTGCCCATCATGGCACGTGCGGATCTAAATCCTAGTAGAGATATGTCCAGTGTACTACACTACCGTCCATGTCCGTATCCCACTTGGGAGACGGGGACAACGCCACGTGTACTGATAGTCTAGGCCTGAAGCCCTAGAATAACTACCGTTGCCATCTGGGCCGGTGGGCGAAGCTGCAGCCGAAGCTGCATGCGGATTTTCATTGCCGAGCGCAGCCGCCAGGCTGCGTTGCGTCGAGAGGCGTTTGCTCATCGTATATTGCGTAATAGCTTTGGAAAATTATATCAGCATGTGCGTCTTAGAAAGACGAAGCGATTGTGATATTCACAGCCGAATTCGGTGCTCAAACGTGAAAGTTATGAGCTCCGCCGTCAGCCATGGCTACCTCGTGGCTCGTGGGTCGAGGGAAACAACGTGATGGCCATGATGCTTTCAGTATTTAGCCGCGCCCAGCCTACAATGGGACCTCCCATGGATGATGCATTAAGAATTTAGCCATGCGATGCCTATGCAGGGAGTTAATTACTCTCTGCTGAGATGCCATGTGTACACCAGCTACTATAGCCTAGCCACATACCCTCCACCCCATATGTCATGCAGGCCTTCTAGGCCCTCTCCTCAAGCCCCCCCTGGGTGCCTGTGCTTGTTAAGGAGGCATGAACCATCATGGCGGTGCAGGTGCACCTTGTGCACCCAGAGCAGGTGACAGTTGTACATCCTCCACCTGCAGGTTGTAGCCCTGATTGTATTACAAACCCATAGATGCCCCTTTCTCAGGGCTACAGTATGTGTTACATATGCTCCCAACGGAGCTATGACTTTAACCCTTAATTTGTACTGAGTCCGTTTTCGTGGCTCCAGTTGAAGTCCTACCACTCTAACGGACTGAGTTTGTGGCAGAACCAGGCGCCGCGCCAAAAATAATTCAACGGTCAAACCTGGCCCAATCGATAGATCTAGACGTACTCTATGCCTGGGTCTATTCAGACCGTACTTTGGACAATTGGCCAGGGAGTTATGATCTGGCAAACCCAGGGGGGTACCCTGGTCCTGGGGTACTTTCGGCGGGAAAAAAATGCGCGTTTTTTGCCAAAAGACGTGCACGACGACGAAGACGACGTCTGACCTCGGCAGACATGGCGTCGCCTACTGGCCAGCTGCTGGCCACATTTCGACTGAAACTTGGATTTAAGGTGGCAGTGCCTCCGGCCTTCTTCGGAGAGCCGTGGGCAGTGCAAGAATATGGTGAGAATCATGCGCATTATCGCCTAGACGGCCATGTAGCGGAGGTGACACGCGATAAAAAGCAGGGATGGTGCAAATTTGTCGACGATCCATGCAAATATAAGTTGACAAAAGAGCAGATTTTTCAGTTCAGGAAGGTAGGAGAGACCTCTAGGCCTGCGGAGGACGAGGTAGAGGAGGAAGGGGATGCAGGCAGCGATGGGCAGGAAGGTGGGAGCGCAGGTGACGGTCCAGATGCCTCGGAGCCGGCATCGGAGCCGGACAGCGATGACGAGCAGGATAGCGAGGATATTTCCTCCTCCCCGCCCAAGAAACGTGCCAAGCGTCGTGCAGGCAACCCGAGGAGGACGCCTGCAACCGGCAGAGTGCCAAAAAGGCGTCTGCAGCGGCTGCCCCCTCCGGATCAGCCCGACTCCGAGCCCAGCGACTCTTCTGATGACGACGACATCGTTCCCGAGCTTGTGGACAGCGATGCTGAGTCGGAAGATGCGGGGGATGATGATCCGGATGGTGGCGACGATGGCGGGGATGAGTGGGTGTTCGGCACTGGCAAGCCGGATCCTGCAGAACTGCCCCGAGTGCCGCATGGTGCGCCGTTTGACAGTGAGCGCAAGGCGATGTATCAAAACATCCCGGGTGTTCCTTACCGGTTTTCTCCTCTCGACCTGTTCCTGCTGTTCTGGCAGCCTGGCCCTGTGCTGGAGCGCATTGTCAAGGAGACAAACCGCTATGCCGAGGAGAAGCAGCGCACGGCATCTGCTGGGGCACGGGAGTGGTCGCCTCTTTCCATGAACGAGCTGGGCAAGTGGCTGGGCATCCTCTTGACCATGTCACTCGTGAGCATGCCTGCCAGGGGGGATTATTTTTCTGGCCAACCACTTGGTGCTGCTCATGCTGCCAACCTGCAGCACGTGATGCCCCTGCTGCGCTTCCAGCAGATTACACGCTTCTTGCACTTCCGGGACTCTGCTGAGCGCCCCGCCAACACGCTGACACGCGAGTGGCGACTGTGGCAGTTCTTGTGGCTGGAGGACATCTTGAACGACGCCTACAAGAAGTACTTCATCCCGGGTAGCGCGGCTGCCATTGACGAGAGGAGCATCGCGTCCAGGCACAAGCTGTGCCCAATACGGTGCTTCAACCCGAGCAAGCCTGCCCCCTTCCACGTGAAGCAGTATTGCCTGAACGACTGGCCCACCGGCTACCTGTACCATGCCAACACGTACGACAAGCTGGCCCAGGTCAACCATACCTTCCACGTGGTGAATGAGCTTGCCAGCACGTTGCCACACGGGGTCCACATGGCCATGGACCGGTTCTACACCGGCCGTGAGGTGATTGAGGCGTGCCACCGCATGGGCCACCGCGTGGTGGGCACAGTGCTCCCCAACCGTCGTGGCCTCCCCTTCACCGAGGTCAAGCGCCTCGTGCCCCGCAGGCCAGCCCAGGGGGACTACGCATGGGCTGTCAAGCGTGATGGGCTGACCTTGGCCGCCTGGCAGGACCGCAAGCTCGTGTGGGTGCTGGCCAAGGGCATCCCCCTTGAGGAGGAGATGGTCAGCCGCCATGGCGGCCGCGACGAGCGCGTCATGGTCACTGCCCCCTCGCTCATTCCCGCGTACTGGAGCTGCTACAAGGCAGTGGACAAGTTTGACCAGCTCGCCAGCAACTACGACCTGCAGAAGGCCCTTGTCTCGCGGGTGTGGTGGCACCGGGTCGCCACGGGGCACCTGGCCAACGCGGTCGGCAACGCCTACATCCTGCAGACTCTCACCCGCGCCAACCGCCCTGACTGCCTCTCCCACGTGGGGTTCCTCAGCTTGCTCTCACAGCAGCTGGTGAACAATCAGTGGCATGGCGCCCGGCTGGACATCGACCGCATCGCGGAGGCCCACCAGCCTGGGCTGGACGGGCGTTTCAGCGGCACCCACCTCGTGCCCGAGCGCATTCCGTGGACGGAGCAGGCGCAATGCGTGGTATGCGCCACCATCCCCGAGCGCAAGCGCACCAACTTCTGGTGCAAGGACTGCGACCAGGCACTGTGCTTGGGCGCGTGCTGGAACGTGTTCCACGCAGGGCCTGTCACCGCGCTCGACGATGACGGGCGCCGCCAGCGTGCCATGCAGCCCCTGTCAGCCCGCAGCCCGGCTGGCCGCGCGTGGCCTGAGGCCAATGGCCGCACGACCCGCACGCTGGCAGCTGGCACCCAGCTGACAGGACCTCGTAGGAGGCAGTTTCTGCGCACCCAGAGGCGCAATCCGTAGTTTGGCACATAGCCAGGTAGCCTTGACAGTTAGCTACACCCTTGGCTAGTCATGCGCTACCGCGCGCGCGCGCTAGTGCCATTTTGGCCCCTTGCGGCATGTTGGCATGTGTTATATGGCATGGTCTCTTGTTTTATCACCTAGGTATGGTGCATTATGCCCATTTGGGAATCCCTTGTTGTTTTATGCCAACTGGAATAAAGTTTTGTGTTGTTATGCTACCATTTATACCCCTGCCAACTGGCACCGTTATAACGGTGCCAGCTGGCTTCGGCCATTTGGTAGCTAGTGTTCACAGTTTTGTGACATATCATGTTGCCAATGCATTGATGGCATGTCTGTGATTATATTTAACTCCCCTCAAAAGGCCAGGGCCAACAGATTTGAATAAATGGTCCACAATGCATTATATGTGTCTCGAACCCCGTGTGCATCGTACCCCCCTGAGGGGGGTGCTATTTATAGCAGGTGTAGGGCATGGATATGTGACCAACCAAATTTCCTAAACATTATTTGATATAAAAGCATGCTTGGTTCCAAGGGTGGGCCAGAAAATGTTATTTGGCTAGTTACCGCCACTGCCACAAAGATACCCAAACTCAGTCCGTTCTGGCGGTTCCAGTTGACACAATTGAAGGGTTAATTAATTAATTAATGCATGCATGCATGCAGCGGTTATCCCTGATATTGATGCACAACAAGAAGGGAGCAGGTGATGTCCAACACGCCTGGATTGAAACCATGCCACACGCAGGCAAAGAATGAATGTAGCAATCGCCTAGCTTGGGAAGTCAATCAACAAACAAACTTGACATCATGATAAGTGCGACAGCCAGCTAATTTTTGATAAAACAAAAATTTTCAAATTTGTCTTCACAGATACTAAGGATGGAACATCAAGGAGACAACCAGCGCAGGCCAGAAATCGGGAGAATCCGGACCATGGTAGCTCGAGCCTGCCGTTATCTTGTCCGCGTTTTCGAGTCGTTCAGGATGATGAAGATGAATGGTGATGGAAATGTGTATCCTTGTGCATTGAAATTATGGCTGGCTTACGTGGAGAGCGACTAGATGACCTAGACGGTGGGGCCGGAAACAGCATGCTTGATCAGGGCGTGTGTTTCGAGCCTAACTGGCCGGGACTGTGTCTAGTGGTGAGCACCATTGCTGCGATCGCTCTCCCACCATTTACGAGGAAATACCCGCAAATGGAAAACCACTGAAAAGGTCTAGCTAGTCAGTCATCACGTTAGCCATGCCATGATTCCAAACGTCCAAGAACTGCACACGGTGCAAAGGCAAAAAGCCGGAGGACAGCACTTTCAAATGTGCGGCGGGAACCAAAAGCCCGCGGATGCCAGAAAACATCGTGTTGCGGCAGCGACGCGACGATGTGGACAACGAATCCAGTGCCAAGCTCGGAACGGCCGCAAAGGAGATCTGAACTAAGGATGGAACATGCACAGAAAGCGGCCACGAGCGGACATGGCTAACGGCGGAGATCAGAACTTTTGCGTCTGAGCCCCGAATGCAGTCAGATCACTTGCAACCGATGCGTCTTTTCTAGGCCGGCGCATCTGCTACTATCATCGGTTACAGCTGTAACGCAGTATTGTGACCAGCCTGCAGCTATTACGCAAAGCATATATGACGAGCTAACGCTCATCTAGGCAACGCAGCCTGGCGGATTGTTGTCTTTTATGGCTCGCAGTCACATTGGTGGGTAACCTATAACAACCTGTGTTGATTGGTGCATTAACCAACTGGTGGTAATTCATACAAGTTTGTGTTCACCCATCTTGTCTGTGTTGATTGGTGTTGGTATTTGATGAGCTGATGTGGGCTATGTGTTGATATGGTATTGTGACTAATCGAGTGGGCGGAAGTCTGTCAGTGATCGGAAGTTGAGTACTTTCGGCTGTGGCCGATGTGTGTGGCGCCACGCCGGTACTTGTGCAGTTTTACTACTTGCGGTGGTATCGCTCTATTTCTGGGTACTTTGTGGCGTCGCGTTGATATCTTCAGTTCGCGGTATGTGTGTCTTGTGGTTGAGCTGATGCGTTGCGGTGATGATCCACAAAGGCAGCCGTCATTACATTTTGGGGCGCAATCACCATGTGAGCGCGCGCACCTACGGGCCTAAGGGCTGCGGGCTATGGATCTGAGCACAATACCCACTACCATCATCTTCGAGGATCTTCGCCAACTCCTTAAGCTTGTAATTGATGCTTTATTTAACATGTACTAGGTTGGGGTTCTTGTTTTAGCTGAAAGCGTCAGTTGACCATGGCGGCATTTGTCCAAGAGAAAACGATGCGGAATTTCTAACGGAATTTTACACTTTCTAGCGGTAATGTAAACGGAAGTGACGAAGGAAATGTCCTCTGCTATCTTGGCGAGCTACTCCTGATTGGCTGCTTGAAGCTGCGACAATTCGATCTGAAACGGAGCTCGGTAGGCGATGTGCCTGGAATTTCGGGTCGTCTCGACTGACCGACTGAATTGCGCCAGAATCTCTCTCTGTGCGCTTGTCCTTTAAGAATGCTAATGGATTTATTATGATAGCCGTGTCGATTGAGTTTGCAATAGATTCCGTAACTGTGCGCTGTGTATCTCAAACGAAATAGACTGAGGTGATCTCTTGTGGGTCATGCTCGTCATGCTGATTGTCGGAATGCAGTTTTCTTGGGTCGTTACTTGCTGCATGCAGTATGCTAGCTATTTCTCTGCGTCAACTGGGCACTATTGTCTTGTCTCGAGACGTTGTGGTTGCCTACGGGCAAGACTTTGTGCAGGAAACGTAGGCTCTGTGTGTGTTACAAAAGTCTGTTATTCGACGTTATCTGCGCTTCTTCTGCGCCGAAATTGCTAGTACTCCAGCAAGTCCATGACGACTTGCAATGTATAATTTGTTCTTTTGATTCGGCTGGTGGCTTCCTTCTCAGCCTGGGTGCTAAGCGTACTCAAATAAAGTTTATGCAGGTGATGAAAGTTGCATGTACCGAGAAGAGGCTTGCTTCATCTTGTTCCTTGTTTGCAGCACCATGAGCTATGTGCTACCGGCTTTGGGACGCTTTTGCCAACTGAGGGCCACTGAGTGTGCCTGCTCTTAGTGTTCTGTTCTCCATTTCAGCCATGTCAAGAACAGTGTACTGGCTGCGCTGTTCGGCGTTCTCCCAGGTAACGGTTGCATTTTATACCACATGCGCATGCGCAGTGTTGGGCTGTGCCCTGCTGAGACAGAGAGTTGGGATACCAGTGGTGATGATGATTGTGAGAGGCATTTTCAGTAACCCGTGTGTGACTGGGTATGGTGGTCTGGCTGAACCAGCCGTGGTGCATCCTGCCCGCTGGGGCAATATTGGTGCAGTGGAATCCGAGAACGAAACTGTATCACTGAGTCGAGTGAGCCTTGTATTATCTGGGAGTATGTGTGACGCTCTACTTGAACGTGCCATGTGGTGATTATTTGGAATTTGTTAATGAATGAGTGGCTGTCACACTTGTCGCTTGGCGTTCGTTGGATGATGCGTGGTGCCTCGGTGTGGCATGCTAATGTTTGTGGCTGCCGGTTATGGTTGGGCAGCTGGGATGAAGGCAGTTGTTTATGAGCGGACAGTGATGAGATGTCCCACGCTGTTTTTCTATGTGTCAATGACTGGAGACTTACTTGGACTAAGTGTCTTGTCTTTTATAAACCTGGAAAGGGGGCGTGTTTTCTCTAAAGACTTCCTCCGATGGGTTCTCTCTGTTTTTTATCTGTGGTTTTTCATCTGTTTTTGTGGCTAGGGTTGCTCCGTGCTGTCTATGAGTTGATGATAGAGTTTGCCTCTACATCTGACGAAGTTGCAAGGCGGTGTCTAAGCTGAGATTGCACATTTGAATGGGTTGTGGGATGGTGACCCGCTAAGCAAGGTTGCAGTGGCGTGTGACTTGTGTATGGCGTTTCTTTCAGGCAGTGCGTATCATGCGGAGGTTCCATTGGGCTTGATGTGGACAGGATGTGCGTTGTTCATTCATGTGATAGCTTACAGGCCTGTTAGATGTGCCTGACAGGGGCTGGCAGAGCTGGCCTGACAGTGGCATTATCCCGTGTCCTCTTGCTTTGAGCTCTGTCCATGCGCCGACTACTTCTATAGATGTGGGAGGAGGCAACAGTAGCAGACTAACAGCCCATTTGTGCATAGTCTGGGTCAGGTTGCCTCTACTGGGATTGGAGCGGGAATAGCCTAAAATGCCTTGGTTGTAATTTGTGTGCCCGAGCTTCCATGGAGTTGAATTCTGATGTGAATGGCCTGTGCTGTGGCATGATGTTGAGTCATTGGCGGCACCTTTTGATTGTGCCAGTGCAGACCTCTAGAAGGGAACTTGGTGAGTGTGCTCTGGATATGTTTGGGGTTGAAGGTCAGATGGTGCGTGCCGATTTAAGGTCAAGGTGCGTGCCGGTTGATGGCGTTCACTGCGGACTTGCATGCTCATGTTGAAGGGGGCATGTTAGGTCTGACCCACCGAGACTTAGTCCCTTCTCGGTTGCCCAGGCAGCAGCTCGGTCCATGGAGAGATCGCTCGCGGGTGTGCACAGAAAGGGGGCATCCCGCTGGAGCTTGCATGTAGGAGGGTCCCGCCTGGGGCAAAGGGAGCTGTGAGCGGGGGAAGCTACCCTTGGGAACGAGGAAGAAATGGGAGCTTGGAATTGAGTACACTAAAAGGGGGCCCACCACAGACAAAGTTGTCCCACTTAGTATCCGGACGCTTGGTGGGGCATGGGTGGCAGATTGAGATCGGTGTCTGATTCATCACACAGTACCTCTCTGGGCGTGCAGCTAATCTCTGTGGTATTGTTCCCTAAGGTGCCGGTGCTGTGAGTGACAACGTTTTGGGTACCAGCGATCAGGTGGGGTTACTAGTGCAGGTACCGATTTGGCGGTGGTAACTGCAGTCAGGTGTTGCTTGTGTGAACTTGCTGTGTCTCCTCTCCGCCAACGACCTTTTCTTCTAAACCAACCCATCGTGGTGCGTTAGCTCCGTGGCGTGTCACTTCACGCGTCCTTATGCTCGTGTTGGTCGGTCAAACGCACATTTTACTCCTTAATAAAAGGAAAGCGTTGGGAATTGTACTGTTTTGCGGGCGTAGAAGTACCTCATGAGCGTTTGGTAACAATTCGGGTTTTGGCAGTTGGTATTGTTCTGGAAAGGTAGCTGTGACCATGACACTGGTTTGGGTTGTTCAGAGATGGGAGCTAGCAGACAGATACTTGGTCTGGTGATGAACGGATCTGCACCCGTGGTGTACATGCCCCGATATATTTATGTTGCCAAGCAGTGGGTCTGTGGTGCGGGACCAATGGGGAGCATGAGTGGAGTCATGCGCGCGCCCTGGTCGTTGTGTTCAGGCTCAATAATGCTTGACAACAGCAGAGCTGAACGTGTGTGCCTAGCCTGGGAAGTTCAGCTCCAGCAGCACCATGGGGAGACGGTGGCCCTGACACACTCCCCGCGACAGATGGTGAACAGGACATAGGCTGATGCCTGATGTTGAGGAGGGGGAAACCCTGCTTGGAAGCTGACTTGGGTGGTGAGAGTAGGACTAGCTACCCTACTTGCCACTTCTGCTGGATGAGGGGTTGCCCAAATCCGGGGGCAGTACGGCTAGAGTACCTAGGCATTTCGGGGGTTGCCCCACTTGCTGATGGTAATGCGAGCAGTCTGCGAGGCTCATACTTGCCCGGTATGAAGCGACTGCTGGGGTCTTGCGGACCAGAGGTGCTGTGACACCTACTGAAGGCAAGGGAGCGCGGGGTCCGGTAGTGCTCGGGCACTAGCCGATGGCGCTCAATTCGCGGGCTGGTGGTGCAAGGTGCATCAACCACAGGCGAGGATACACGCTTTGGAGAGACGTGTTGATGATGAGGCGGAAGGAGATGACGCCTGGGATTTTACACCGCGGGCCGGCAGTGCGTGGTGCATGCCGCAGGCGGGGTATGCTTGTTGTGGGCACTGGATGTGCTTAGATGCACGGGAATGTAGATGTGTCGAGGGTCTTCCGCAGCATGATGGTTTTATGAGCGAAGCACCTTGTGAGGATGGGTATGTGGGCATAGGATCAGTGTTGCATGATGCATGTGAATTATGCACACAGTTTTGAGTTGTCTCATTCAGTGATGGTCCTTGTTGCATATGATGTGGTGCTGTGAGCTGTGAGATGATCGTAAATAGTTTTGACATAGGCATCCAAACGTGCAAACGAGTGAATTGGCTGAAATCACCCAATTGATATGCATCAATATGTGACATTTCCTATAAGAGTGAGGCTATGTGAGCAGGTCTGAGTTTAACGGGAATATGGTGGGCAGTTTGCCCTAAACTTTTGTGGCCTGAGTAGATGGTGTGGTGTATATTTGGGGGCCGCGATGAATGTTATGTGGACAAAGCATGGATGCTGGTGAGAGCATGTCATTGGAGTTGGATGTCCTTGTGAGTGGTGTCTACTTTATGGGAGTGAGGGAATGTGTTCTGTGACCGTATGGCTTGTTGATAGTCAGTGTGAACTACTTGCAGAGTGTGCCTTGGCGTTGGGGAGGCCGCAGGCAAGGGCATGGGCCAGGAAGGCCTTGGGCGTGTGTGCCGGTAATATCAAGCCTACTGGAATAATGTGGCACTGAAAAATCTGATTGCTGAACAGGTCTGAGTACCTGAGTTCTTGATTCATTTCTTGCTTCTCTCTTGATGGTCAGTGTGGTATTGACCCCACGGGTCCGTGTCAGCTCATGTTCGTTTTATTCGGGTACGTGGGAAGTCGGGTACTTTGGTCCAGGAAGGATCGTCTGGTGGGCAGTGGGCAAATGACTCACCTGGTTGACCTGGCAAAGCCGCAAAGGTGGCTGTGTGATTCCTAGTGCCTGGCGTAAAGTGATTGAGTGTTGATGAGGTCAGTGGCACAGATGGTCTTGGTGGACCAGTCTTGTATTCTCGCTTGCTTACATGACTTTCTAGCACATGCTGATAATATGAGCAGGGCATCAATGGGCGCCTGATAACGGGGTTGGCACTCCCCTAGTACATAATGTTCTGGCTCGTATTATTTTGTGTGGTGTGTGCAGATGATCTGTGCAATGTTGAAGCTGAGTATGCTGATGTGTGGTGGTGGCAGATCCATGTTGGATAATTGTCAATGCGTATGCATATATGATTTCTGGCCTGCGCTGGTTGTCTCCTTGATACATTTAGTGATGTGTAGTTGACAAGTGATACCGTTATAGCCAAGTGATGTTGATTTTGGTTATCTTGGTTGTCTCATTGATTCTCGCTTATTGTCTTTGTTTGGTATGCATGGTTGTGACCAACAGTGTTTATTTGTGGGTCTTGGTTTTGCTTGAGGAGTTAATGGTGTGTCATGTGACAGTTACATAGTGTTATGTCTAAGAGGTGATGACGAGTAGTTGTTGTGAAATGGCATCAGTTGTGGGTGCGGACAGGCTAAGTGTGGTTCTGATTGAAAATCACATGGGGATGTGACTGCTCGGGAAAAATGGGCTGGTGTTGTCTTTTATGGCTCGCAGTCACATTGGTGGGTAACCTATAACAACCTGTGTTGATTGGTGCATTAACCAACTGGTGGTAATTCATACAAGTTTGTGTTCACCCATCTTGTCTGTGTTGATTGGTGTTGGTATTTGATGAGCTGATGTGGGCTATGTGTTGATATGGTATTGTGACTAATCGAGTGGGCGGAAGTCTGTCAGTGATCGGAAGTTGAGTACTTTCGGCTGTGGCCGATGTGTGTGGCGCCGCGCCGGTACTTGTGCAGTTTTACTACTTGCGGTGGTATCGCTCTATTTCTGGGTACTTTGTGGCGTCGCGTTGATATCTTCAGTTCGCGGTATGTGTGTCTTGTGGTTGAGCTGATGCGTTGCGGTGATGATCCACAAAGGCAGCCGTCATTACATTTTGGGGCGCAATCACCATGTGAGCGCGCGCACCTACGGGCCTAAGGGCTGCGGGCTATGGATCTGAGCACAATACCCACTACCATCATCTTCGAGGATCTTCGCCAACTCCTTAAGCTTGTAATTGATGCTTTATTTAACACGGATGCGTAAAGCAATGAAAATACGTCTGCAGCTCCGGCTGCAGCTTCGCCCTCAGGTCCGGAGGGCAGCGGTGACACTAGTCGCGCACTGGTGATCGCCCAGGCTGCCCACCGGGCTTGCCTCGCCATCTGCATCGCCTGAGCCTAAGCGCAGTCGCCCTGCCGAGCCGCATCGGGACGAGATCGCCTTTGACATCAGTCAACGCACCTGGCTACTGGACTCGCCGCCCAGGAGCCTTCATGGAAGACGTGTTTTTCGGCACGCACGCCTCGCTTGTACATAGCCCTGTGCTCGCACCTCATTTCCCACAACCGCGGCCGCTGGCCAGGTGGCCAGCCTGCCGACCCCGCCGAGGATCTCGCGAGAGTTCTCCGCATAAGTTGCCCCAAGCTCCAACGCTTCGCCCTCTGCTCCCTCCTCGGGCGCTCCGACACCGAGATCTGGGCTTCCCCACCGCCCCCCCCCCACCTTGCCCACCGAAGCCATCATCCGCACCCTCAGTCCTTAATTAAGGAAGCTTTCGAGCAGCACGTGACCCCCCTTGCCACAGATGTGGCGGCAATGGACGGCACGCTGGCCGTGCTGAGCTCCCTCACATTTTCACCACCGTCACCTCCACCTCCTCCACCCTCCTCGCCTCCGTGGACCTCCACTGCCACCTCCACCTCCACCGCCGCCCTCAAGGCCCAGCTTCTCAACAACGACCAGCGCCTAAAGGACACCGCCATCGCCATCGAGTGCATGCAGAACACCGCCGGCATCACCGCCCAGGCGGTGAGGGACATCGCCACCAAGCCAGCCCCCGCTGGCCCAGGCGACGACGCCCCTCCCACCCAGACCTGGGCGGACCTGCTCAAGCACCACGCCACCTCCATGCACCACCTCCGCCATCGCTGCACAACTTAAGCAGCAAGCCCCACATCAGCTAAACAGCATTCTAACTACAACATCTATCTAGACAGCCTCACGCTGCCCTAGGGGAGCTGTCTGGCGTGCCTCCCGTGGGTTTGCACACGCGGGCGCTTCCCCACAGGGGGGGGCTCGTTGTCCTCTATGACCTGGGCCCACTTGGCCTTGTCCATCATCTTCTTCCAAATCCGACGGAGAGGCCTAGGCCCCCCAGCGCATGTGCGCCCATAATGGCCATGGATGATGCATTCAGTAAGAATTTAGCCACGCCCTGCCTATAATGGACCCCCCATGGATGCTGCATTAAGAATTAGCTCAGCCCTGCCTATACAGAGAGTCACTCTCTGATGAGAAGCCATGCCTTAGCTTTTGTATAGCCATGTTGATCTTCCCCCACCATGACAGGCTCCCCCTTCGCTGCAGTATTAAAAAAAATTAAAAATTAAATTATAACATGCCTCCGTTGGGAGATCATGTAGCACATATTCCTTGATGGGTGGTGGTGTGGAGAGAGCCGCGTAATCGGACTAACCTATAACCCTAATCTAGCTAGTCTAGAAAAATCCTAACTACCCTACTCATCAAAACGCCTCCTCCTCTTGGGGGGAGGTGGCTTGCCCACAGGGTCGGGCGTGTGAGCCTTGACAATCCTCTTCCACCGCGTCTTGTTCTGCATGGCAGTCCAAAGAAGGGAGAGAGAGTGGATGCGGTATTCAAACTGGGCTGGGACCAGTAGGTCATCCAGCAACATCTGTACGTAGTTCGTGACATGTTTCCCTACCCTTTTGGCAATGCCCTTGGGGCCAGGCCAGGTCAGAATGTGCCGCCCTGGCTGGCCAAGCCGCTGGGGGCCTGCCAGACCAAGGGCGGTGTCGACCTGGCTGGTGCGAGCAAGGTGTCCTACAAATGCTATCCTACGCTGTCTAATCTTGTCCAAAATACGAGGCATGCCCTGATACAAAGACTCTGATGACGGGCGCTTGGAAAACCCTACGTTAAGGACCTGTCGGAGCATCCTGTAAACTGTGCCATCTAGCCTAGATGCCAGTGTGGGGGTGAGTGTCCACGCCTCGGCGCCATACGTGAGCACCGTGAGGACGAGGACCTTTGAAGAGCATGCGCTTGCGGTGCTCGCCCAGCTAGGCCCTTGGAGCGCCAGTAGGTGTTGAGCGAACGGAGCCTAGCCCAGGCCAGGCCAATGCGGGTGTCCACATTGTCGGCGGTGTCAGGGAGCCAGCTCCCTAACAGTTTGAAGCGATCGCGGAACGGGACCGTCGTCCCGTCGAGCAGGCGCGGCGGCGGCGGTGTACTGGAGGCCCCAATCACCATCAACTCAGTTTTGACACTAATCTCCAACCCCACCGCCCTCGCCTCCAGGCCCAGACAGTCCAGCCAGGTCTCAGTGAATGTGCTCGGGGCGCGCGATGAGGGTGGTGTCACCCGCATAAATCAGGTCGGCCAGGCGGTAGCCAGGTTCGACCCCGCCGTGCTCTTTCTCGTTAAGGATGTCCAAGCCTGGCTCGAACCCCTTAAGAGCAGTAAAGCGCGCACGTGCTGGGCGCATGACGTGATCCACGACAATAATGAACAGGTATGGCCGGGGACAGGACACAACCTTGCCACACTGACCCTGTGGTGAAGAGGGAATGGTGGGGTGGCATGCCTTCCGCAGTCCGCACTTCTGCCTGTGATCGAGCCCTCATACCGGCCGTCGGCGAATGGCAGCAATAAACGCAGGTGGCACTCGATCCAGAGCTAGGATGGCCCAAAGAGCCTCCCAGAGGACCGTGTCAAAGGCCTTGATATAGTCAACAAAAATGAAGACCAGCGGCAAACTGTCTGAGGGGGAAGGCGACGCACCTCCTCCATCAACCGGCGCGCGACAAACACAGCCATGACAGTGTTACGACCACGACGGAAACCCATCTGAGACTCACCCAGGTGTGGGTCCAGCGCGGTGCGGAGCCTGTGCAGCATCATGCGCATGAAGACCTTCAGCGCGGCGCTCTGGAGGCAGACACCCCGGTACTTACGCTGCAGTATAGCTTGATAGATCATGGGGGTGCAGGTGCCCTTGGTGCACCTCGAGCAAGTGTCGTTTACATTCCCACCCTTGCAGGAAGTAGCTTAGAATAGAAGCCATATGCCCCTTCTCTGGGATATGTGCTACATTTAGTCCCAACGGAGTTATGTTCCTAATTAATTAATTAATACTAATTAATTAATTAATTAATTAAAATCATAGCTCCGTTGGGAGCATATGTAACACATACTGTAGCCCTGCATGAGAAAGGGGCATCTATGGGTTTGTAATACAATCAGGGCGACAACCTGCAGGTGTAGGATGTACAACTATCACCTGCTCTGGGTGCACTAGGTGCACCTGCACCTCCATGATGGTTCATGCCTCCTAAACAAGCACAGGCACCCAGGGGGGGCTTGAGGAGAGGGCCTAGAAGGCCTACATGACATATGGGGTGGAAGGTATGTGGCTAGGCTATAGCTAGGGTACACATGGCCTCTCAGCAGGGAGTAACTCCCTGCATGGGCAAAGCATGACTCGACATTGCTACGGCTAGTGCAAGGGCGGGTGTGGGCCCATCACGTAGGCATACATGGCCACGTCACTAAGCTTTCTAGTCTACACTACTGCTATATTCCCTAGGCTGGGGTGGCTGGGGTGGCTGGGGTTGCAGGGGTCGCCTGCCAGGGCTTGTGGGCGACGTAGATGTCCGCCCCCTTCCAGTAGACCGGCTTCTGCCCCGCCGTCTGCCGAAGCTGGAGGTAGGTCGGCCATAACTCCCGTCGCCGTTGTTGCTGCGTCAAGGTCAAGTCGTCGTCCAACGTGTAGGCGGTCCCCCCAAGCCGCTTGCGACACTTGAGGAACTCCATCTTATCCGCCATGGTGTCAAAGGTGAGGAGCAAGGGGGAGGGGCCGGCCTTACCCCGCGAGCGGGGAAGGCGGGTCACCCCCCGCGGCTTGCCCTTACCAGTGATAGCCACTGATGGGGACAAGGATTTTGTTCTCAAACGCCAGGGCAAGGGTCTCGGAGGTCTCGTCCTGCAGCGGGTCGAAGTGCTTGACTATGACGTTAAGGCTGCGCTTGGCGAGCTCGGCCTCCTCGCGGAGGTCCAGCGTCTGCTGCTTAAGCTGGGCGGCGACGGCGGAGATGGTGGAGGTGGCGTGTTGCTTAAGCATGTCCGCCCAGGTCGGGATGGGAGGAGCATCGCCGGCAGGGCCAGCAGGGGCTGGCCGAGCGGCGATGTCCTTCACCGCCTGAGCAGTGATGCCGGCGGTGTTCTGCAAGCATTCGATGGCTATGGCATTGTCCTGTAGGCGCTTGTCGATGGCGAGAAGCTGGGCCGTGAGGGCGTCGGTTGTGGTGGAGGTGGAGGCGAGGAGCTTGGAGGTGGCGGTGGTGGTGGAGGAGAGGATGGGAAGCTCGGCAGCCAACGTGCCGCCCATGGCCGCCACATCTGCGGCCAGGGGTGTCACGTGCTGCTCGATGGCGTTGTTCATGATGGAGCGAATTTCGGAGGTGGAGGGGGGGGCCCAGATGTCGGCGACAGAGCGCCCGAGGAGGCAGCAGAGGGCGAGGAGCTGAAGGCGGGGGCGGGAGTAGCTGGACAGATCCGACGGGGAATCCATGCGGGTAGGCATAATGATGCGGCCTTGGACGTAAAAGTGCTTGCCCAGGGCAAGAAGCGAGGTGCGCGACCCGAAGAACACGGCGTTCATAAACTGGATGGGATTTGCGCGGCCTTGTGTCCACCATGTAGCTGATTTGTAAATTAATACTAAGGATTATGCTTAATAGACAATTAAGGTTCCTTTACTCTGTATTGGCACCCACGTGACACAGTCACATGCTTATTAATTAATTAATGCATACTCGATCTGAGTAACATGCGTATCTATGCAAGCATATAAGTAATACTGTATTGCCAAACAATATCCATGCATCGGACCGCCCAATGAAAAGTTATACACAAGAGTTCATGGGCGTGCATGCATGCCTAGGGGACCAGTGGAATACGGAACAAAGCGACTTGGAAGCAACGTTTGTATAGTAATACTAATAGCTGCACCATCAAGCATGTTGTTGCAATACCGCCATCTGAGCCGCCCGCAGCCTTTGGACATCCTGCAACTCTGCTGGCTTCTGGCATGCCTCGCTGACACAAGGGCATGAATGCTTAATGTGTGCACGTCACTAAGGCATAAAATACATTACAAACACTCATTGGAAGAATAACATACATTTATAGATCACCTTTGGTTATAAGCTGCCAGTGTCAGAGTGACCTCCAACCATCCAGTTTCACATGTATGTCTGGACCACGTAACACCCATCTGCCAGCGCATACCACCACACCCACTTCGCTAGTCCAGGCCATCCACGGCCCCCTGATGCAGCCCCTCCCGCCGGCCGCCGTTCCGGCGATCAACTATTTATTAATCCTAATGCTGCTATTGATGGTCCTTGTCCGCCTCATGCGGACCCAAGTACCCAGCCAGCGTCTTATCGAGCAGCAGCCGCGCCGACGTGTCGTTGACCTTGACAAGCTCCCACCCCACACGTGGCGCGAATCGGACGACCGTCGCCGAGCACGTGTCGATGTTGACGTGGCGCGTGAACTGCGGGGAGAAGTGAAGCATGCCGCGCAGGAGGCATTTGATCGCCATTCCGTGGGAGAACACCAGCACGCGGCGCACCCGGCGTCCGTCTGCGGTGACCTCATACGGCACGGCTGGGAACCCGCCGACTTCCTTCAAGCCCTTGGCCGTATCCAGGCCGTCGGTCAGGCTGCTCACGGGTCCGTTTGCCGTGTTGCTGGACGACCCCGGGGCGTGTTTATGCGACTCTGGCCGTGGGCAGGCCAGCTTGAGCATCACCTGGTCACGGGGGAGGATGAGACAGGGGGGCCGAGGTGTGGCAAGCGGGGAGGGGAGGAGCAGACAAAGTCATTCGAGGGAGAAGATACCGCTTTCCAGGGCACGACCCGCGCCAGGATTCTACTTCCTTACCGGCCACAGCGAGCGAGATAAATAGAAGAAAGTTTGAAGTTAGTCAGAGGAAATCTTGCATCATATCTTCCAGCTTCACACCTGCTGCAATGGCCCCACAGCCATTCCTATTCCCAGGTTCCCGACCAGGGCGTAATGCCATAACAACTGATGTCCGACATAAGCTCTGCAAGGTATGGAAGGACTATAACCTATATCATCAATATTTCATCATGGCCACACCTCGCCCGCTATGTGGCAAGTAAGAGGACGACAAGTACCCTACAATGGGGGCACGGGCGCAAAACCATGCCAACCAGCCGGCATTACCACGACCAATGTCCACATTGACTGCCCCCTCACCTGCATCATGCCAGCTACATACTGTCGTCAGAAAGCAACAAGCGTGAAAACGCTAGCTGCCAAGCTGAGATTCCGCGGAACACAGAAAATAAGAAAGCCCAGAAGCTACCAGCAAGGAATCGAACATAGGGCTTTTGGCATGATTTCGCGGCTGTGTGGGTATTCTGATCCAAAGGCATCTCACTTAACGTTTCGAAACAGCCCAACTGCGAAAAACCTCTTTACCGGAGAGGGTTGCCAATATGTCCAATATTGTTGAATCTATAGCTACATATAGCCATCACCCGCTCACCTGCACCATGCCCATAGTACATATAGTGACCATTGCCCCCACTCACCTGCACCATGCCCATAGTACATGTAGTGACCATCCCCCCCTCACCTACACCATGCCCATAGTACATTTAGTGACCATCCCCCCTCACCTGCATCATGCGTGTCTCTACGTCGCGCTGCGACTCGCCATCTGGTGCGTGGAAGTCGGGGTGCTGCACGGCCGCCAGCAGCTGCATGGCTACCGTGTAGTGGGTCGACCGCGCCTCCCCTTCCCACGCGCCCATCGACATCTCCTGCAACGACTCGTCCGTCTCAATGTGGTCATCGGGCCAGCCCAGCTCCTGGAGAGCATAACAGACGGGGATGGGGATGGGGATGGGGATGGGGATGGGGATGGGGATGGGGATGGGGATGGGGATGGGGATGGGGATGGGGATGGGGATGGGGATGGGGATGGGGATGGGGATGGGGATGGGGATGGGGATGGGGATGGGGATGGGGATGGGGATGGGGATGGGGATGGGGATGGGGATGGGGATGGGGATGGGGATGGGGATGGGGATGGGGATGGGGATGGGGATGGGGATGGGGATGGGGATGGGGATGGGGATGGGGATGGGGATGGGGATGGGGATGGGGATGGGGATGGGGACCGGGCACACAATCCGTTAAGGTTACATTCCAAGTGTAAATCCAAGTGAAGGGATGTGGCCATCGGGCCAGCACAGCTGCTGGGGATACGGGGATGGGCATGCACATATAAAGTGGGTTACTAATGAGTAGTAGTGCGGAGGAGTGCAGCGGCAGGGCTAGCTGAGTTTCAGGGGAAGAGAGGCGGGTAAGGGCATGCCACAATACTGGATGACGGTAAGGTTCGGGTAGGGAGGGATGCCAGGGTCGGGCCCTTCCAGCTCGCGTGTCTCATCTAACTTGATATGGCACAGCATGCACGTTGCGTTGGTGGACCGATGCAAGCTCATCTGTGAACAAATGCTGCAGCACATGCACACGGAATGGTGGCAGGCTGCCACAGGCTCAAGTCGCTGGCGACGTGAGCCGATGCTGCCACAGGAAGCGGACATGCCGCACATGGGGAGACCCACCCCCCTGGGAACATCACCCAATAGTTTGCCTTGTTTCCCCAGCATTGACTAGACGACAACGACGCCAGCATATCCACCAGCACGTCCACCAGCATGACCAACAGCATGACCGCCAGCATCCCCACCAGAAGCCCCGCCAGCCTCAACGCCAGCATCACCGCCAGCATCCCCGCCAGCCTCCCTGCCAGGCTCATCGCCAGCATCACCGCCAGCATCCCCACCAGCAATAACACCCATAGCTTCCGTCCAACAGCGCAACGCACCTTGCAGACGATCCTTGCGGTGTCGAGCGCCCGAATAAGCGGCGAGGAGACCACCTGGTGGGGCCGCATGTGCGCAAACCGGGCCAAGAACAGCCCCAGTGCGCGCGCCTCGTCGCGGCCCCTCGCTGTGAGCTGGGCCTCAGGGCAGCGCCCGCCGACCACGTGTGCATGCTTCTGGTGCTCGCCCTCGCCGTGCCGCAGCAGCCATACCTCCGTTTGGAGCTCCTCGCTCTCTTGCCTGCGCGGGTCGAGACTTGAAGGGGTCAAAGACAGTAGCCACGCTGAAGGGAAACAGCGTTATCATACATGGGTCGAGAGTTTAAGCTGTTGGACGACAGAGGCTGCGGTAAAGGAAGGGGTGGGGTGGGTGGGGGGAAGAAATAGCTAGCATGTTCAATTATGATGTTATGAGACGATATGATGACAATGGAGTGGAAGGGTAGCGTTAGCACCGACGGAAGTTATGACGGTGAAACAAAAGATGATGGCGATGGTTATAGTGACGGTGGCCCATGATGGCGATGGTAATAGTGACGGTGGCCCATGATGGCGATGGTGATAGTGACGGTGGCCCATGATGGCGATGGTAATAGTGACGGTGGCCCATGATGGTGATGGCAAGGGCGATCCCAGCTTGGCATGGATGACCCTCCGAACGGATCAGTTCCCACCATGCCAACATGGTGGCAGCCATGGCAACAAACACTGACAGCAACGAGACAAAAACAACAATAATGGCATGTGTGCTGGTGACTATCTCATCACAAATTTGACTGCTGACACTGCCATTTTCATTACCAACTAAAAGCACGTGCAGCAACCGAGCGGGTTGCGGCCACAAGCCGCACGATGGGCCCCAAGCGAGCGAGGTCACGGATCAACCCCCCGAAACCTAAGTCGTTGCAGCAATGCAGGCAGACCCATGGGGCGAGGCGTAGGCAAAATGGGGCTGAAGTACTATACTAACAGCAATCGTATGCAAAAAAGCACTTCCCCCCCCTCCCCCATACACACAAAATCATCCACCTGCGCGAGAGGTCCCTCCTAACAACCCCTAGCAGCCGTAAACAAGGTACGCGGCAGCAAAATGATACCTTCAGGTTAATATGTAATACGATTCCTATACGCGGTAGCAATATGATACCTATAGGGTAATATATAATACGATTCCTATACGCGGTAGCAATATGATACCTATAGGGTAATATGTAATATGATTCCTATACGCGGAAGCAATATGAGATGTAAGATCTGGCCAAGTGTCTAACCACGCCCACCCACCTGCGCGAGACGTCCCTCATTGCGTCATCCATCGAGGCGTCGCACATCTCCTCCCCGTCCCGCTCCACCACGTCATTGACCACGCCGCCACCGCTGGCATCTGCCCCCCCCTCCCCCTCCACTGCCAGGGGTGCCCCCCTCGGCCAAGCCGCGGTCACCACGCGCCCATCCGCCCCCTTCTCCACACCTGCGTTCATGCGCTTAAGGGCGGCCGTCGCCGCGGCCATCGCGTCATCCTGCCCCCGCGCCGCTGCCGCCACCGTGGCCTGTGCCAGATGTGAGTAGTCGCGGGGGGCAACAGCCGTGTGGTGGGCCTGCTGTCGCGCAAACCATGAAGCCGAGTCGACGGTCCCACTGCTTGCATACGCGACTGGTGTGGCTGTGGTGCCGGGGGTGGGGGTGGGACTGACGGCTGTTAAGGCAGAAATGGGATGATGCAGCGACTGCTGCTGATGGTGATGATCTGGGGATGATGTCGCAATCGCCCTCGTCGTCGTCGTCGTCGACTCTGATGATTTCTCAACTGCCTGCCCACCCCCACCGGCGTCGCTCGAGGGACGAGATGGCTCCGGCTGGTCCGCCCACCCCCCCTGGGCGGACACCTGCAGGGCGTGCGCGAAACGGTCGCGCATCGGCGACCAGGCGGCCTCATGGGCGGATGAAGGAATAAGAGACGGCGATGGCGACGAGGATGGGTATGCTTGGTGAGGCAAGGACGCATTGGCGGCTTTGGTGACGGATGATGGCGGCTCCTCGTCATCAATGTCCACCAGGCTGACAAGAGGCATCTTCCAGAAGCCGAGTGAGGCCGGCTGAAGGTGATGGGGGCAAGCAAAAGGCAGGAGAATCAGGAGAGGAGCAGCGGAAAGGAGCAGTTGAAAATGAGGAAGCAAAGAGTGTGATGTGAGGTTATGCAAGGCGAGCAGGTGAGAGGGAGCAGAGAGAGTTAAGCAGAGGAAGAAAGGGAGCAGGAGCAAGAGACGGCAGATGAGAGGGATCAGAGATAGTGGGCGATGAAGCAACACGGGGGGACGAGCAGAAGAAGAAGGCAGGAAGACGAGAGGGCCGGTCCGGCCAGATGAAGCACAGGCCCGGCCAGGTCATCGTTCCCATCACTGCCCAGGAGAAGGCTACAGCCGGGCGATCCAACGATCGCATCGCAACTTGGTCCCATGGCTGGAAGGCATGCCATGAAGGACGGGGATGACGTGCCACGCCCCCTGCTTGCCCATAACATCTCATTATAACAAACGGGCATATACGTAAGAGCGAGACAGTATACCTAAGAGCGAGACAGTATACCTAAGAGCGAGACAGTATACCTAAGAGCGAGACAGTACACCTAAGAGCTAGACAGTATACCTAAGAGGGAGACAGTATACCTAAGAGCGAGACAGTACACCTAAGAGCAAGACAGTATACCTAAGAGCGAGACACTATACCTAAGAGGGAGACAGTATACGTAAGAGGGAGACAGTACACCTCAGAGCGACAACAGCAACCTCCCCCCAACATGCCTCCCCCCGCCTTTACAAGATATCTCTGAGAAAAAGGCAGCAAAACTCAGGACAAGAGCCGCGCATCTGATACACAGATACAGTGACCCTACTGATGCAGTGACTCTACTGACACAGTAAACCTACTGATACAGTGACCCTACTGATACGAACAAGTCGTAGCCACTCCACGTTGAGAGCCACCTGTGACACAAAAGCGTAGCAGCCACACCACCTAGGAGAGCTTTATCCTGGACTGTCCTACCTCCTCCTGTGCCTCCTCGGCATGCTGCGACATGGCTTGCTGACCGTCACTTCCCCCCCGGACAGCAGCCGCATGCTCCCCCTCCCGCGACACCTGGCCCGCCACCGCAGGCTCCGACACCTGCTCACCGACAGCCGGCGTCGGTAGCGCGTCAACACCACCAACAGCCGGCGCGTCCGCCCCACCCGTGACAGGCACCGCCACATGGGCCGGTTCCTTCGGGTAGGCCTCCTTGGATCCTTGGCTGCCTATGTCCCCACAGACGTCACGTGCCGTAGCAGTGGGTACCGTGGCAGTGGAGGGTGTAGTATCAGATGCTGCAGTGTGGGATGAGCTCGTGGGAGCTGGGCTAGTGGCGGCGTGGTCAGCCGAGGCATCCTGGAGCGCCCCCTCCTGCGACGCATGTGGGCCCGTGCTCACAGGGATCTCACAGCTGGCATCCGCCACCAGCGGTGCACTGGCGGGCAGCTCCAGCCCCACCTCGCCCACCGGGTGAGCACCCGCCATTGCCCCTGGGGCATCTGTGTGTGGGACCGAGAGGGCCGGCGAAGAAGAAGGCTGGACCAAGGGGGAACGGTTCCCAGAAATAGCAGGGGCAGGGCTAGTGCCAGAAATAGCAGGGGCAGGGCTGGTGGAACTGAAAGTGTGGCTGGTCACGGCACGGAGGTCAGGCGTCTGCGGGGCCGGTGGCTCTGCTGACGCATCCGCGACTGGCGCTGGGTGCTTCACACACGAGGCCTGTGTGGGCGTGACAGGCGCTAGTGCGTCCATGTCCTCATTTACCAATGCATGGGAAGGGCCAGCTGCCAAGGGTGGCAGATGTGCTGTCGCAATTGCCTGTGCCGCAACGTCGGGCTGCGCTGCCACGCCTGCACCCGTGGGTACATCGGCTGCTTCAAACCCGACGTCGCCGTTGTGTGCCGCCGTAAGCTCGCGCACTGCCGTCGTCGAGGCGCCATCGGCAGCTGACGAGACGCTTTGCGACTCCGACGGAGTCGCCAACTTCTGATGCAACTCGTTCGCCTCAGCAGCTAGACTTCCTTCACCGCCGCCTTCTGTAACTGCAGCAATAGCGGGAGGCTCTGCCTCGTGTGAAGCATCGTCCTGCACTTTCTCATCCGACGTTGCGACGACAACAACGCTACGGCCCTTTTCGGTGGGCGGGCCTCTATCATGTTCACTGGTTGCCGCAGCGTCAACTGGGCCGCCCCCAGGCGTTTCTACCAGTACGCCAGTGTTGCCCACATCTTCCGCATGGGCTGTTTCGGCGACCCTCTCCTTTTTCTCAATATCCTCGTCCTCGCTGCTTTCTGACGACTCTGCGGCACCCATCGCCCAAGGTCTGGCATCATCACAAAAAAGGAAAACAAGAAAGAAAACGTCCCGTGAATTACACGCATTGAAAGCATGTTGCCAGCTGTCCCCATTTATGAACAAAGAGCCTAACCAAATGCGAGAGCAAGGGAAAGGACGACCAGTGTCAACAAAACTCGTGTGGCATGAGAAATGCAACGTACCCTAGGCAAACAAGGCTGCCGAAACCGCGGGACATACAACCGGGACGACGGCGTGCAGCTAGCCGTGCTGCATACCGCTAATATTCGGTGCGCGGCGTCCCTGTCTTGTGAGAAACTGTATCACCGATGGGCTAGAGGAAGATGGCACTTGACCAGTGCACCAGCTATTTACCTTAGCGTAATTACCGCCATATATCCATTTCGCGTCTCGCGGGAGCACTGAGCCTCAACGCTGATCGCCAGGCGGAAGTTGCGCGCCCGTGCCATGGCAGTGGTTGCGTACTAAGTAGCAGTAGTTCAGGTACAAAGGCATATTTATACTGAATTTTTTGTGTACTTGGACGCATCGTGGTGGCAAGGACCGTGCCATTGACTGCGCTGCCAGCGCTGAAAAGTGGCAACGTGAGCAAGTTCACGGCCAGCGATGATCGAGACCTTCCGGGCAGCCGCGGCCGGGCCCGGAATGGGGCAGCCCGGTCGTGCCACGTGCAGACACTTCTGACAACCCAGGCGCGGGAAAACCATCAACAATGCCCCAAAGCCCCCAAATTCGTCGTTCATACTGACGAAATCGCTGTTTTAATCAAGTGGAATTACCTGTATATCCCCGTACATTTAGGGTATTGCTTTTCATTTGCAGGCCGTTGAGGGCAGAACATTAGACCTGCAGTGCATAAGCAGAACTCTGTTACAATAGCAAAGGCTCACACGTCACGCCTCACACTCTTGTTTGTTCGTGAGAATGAACATCTTGTTATTAAAATAGAAACGTATTTTGAGCAGCGTAGCTGTCAGCTAAATGCTCGGCCAGCTGGCACCCAGGCTAACGGCTGGAAGTTAAGCGTGTGTGCGATGTCGAGCGCGCACAAGTGCGTCCTGGCTTGCCACTGACCCATCCAAGAACTGTAGTCTTTTCTTGTTGACCTTGGCAACCAGGATCGTTGCCTGCCATGGGTGGCATGAGCATTCAATAGAAAACCAGTTACGGGCATGGCAGACAAGCCGAAGGAGCCTCCGGCCACGCATACCGGTTGGGAGTCGAAGGGTGCGGGCTATGCCCAAAGCGGAAATCCTGGCGCTGTCGTTTCGAGGCAGGGGGGTGACCGGGATGACGGACAGGGTGCCGAGCACGGCGCACTTCACACCCGCATCAACGTGGTCGCATGCAGGGATTCCGAGGCCGACGCCAGCACACCCGATACTTCCCGTGTGCACCCCGGCACTCTCCTCATGCCGAGCGTTTGCAGGGATGCGGCGCTATCGCTCATCCTGGACTATCTTGAGTCGCTAGGATTAACCAAGACCAGCCAGGCCATGGCCATGGAGCTGGGCCTGCGACAGGTGGTGCCGGGCGTGCCCGCGGTGACGGATGCGCAGCTGCACGCGTTTGTGGAGGAATACCGGGCAAGTGTGTCGGCACCCCCACCTGATAGGGACCCGGGGAATGTGGGGGGCAAGGGCATCCTGCATCCGCCACATGAACCCGTCCTCTGCGTACGCATGCCGCGACCTCCTACCGGTCAGCCGCACAGCGTTTCGCCATCATGATGGCAGTGACGTCAACGGTACAACCCACACGCTTCCTCCCCGAGACGGTTCCATCCTTGATGGCATAAATGTCCCGCTGCGCGATCTCCTTGCATAAGATGGTGTCGTACAGGACCAGGTGGCGCAGCACTGCTCCACCTGCGCATGCCTCCTCCGTCACGGCCTAGGCCGCAACCCAAGGCAAGTGAGGGATGGGCCACAACCCAAGGCAAGGCATGCATCTGCCGCAACCCAAGGCAAGGGAGTGACGGGCCGAACCCAGGGCAAGGGATCCATGGGCCGCAATTCAAGGCAAGGGATGCATGGGCGGCAACCCAAGGCAAGGGATGGGCCGCAACCCAAGTGTAAAGAATTGGCGGCCGTGGCACCTCCATCGAATGTGCCTAGGAGCACACGTTGGTTGGCTGTAAACTTTCCTAGAACTGGTGGGCAAGTTTCATACTGTACCCGTGCGTGCGTGTTGCCAACGCCTGCGACATCTATCGGCCACATGCGCGACGTGTGCGTTTCCGGCAACTCTCCCTTTTTCACACTCTAGCTCACGACCTGCGATTGTTCGTCAGTGGCCATGCACACTGCCCGGGAGCAGTAGTAGATGACCCGACACCTGGCGCATACGTTCTTCGCCCGTTCATTGCAGGTAGCGCTGTGGCAAAAACGGTACCCTTTGCTCATGGCGGAGACGTCAATCAACGCCTAGTTACCCACGCTCCTCGTCAACTTGCGCATTATGTTTGGAACCACGGGATTCAGTTGTTAGCACTCGTAAACTGCCCACCACCATATTGCGCACGTTACAATTAAGTGGCTTTGAAGCACCTAACTGCTGTGATCATGTACTCTCTATGACCTCGAGATAGGGCTGCTAACACAGGGTGCTAGCTGCTGTAGTAAAAAATCATTCGCGCCTCTGAAACCTGTGACCATGAGCGTAGAAGCCAAGCATTTGTTAGCTAAGTAGGCAGTTGGTGGCAGCGCAATGCACAAATTGGGTGCATGCTGGACTGCATCCATGAACTCAAGCTCGTCATGCAGGTTCCAATATTTCGGAAAATTTGTTTGGCGAAGCTAACGTTTGGCTAAGAGGTAAGCAAACAGACAAAATCCATGTTTGTTTTGGACTGTGTTTCTACTTGGGAGAATGGGATTGCAGCCCATGGAGCTCCATTTACCGTAAGCTTAGGGCTGCGTTGATTTGTCTGAGTGAATGGACCCTGTGTTTGGTGTGTGCAGTGTGGCCTGCCATCTGGCACGGGTACGTCGTTCCTTTGGCCCGTTGCACGTGGCAGCACTGACAGCGCAAGCACTAAGAAAATAGTTGATGCTAGCGGAAGTAAGGCCGCACGCGCAGTGAAATAGCTTTTGGTACCATACCAGATTCGAACACAGGACCTCTTGCATGATTTCGCGGCTATAGGGGTCTCCTGATCCGAAGGCATCCCAAGCGATAGCCTAACTGCGAAAAAGCTCTTTACCGGAGAGCGGCACCTGCAAACTTGTGCGTTCAAAATTCTCCAATATGAATCAGGTGATCGAATTGAATGTGTACACTGTAGTGTACACTGTACAGTGTGTCTCATGTCTGATCGAAGCCGCATGCACGTGATCGATGCCCACGGCGCCCAGCCAGACGGCCAAAGCTATTGAACCCTGCACTACATCTTACCGGCGTGGGATTTCACTGACTGACTGACGTCTTACACAAGCTAGGTAATTGCTTACTTTAGCGGCTACGTTTCACGAGGGTGACCCCATTCCCCTCCCGCTTGGCGCGTGTGCTGTCGGCCCTCTCTCGGCCCGCGTGTGGGCCGTGGGGGGTCGTGGGGGTCGTGGGCGGGCCGTGGGGTTCGTGGGGGTCGTGGAGGGCCGTGGGGGCCGTGGGGGTCGTGGGGGGCTGTGTGTGGCAAAAGAGTCCTTTCACTTAGGGAAAAAAAGAAACAAAAAAGCAAAAGGTGTTGGGGTTCGAACCCGCGTTTCTGTCATCTTCCCAGCTAAGGGTAGCGACTCCGCGCCGGTCCGTTCCCGTTAGCTGCTTGCCTCGAGTCCGCGTTTCTGTCATCTTCCCAGTCAAGGGTAGCGACTCCGCGCGATCCCTCCGCCCGCAGGCGATGGTAATCTTTCGCGTTTTGTTCCTTATAAGCGTGTTTTTTCTGGGCGCGGGTCGCGTCAGTGGGTCAGTGGGTCAGTGGGTCAGTGGGTCAGTGGGGCTATTGGGGCTATTGGGGCTATTGGGGCTATTGGGGCTATTGGGGCTATTGGGGCTATTGGGGCTATTGGGGCTATTGGGGTTATTGGGGTGATTGGGGTGGGTTTATTGGGGTGATTGGGGCTATTGGGGTTATTGGGGTGATTGGGGTGATCGGGGTTATTGGGGCTATTGGGACTATTGGGGCTATTGGGGCTATTGGGGCTATATTGGGGCTATTGGGTTGGCGGTGGCGAGTGAGAGATTACTTACAGTACCGGTACGTACCGTAGCTGCTCCGCGCTCAGTTTAGGTTAGCAGCGTGATATTGTTGTGTGAATTAATTAATTAATTAATTAGGAACATAACTCCGTTGGGAGTATATGTAGCACATAGCCCAGAGAAGGGGCATATGGCCTATCATACATTCTAAGCTACTTCCTGCAAGGGTGGGAATGTAAACGACCCTTGCTCTAGGTGCACCAGGGCACTTGCAGCCCCATGATCTTCAAGCTATGCCCAGCTAAGGGGGAGCCTGTCATGGGGGGGAAGATCAGCATAGCTATACAAGAGCTAGGGCATGGCGTCTCAGCAGAAAGTTACTAGTCCCTGCAGGGGCACGGCATAATTAAATAAAGCTAGGCATCGTCTGGCAGTTGTGTGAACTTGCCCACACGATTGCAGTTTCTGGCTTGGCACCTTGCACGCCGCGCCTGTACCGTAATTATGGTTGTCCTGGGCACCTTCTACCCGCTGGTTGCGCCGTGGTCTTGCAGCCAAATTTGTACGTTTCACAATAGGATGGGCACCACCACGCACGATTAAGGAGTCAAGACCCTTGCAGAGTGGTTGTTTATGTCGAACTCCTTGCCGTGCCCTTTATTCCGCCGTTGATAACACCCTGGAAGTTTTTTGCGAGCACTGTTCGGAAAATTAAAGACCTTGCCGATGTGGCGCCAGCAATTGATCCCGCCGATCTTGATCGGCTGCTCCCGCAATGCCCAAGACCGCCACAACGCTGCCTCTATGGATGCGCACGGTGCAAGCTAGATCCTTTCGAAAGACCCCTGAACTCTCCTTTGATGGTGGGGGCAACACAAAAGCGCACACGGTGGGCTCAGCAGGCTGCAGCCCAGCTAAGGTCAGTTTTGCTGTCGATCGCTGTGCACATTAATTAGTTAATTAAAATCATAGCTCCGTGGGGAGCATATGTAACACATAGCCCTGAGAAAGGGGCATCTATGGGTTTGTAATACAATCAGGGCGACAACCTGCAGGTGTAGGATGTACAACTATCACCTGCTCTGGGTGCACTAGGTGCACCTGCACCGCCATGATGGTTCATGCCTCCTAAACAAGCACAGGCACCCGGGGGGGGCTTGAGGAGAGGGCCTAGAAGGCCTGCATGACATATGTTGTGCACATGGACTAGGCCACTGTATGCAGGCAGCTATAGCTGTGTGTGTTGAACGTGGCTGGCTATGTTGAGTGCTGACATGGACGATCCGGTTGTGCATTGCGCGGGAGCGGTGCCCAGCCGTGTCTACATTGACCTGCTAATTGCTATAGACCCGTGTCAACTGACCCCCATGCATGTAAAGCCTGGCATGTTATTCTTAGACTTAAATCTCAAATTAAGAAGAATACCAAAAGAAGCCCATGTCCAATAAGACACCTTAAAAATATCGTATACACCCCTCGCCGTTTTTAAGGCGCCTTCTCTAGCCATTAGTACAGGGTCTCCTTGCCGCCATAGGCTCATATCCCAGATCAAACAGAACTGAATTGGTGAATTCTGTGCTCCGTGGTCCCCCAACGGGGACACGAGACCATTCAAACAGAAGCCTAGATCCAACCTCCCAGCGCCTTCTACCCACACCTGACCCCACTGGCCCGTCCCACCGTCACAACCATACGAAGCTCACGTACTTCCCTCCACTGACCGCTGGCCACTGTCTGCCACTGTCCATCTGCCAAGCTTCCTCCCCATTTGCTCCCCGCCTAGTGTCCCGCTTCATGTCTGCGCGACTACCACCACTAGACCCCCATCACGCACGTACGTACTACCTCTCACAAACGAGGGGCGGCACTCGCGAAGTCTTGTGAGAAATGCGAACCCATGATGTGTCATGCTTGGAGCTGGAAACGTTGGTCGATAGCTTCTGCAAGGTTACAGACGCAGGCATCAACTTTGATCCTGGGCTTTATTTCGCTGCCAGGGCTGGCCTCAGACAGCGCAGTGTCAGCTGGATCGAGGTTCGCAAGAGCCTAGATACAGGGAGTTGCGGGTGGACATCTGTTTGAACCAACATGCATCTCATGGCCCGGCCGCTGCGGTGCCTGCTGAAGATATACTGCATGTATGGTGGTCCGTGGTACCAATGTACCTTGAACGTGAGCATGCAAGAGCTAATGATAATGCATTCATGGGAAAGTGGTGCGCGTACAGCATGTTTTAATGAATCCTACTTTCCTGGGTCCATGCAAGTGTTTGATTGACAAAGAAATCGTGTTAAAGGTAAAAGCTTGGTTTTCCCATCGTAATCGGCCCCATGCAATCAAACACAATGACAAAAGATTATGGCAGTAGTTAGCTATAGGTACGTCTGCAAGTAAACGGGCGGACATCGCGGGCTGGTAGCGAGATCATGCAAATGGCGGACCCCCTGGCCCGGCACAGACGTGCGTGCATGATGCCCAGGCATGTGCTATGTGCCTAGCCGGGCCGGCTAGCTAGAAGACTGGGAAAATCTGAGTGCTCAGCTGACCATCAATTGCAATGTCACCCACATCTGTTCGGTGCTGCCCCTTGGCACAAGCTCTACAAACAGGTCGTGGACCGGCTGGATCGCGTAGTATCTCCGCACATCTGAACCCTGTGATATGCCAGATCTCCTTTGCGGCCGTTCCGAGCTTGGCACTGGATTCGTTGTCAACACCGTCGCGTCGCGTGGCTGCAGCAACACGATGTTTTCTGGCATACGCGGGCTTTTGGTTCCCGACGCACGTTTGATACTGCTGTCATCCGGATTTTTGCCTTTGCACCGTGTGCAGTTCTTGGACGATTGGAAACATGGCATGGCTAACGTAATGACTGACTCAGCTAGACCTTTTCAGTGGTTTGTGGGTATTTCCTCGTAAATGGTGGGAGAGCCATCGCAATGGTGCTCACCACTAGACACTCCCGACCAGTTAGGCTCGAAACACACGCCCTGATCAAGCAAGCTGTTTTCGGCCCCACCGTCTAGGTCATCTAGTCGCTCTACATGTAAGCCAGCCATAATTTCAATGCACAAGGCTACACATTTCCATCTCCATTCATATGCAATTTCCATATCCATTCATCTTCAATTCATTATCCTGAACGACTCGAACACACGGACATGAGATAATGGCAGGCTCGAGCTACCATGGTCCGGATTCTCCCGATTTCTGGCCTGCGCTGGTTGTCTCCTTGATAAATTGCCTCCCAATTTCTCCCTGGCCATTATCACGTAGACTGCGTCACGTGGGTACCAATAAAGGAACCTTTAATCCCTATGCAGTATGCACAATGATGAGGGGGGGCGCCCTAGCTTCCCTCACTGCCCTAGCTAAATGGGAAGGCCACAGCCTCCCTGGCCATACCGTAAAGTAAATAAGTACTTGCGTGTCGTGCGTACAGGCATACCACGGAGTATACTATGGTAATCTCAGTAGGACATAATTTCTGGCCTGCGCTGGTTGTCTCCTCAAGTGATAATAACTCAAAAGTTAAACAAACAGACAAAGATCGTCTGCATCATGCCCCAACTCTATCGTACTATATGGGGATATCATCATCCCTGGCCATGAGCAGTAACTTTGTATGCGTGAGTTCTGCATGCATGGATTTCGTGCTCGCTGGGCACCCTAGCTGCATTGCGACTTGCGCAACATGCACCGTGCACGTGGCCATGCACTCACTGTAATTGCCATATGGATATGGGCCGACGCCCATACCAAGTTGATCAATTACTTATCTACCATGGGTGCCAACAGCTTTACAACGTCCTCCACCGAGGCATCTTGCCCAGCCACCGTCGCATTTGTCCAGTGCGCCAATATCGCTGAGACCTGCGGCAGGCAGAAGCAATGAGCAAAGTTGGGAGCAATCACAAACCATGACAACCGCATGACAGAGCGCATATCAGAGAGGTTGACTCCTGAGAATGCACATTCAAGGAGTATTGAAATTTTGGGCCTAATGGAACATAGCAATATGGCTGTTCTCCATAACAGTAGTTTGCACAAATGCAAATTCACTCCCGGCTATGATGCAAATGAGGACGCAAGGCCACAATCTCAACGAGAAAACACGCCTCTCACCACTAGCAATGAGACACATCTAATTGCTCTCGCCTCACCCCTGGGCACTCCCCCCATAATAACCCACCAACCCACCTCATTTGATAGCCCTAAACAGGGCATAGTAACCCACCAACCCACCTTATTTGATGGCCCTAAACAGGGCAGTCTTCAGAAGGTACTAACTACAAATCGCCAAATAACGCCAGCAATTTCTAGCCCCTAGGGTTCACACATCTGTTGATCTGCAGGGTTGGCTCTCCCGGGACCAGAACCAGCGGCATTCTACTGCACTGATAAGGGTCACGCGCTACCTGCACCGGTACCGAAGGGGCACAAATGGGAACCTAACCGACCTTACCCGTTTAGCTTTACTAGTCACGCTACGCGGCACAGCCTCCTTGATCAGAACACAAAAAGGTTGTGCTGGCTGCCTTGCGGAGTTCATGTCTACAACGTCACACCTTGCCCTCACGCCCCATCTCATACACCGTGTCTCCCGTAAAAGTGAGCTCGGGCGCCAGAGGTGGGGCCCCACCCCCCGCCTTCTTCGCTGCTCTCGAACCAGCCTCCGTCCTGAAGCCTGCGCCCTTCCCTTTGGCCGCCTTCCGGGTCGAAGGTCGGTCCCCTTGGCCCGCTTGCTCTTGCGGCAGCGGGGGGGGTAGTGCCGCATCGGCAGAGGCCGATGGCGTAGCTGGGGGGGAAATGGCCGGCAACGAGACAGTCACCGTCCAGCTGGTATGCACCCAGCGGGTATCTGGGAGCGGCCAGGGACGGTAACAGTTGAGACATCATGAACATGCCAGGAGGAGAGGGAGAGGGAGAGGCATATATCTAGCCAGTCAGTAACGCGGCGTGGTGCTATAGAGAGGCGGGGGGTACGAGACGATGGTGACATGGATCCTAACGCGGCGTGGTGCTATAGAGAGGCTTTACGACTATACAGGCGTGGGGTACGAGATGATGGTGACATGGATCCGCGCGACGTCAAGCCTGTGCTGATCGCCACTTTATAGCAGCTGATATCAAGAAGGGGCTCATGGAATAAGGGGAGGAGAGTGGAGCAGATGCCCATGAACATGTGGAACCATGCAACATTTTCGTAATCCAACCCCCCTTTGTACAAACGGGGTTGCCTCGCGAAGCCGTAGTGCTTCCAGTGTCTAAGGGGGAAACCATGCACCTAGAGGGATGCTTGTGAGAGACAGCATCCCGCTCTAGCCAGGCCTTGCACGGGCTACCCCCCACATTTTCAAGAAATTATAGCACTAAATTTTTTATGGTCCAGTGTGCCTGGCAGTTGCCCATTGGTAGCTTCACACGGCTCACTTGACACGGCTCACGTCACACAGCTCACTTGACAGGGCTCACTTGACACGGCTCACCTCACACAGCAAACTCAACGTGATGGATGACACGATGGTTGCATCCACAGGGATGGGCAGCACGCCAGCACGTCCAACATTCTCACCATGCCACCCCATGAGATGGACATGGAACGCCCATGTATCCGGCTGTAGCTAGTACTCGTGGAGCATCATGACTGCCACGGAGCTGTAAGACCGGCTCAAATAGCCAGACTGCACACGTGCTCATGAAGAGGCCAGTGAATGCTATGGTGGGTGAATGCTATGGTTGCCCTGCATTCACCCTGCTGGTAAGCAAGGTTGCCAGCTCATCGCGCGCTCAAGGTTAGACAAGCCGACTGCGTGGCAGCAAGCATCAGCCGGGATGCTGAGACATGGCGGACTCCCAGTACGTGGGTGCTTCGTGGCATCAGCCCCCTCCCAGTTATACATCAACAAGTCCAGGCCTTATGTCTTTTGAGCAATATCAACATCAACGCCAGGCTATTTCTATCGAGCTCTAAATCAAGTTCAGTGGGTAATCTCGCTACGAACACCAAGGAGACACCTGATGTGACGTTGGCAGCACGCAGCGGTGTTGAGAGACAAAACAATGATCAATTACTGAGTCATGGTAATGGTATACTCATGACCACAACTGCCACCTATGCCCCCATACGGACACACCTGGGAATGCCACCTGGCGGGTGTAGTAAATGGTGTCCAGGTCCATGCGTGCGCCAGCAGCGCCCAGCGCCGCGAGATATTGCTGGTAGCTGCCACGCCGCACAGGGAGCCGCCGAGCGATGGGTGCCGAGACAAGGTGGGAACCACAGGCGGAGCGGGGAATGGTTGCCACCACAGAGAGGGAAAGGGGCGTAGCGGATCTCATGAGGAGAACAGGTATCCTCTAGAATACATCACTCTGTCAATCCGGACAAGCTACCGCTAAGCAGCAGCCGGTGGCCATCTAAGCAAAACTCCCCAAACTAGCTAGCTAGTACCCGGAATCTGGTGTTTGGTGTTGCATCCCCTACACCATACACGGCCATAAGCACATAACAGAAGCCGCCAGATGCATGCCACATTGTGTGGGCTGCACGTTGCATGCTATCTTTCACCATGCTGTTTATCAAGGTAAAGGAATACAACGCTTGCCACCCAGAAATCTGCCTTGAAAACGGATTTTGTGCGTCTGATAACGAATGGCTAGACCATCGTCCCCATCATCCCTTCAAAATTGTTTGTTTGTGAGCGATTGATCAGCGATCTGGCGGGCATTACCTCGCCGCTGATGTCAGCGATACGAGCGGGTCCTGATACTTGACATCATCGCGGAACAACCCGAGCTTGAAGACATCCACATCGTCGCCGCCCGCCGACACGTGCAGGGGCCCTGGCAAGCTGTCCTTGAGCGAGTACAGCAGGCGCTCGACGTCCTCTCGGAAGCGGACCTCTGCCGCCGGCAAACGTTGGCAAGTGTGAGGGAGTGGTGGAACAGGCGATGAGGGAATTACATACGACAGGAAAGGAAACAACGAATAGGAGGTCAGGTGAAGCCATAATGCCCAGCGATGATGTTATCACAAAAGCATGTCAGGAGCAGGATCACCCACAGCCGCAGTCGTCAGAAGTTTGACATCCCAAGTCAGGGTTCACTTTCATCCCTGTCACGTGCTGCTGTTGTTAAGTTGCTCAGTTCTTCAACTAGCAGTCACAAGCATAAAAAGTTACTTGTAAACAGACTGGACATCAAAGCAAGTGGTAGCAACTAGCAAGGTGGCGCGCCCATGGGTGATCGCCATGGAGGGCAGCATGGGGGTGGCTTGCACTCGCATTATGGGGGGTAGGGAGACCTTACCTCATTCTCGCGATCTATGGATCCAAAGATGCAAGCTACCGAACACACAATATGAGGTATCCGGCCTCTGGGACCCATGCGCATCCAAAGGAAAACTAACCAAGGTGCACATGCATGGGGCCCAGGTTGCTTGCACACCAGACATTATTACGAATCGGATTCATGTATCCATACATAAGGCGCACCATCACGCGCATGCATATACAATAGTATGGGTGCCTGGTGAACCACCCTAGGGTTAGTTAGCACCCGCTGGTACCCCCTTGCGAACGACGGACGCAGGGTTGTATCACGAACGAAAAGGTACGTGCGCAACTCGAATTCTATTACCGACCATGCATCACTATTCAAAACATAACCATTCATGCATCACTATGAACTTGTCTTACTACACCACTACGCAAGCATGACTAAAGTCAAGCGCCGCGATCAGCGTGCGTCACTACAGGTGTGTGTTTCCATCACACATCAGTTGCCCGTCGCGGGCATGGCATCCAAGGCTAGCTCGCCGCCACGTGTCCACTTCCACGGTGCAGCCAACCCACACCTTTGCATGTGCAATGGGGGCTGCCACCAGCATGGGCATGGGCTAACAACAGACCCGCCCCCCCCCCAAAAAAAACAACTGTTGCCTAAAACCAGGCGATCTGACCCCTCCAATCCGTCCCTTTGCAAAACCTAGCTGAGAGCGAGGAAACCGACCTGCTTCGGGGAGTGGCGGCGGTGGCACCACCTCCAGAATGTCGTCGTCCTCCTCGATGCGCTCCTGGGGAAGTGGTTGGGTTCCCACAATACAGGGCACAACAGGAACAGGGACGGTGGGTGGGTGGGTGGGTGGGTGAGTTCCATGGCACAGGCACGAGCAGGCACGAGCAGGCGCGGCAGGCACGAGCAGGCATAAGCGGAAGCCGCTTGAAACGCCAGCATCAGAGCACAGAACCCCGCCAAGCCCGCCAGGATATGCCAGTATAAAGACGCATTTTTCCAGCCGCCGCAGGGACAATGCAACAACAGAGCTAAGCGTGAGGCAACGCGCTCCGGCGGCAAGGGTCTCAATGGGTGCGAAATTGCGAGGTCAATGCGTGTTCTGTGGTGGCAAAACTTCCCGCGAGGAAGGAAGGGCAGGGCGACCTGCGTTCTGGTTGCGCGTGGCACATGGCAGCACCGACATCTCCCCCAGAAGATGAACTCGTCATGCACAAAAATTTCAATCCCTCGTGCATGCCAACACAAGAAATGCAGCACCCTCTCTCCAGAGCAGGGGCACCAGTAGAGACAAACAGGTATTATGAAAACGATTACACTACTAGTCAAACCTGCACACTGCTGGCACCACATGGCATACTCTTCTTATGCAGGATGTCTTGCACCCAGTATCCTAGACTCTGCTTGCGCTTGTCCAGGCGCAATGTCGTCCGATGAAAGAAAACCTATCGCCCGTCCAAGATAACCTATCGCGCGTCCACATGCGATGTCTTCCATGTGCAAGTTGGACCAACTCGTCACCATGTGAAACCGACAATCGGGACACGCCATCCAACCCATCTGTGCATAACATCTTCCTTGGCCATCAAGCTAGTGTATAATGAAGCACACTGTTTCCCATGGCCGCGCACGCATTGACGCAAGCCTACGAAAATTTTGAAGCACATATTGCCGCATACCTTCCTATTCACGAGTCCTTCATGATGATCCCTTCCTATTCATGATACCTTCCTATTCATGATGATACCTTCCTATTCATGATGATACCTTCCTATTCATGAGTCCTTCATGATGATCCACGATAACTCCTCGATTCTGCTTGCCCAATGTCCTCCATGACCATCACCCTAACTACCACACCCATCCACGTACAATGTCCTCCATGACCATCACCCCAACTACCACACCCATCCACGCCCAATGTCCTCCATGACCATCACCCCAACTACCACACCCATCCACGCCCAATGTCCTCCATGACCATCACCCCAACTACCACACCCATCCACGCCCAACGTCCTCCATGACCATCACCCCAACTACCACACCCATCCACGCCCAATGCCCTCCATGACCATCACCCTAACTACCACACCCATCCACGTACAATGTCCTCCATGTAGACCGACGACTTGTCCTGCGGGTGCAGCACGTCATCAAGCCCGAACCACAAGGGGGATTCGGCCTCCCCCGCTGCTGCCGCATCACGCCGTGCTGTCAGCAGCATGTCCGCGATACTTTCAAGGTCCTCCTCGCTCCACCAGGACGAGGACGAGCCCTCCCAATCCGATGAGGACGATGGCGACGTGCCATCCTGGGCCGATGACAAGGTTGAGGAAGCGGGGGGTGTCTCTGGTGTGGCGGCTGCGGGGGATGTTGTTGTTGTTTCGCGTGTCGATGGCGAGGGCCTCGATGGAGATGACCTGCCATTCCCTGTCGCGGATGGTGATGATGACGATGACGAAGAAGATGATGATGGTGATGATGATGATGAAGAAGTGGAGAGCGCAAGGGATGGCTCCGCGGCCTGGCCCGTGCCACCTGACTGCTGCCCTTGAATTGCTGATTGCCCTTGCGCGCCTGAACGCCCTTGATTCCGGCGGCTGTCAGCGATTCGCTGCGCCCATCGCAGGTTCTCTTCCAACTCTCCCCGCGTGTCCATGATGCTGGGGCGTGCCGGCGCGCCCCCCTGGCATGTCAGGTTGCAACCACCGACATCCGAGCGTAGAAATCTCACTCCTTGTAATCATCGATATCTATAGTGATACTACTAATCTATTATGAGACAACAAAGTACTGCTATACATGCACACTACTATATGCATGTATATAAACCTGGTGATCATAGATCAACTACGCGCTGATCTCAACGAGTACAGGGTACTGCCGACTACGGAGGAAGTTGTGAGCCCGACCCAATGAGGGACTCCCGTGGCCCCAGGGTTCGCCCCCCGCGTCCCCAAGTTTTGCCTACTGCCTCTATCCAGCAGCATAGAGGGATGAATAGCATATATAGTGCAGCCAGCTGCTAACGTTGAGCAGAATGTATGAACGACTGACAAGTCTAATCAATGCAAACTTACCCAGCATGATGTTTACCCAACCCATCTCCTTGTTTACTTTCCAGAACACCCAGTGCCCAGAAGCCTCCCAAGGGCTGCATGTGAATAGCTACCAAACCAAAGATAAGGTGGCAATAGCTACCAACCCAAAACAAGTACCAAAGCTGGTGATCCACCCACCCACTCCCCGCGCATGACCCCAACCCTGCCCCTGGGCCCCCCACGTGCTCTATCTCATGACTTGCCACTCGACAAAGCCATGTGCCTGCCCTGCTGCCTGACCCGCCTTGCCTGGGAACAGCCTTTTCAAAAACAGTGATTGCTTCAGCCCAGTGAGCAACACCCGCAGCTTCCACAACCATCATCTAGCCTATTATTGGGCAAGGAATGAGAGTTTGAGCACAGGCCACCTGCAGAAATCAACTAGATCTCAACGCGAATACCAATACGCGACTACCTACGTGCACATCATCATTGCACCCACAGTTGCGCCCGCACCATGATGCGGAGAGAGCGCTCGGTGGCCTGCCCACTTGAGGCAGTGAGAGAAGCTAGGGCGCCCTCCCTCCTTCTCATTGTGCATGCATAAGGGTTTAAGGGTCCTGAACATCGGTACCCACATGACGCAGTCTACGTGATATTTAATGAATTAATTAATGTGGACATCAATATACAATATCAATGCAAATACCAGTGAGGACTTCAGTGACCATATCTACGCAGACACCACTGCGGAAATCAAGGAGAATACCAACGAGGGCAGCAATGCAGGTATGCCTCTTCCCAGAAGAGCAGTGCTCGCTCACCTGCGCTTGTTCTGCCTCCCTGTCAGCACCCTGGCCTTCCTGACCCCCTGCCATGGCTCCGCCCACCTCTTCTGGCATCCATCCCTCAGCACCATCACTCGGACCGTGTCTGCCAGTCGCCTCCACTGCCCTGGGCCACTCCTGCCCATTTCCTCCATGGCTGGCAGATGCCTGAGGTCCCATCCAATCAAACCGAGTTGGACCGGGCAACTGGCCATCGTACAACCCAGCAACAGCGGATGCCTGCGACTTGGCCGTATCCAAACCAGATGTGCCGGATGCCTGCATTTTCTTCAGATCCAACCCAGGCGCACCAGATGCCTGAGGTCTCGCTCCTTCCAATCCACTTGAGCCGGCTGCTTGTGGCCTCGCTCTACCCCCTCCACTCCTATCACCTCCGATGGAACCGATGGCATCTGGCACGGGGGCGGTCGGCAGCATGGGTGTGGGCCCGCGGCCACCCACCAGCTCCCGTCGACGAAAGTCCCGCCCCCAGCCGGGGCCCCCGATGCGTCGCACGGTCCTGGACGATGCATCCCTGGTGTTCTGCTGGGCCGTCACGCCACCTGTCGCCTCCTCAGGCTGCCCCGCATCATCAGAGAAAATGCAGCAGGGGTTCTTCTGCAACGGGCGCGCATGCTGTTTCTGATGACGCACACCACGCTTCTCGCCAGCTGGTCTCAAGGTGGCAGGGCATCGACGGGGAGGAAGCAGGGCAGTGCATGCCATTCTGTCGGATACTCGGCCTGCAACGCTCAACATTGCTCTGCTCAATGCTCTGCCTGGGGCTCTGCTTGACTCTCCCCAAGGTGCCTTGCTCAAGGCACCAGCTGAGGCAGGGGCAGCGGCAGGCGCAGGTGACAGATGGCAGTGCGGTGGCTGGTGGCGACGTGTGCCGGCACAAGGGTACACGGGTACAAGAGTGCGCGGGTTCGCGCTGGTACTTGGGTCGGCACGGGCCATGGGGAGGTGGCTTGGGATGGTGCTAGGGGCCATATTCATGGGCCACCCACGTGGGCTACTGATGAGGTGGACCTGCACGCGCCGCACATTTTAATTTAGGGGAGATTACACACGGATCAAATAAGAAAAAAAGTTGTTTTCAAAAATGGAACAAATTAATGGAGAAGTTTTTGGGCAGGATTGTATTAAGAATAATTGAACCAGGACACAAAGACAAGGAGCTATGTCTCAGTGCCCGGAGTTGGACAGGTTTCTCTGGACAAGGATGTGCTGCATTGTTTCAAGAAAAAAGCAAGAGTCTTATCTGCTACGATGCCCAAAATGCATGATATCCTCGTGTCCCCCGTCACATCTCAGCTGAGTATACCATACCGCCTCACCTTCTAGCGCGGCTTGGGTTTAGCACTGGCAACCCACAGCAGTACTAGGTACCACAGTGCTTTAGAAGGAAGTCTCGATCCACTACAACCGACTTGGTCGTGCAGGTGGATAGGCTAAGGTTCTCGGAAAAAACATGTCTGATAACTGCAGCACTAAGAACGAGGCGGAGATTACGAGCTACCTACAGGTATCGCCTTGAAGGAAACACGGCCGATATTGTTTGAGCGCCCACGCGGACTTTCCGAACATGCTAAATATCCATGCCAGAATTGCATCTTGCTTCGTGAGAAGGAAGCCAATCTACTATTTTACGACACCCTGCATGAACGATAACCTTTTCCGCCGTACGGACTGCAGATGATATGCGCTGGGATGAACGGGAAAAGCGTGCCAAAATGTCCGACAGATATAGCAAGGTTGAGTGTTTACATGCTTACCTAATTACCGCACTGCAGCTTCACCATTGCACAGGCGATGGTAAAATTCCATCAGGCCTACATCTGGCTGTCATATGCCAGCACAATAAAGGGTAATGGGGCAAGCGCCAGGCCCAAAGCGACTACTTCGCCTGTACTTTGCTAGTAAGTTCCTGAAAAAAACGGACTACCATTTCCTGGGCTTTAATGGCAAGCTTGTGGGTGGCAAGCTGCCAAGAAAACAGTAGCCCTGCTCGCATGGATACCTGGCCGGATAACTTACCTCAATTTCAACTGCATCACTGTCTTCGCCTTGCCGTTTCCCTGCTTCTTGCTATCTAGATTGCATGGATCGACGTCCGAGATTAATGATGATCCCCCAATCCGGTAAATAAATTAAGGAAATTAATTAGGGATCAATTAGGGAAATCAAATAGGGCCTGTCGCCTGGACACTGGACTGGTGGTCGCTGGACAGTGGACCCCCTCATCCAGGCTCTCCTGGACCCAGACTGTCTCACCAGACTGCGAAATTCTGCCGAGATGCGGTGCTTGAGTTGAGTTGAGTTGAGTTGAGTTTATTCCCGCGCCGGTGGTCCGACAACTGACAAGGTTGTTGTACAGTACTGTAACAACACAACATGTAAGCGATCGGGAGATCCGGATAAACAGGGCTGCAAACTTCAGGCAGCGAAATTAAAAAATGCGAAATGAAACGGTTACCGTAGTGGTTACAATATATGTACGCGTAATTATCGTACGAATACTTTTAGGAATTTTTGTTACGTCTACGAGAACTTTTGGGAATTATTTTTACTGTACGTACGTATAATGTCAGGGTATATTCCGGGTAAATGGGTATTTTTATTAACCAATAGGAATATCATTAATGTCAGGGTATATTCAAGGGTGCGCGAGTACCTAGTAGGTAGTTCAGTTCAGTTTGACTGAACTGCATGTAGGTACTAGGTAGTAGCCATTAGATAGTAGCCAAGGAGGGACGTGGTAGTGCCATCTGGGGTCAGGAATTGGACGTGGTGTCTTTTTGGTGTTAAGGGTTTTGGTGTTAAAATGGTGTTAAAAATGGACCAATCGGCGCGAAGGGACTGAATTCGAGGATTACCAGTATTAGCCAACGATATTACGAGATGAGTCCACACCAAGATTTCTGAACTATACTGAACGAAATGGCTTCGCTCAGCTGGCGGTTCAGGCTGAACAAGGTTAGCGTTGTACCGGTGTTCAGTAAAACCGCGTTGACGGTAAACAGAGCCGTTTCCCGCGTAATTCCGCGGCGCGCTCACTGTTCCGGTGTCGCGGAGTCGAATTAGAGGCGGAACATTTCACTGCGTGAGCGGGCCAAAGACAGCCTGGCCGGTGACAGTAATGGATAAAGCAGGGACAAAGAAATGAATGGCGGTGCTGCAATAGACATCGATTCTGGGGCATATTGAGTGCTTGCAAACAATGCTGACAGTGATCGGAGTGTCATTTATTTGAAATATCGCGATAGTTTTAACCCCTTGAAAGCTGCAGCCTATTTTTTTGTGGAAAAAGGTCCGTTCGGCCTGCATCGGCGCTGTGCGATTTAGCAACTAGATTTAGCGAGCAGCTGGGCGTGTTGATGATTCCTGGTCGAATGTAAGTCTTCTTTAGCGCGCCCGCTCGCTTTTAGGGAAGACCTTGACTTGGCGAGTGGGTAATCCGACGACTTCGCTCATATATATCGAATAGGCAGGGATATCCATGCCTATTGCCCGAACGTGGCGACATGAAGTTTATGCCGCGCACTACCCAATTATCTTTCGAGTACTTGTGGTTACACGTTACTGCCGGTGAGCATGGTGTTGCTTGTACTCACCACAGGCCTTCAGCAATTTACCCTCCAAGTGCCATGAAGATCTGCGCCACTCCACGTGATGGCAACTGTCTGTTTGGGGCTATAACTCATCAGCGCACGGGAAACTGTCATCATGGGGACACACCCATGCCGACAGGAAGTCGTGGACTATATGCAGGTATTGTGGAGCTGCCTATGTCGTTGTTCTTTACGTGTTTAGTACCATGTTTGCTTGCCTGCATTTCACATGTCCTTTCCATCGGCCTGTCGATCACAGCATGTTTTGTGCGCCCACGTACACAAGTCATTATACACGTTTGCCACCTGCACTGCCGTCAACTCATTCCTAGTATGCCCACTCTCAATCATAACTGCTGGACTATGGGGTGCTGTACCATACATATATTGCCACGTTTCTGCAGGCACACGCGCCCTTCTTCGCTTCTTTTAATGAAAAGGAAGAGGTCTCCTTTCTAGATTATTTGTCACGGATGCGCAAGGATGGCTCATGGGGCGGCAATCGAGAGCTGCAGCCCTGGTGTACCGCGTTAACATCAATGTCCACCACGTGCGTGGTCTCGCCCATTACATGTTGTTACTAATTCAGAAGCTCTATTGTCAAAATAATTTGTGTGTTTTATCCATGATAACAAGTAGACCCGGTAGGGGCCAAGCCCCTACTGGTACAGTTATTCTGTCATTCACGCCTTTCGTTGTGTTCAAGGTTTTTGTGGGGTCGACCCAACTTAATGCATGAATGACTCTACTTAATTGTACTAATTTGAACTAAAGATACTCAAATATATTGTTCTGAACTACTTTGAACTTGAATGCCGAAATCTGATGCGACCCAACGGGAGCACGAGTTTAATTAATCATGCGACCCAAATTAAGTCGTGAACACAACTCAAGCCAACCCAACTGAAGGCATGAATGACTGTACATACTATATTATTGGGGTGAAGAGACATGCCGTTTGCTTTCAATTGGTGGTAATTGGGTTGTTTGCTTGGCTGTTTGGTTCGGTCGGTGAGTGCAGTGTAGGGGCTAGGCCAACTTGGCAGCACCTGGACAACTCGTGGATGATGGTACTAACCCGGAGTGCTTTGGTTAGTATGGTGCACCCGTGCGTGGTCAGTGGGTAAAGAGTGTGCTTGGTCAGTGAGTTGAACGTGTGGTTTTGGTCAGTGTAGGGAACCCGTGTTTGTTCATGCAGTGGGTGGAACGTGTGCTTGGTCAGTAGGTGGAACCCGTGTGTGGTCAGTGGGTGGAACGTGTGCTTGGTCAGTGGGTGGAACATGTGCTTGGTCAGTGGGCTGAACGTGTGCTTGGTGAATAGTGTGGGTGGGAGGATTACCATTGCCATGATAGTACTTAGAAACATGACAAAGGTAGAGACACTGTCTCCGCATTAATCTACTGATGCCGAAAATGCCCGGTAAAAGTCCTCTGCAGATTGATCATGACGATTTACAAAACAAAATCGAGCTCCAAATCCAAAGCGTATTTCCCCGGCCGTTTGCACTCCCTCCCTCCCTCCCTCCCTCCCTCCCTCCCTCCCTCCCTCCCTCCCTCCCTCCCTCCCTCCCTCCCTCCCTCCCTCCCTCCCTCCCTCCCTCCCTCCCTCCCTCCCTCCCTCCCTCCCTCCCTCCCTCCCTCCCTCCCTCCCTCCCTCCCTCCCTCCCTCCCTCCCTCCCTCCCTCCCTCCCCTCCCTCCCTCCCTCCCTCCCTCCCTCCCTCCCTCCCTCCCTCCCTCCCTCCCTCCCTCCCTCCCTCCCTCCCTCCTCCCTCCCTCCCTCCCTCCCTCCCTCCCTCCCTCCCTCCCTCCCTCCCTCCCTCCTCCCTCCCTCCCTCCCTCCCTCCCTCCCTCCCTCCCTCCCTCCCTCCCTCCCTCCCTCCCTCCCTCCCTCCCTCACGCACGCACGCACGCACGCACGCACGCACGCACGCACGCACGCACGCACGCACGCACGCACGCACGCACGCACGCACGCACGCACGCACGCACGCACGCACGCACGCACGCACGCACGCACGCACGCACGCACGCACGCACGCACGCACGCACGCACGCACGCACGCACGCACGCACGCACGCACGCACGCACGCACGCACGCACGCACGCACGCACGCACGCACGCACGCACGCACGCACGCACGCACGCACGCACGCACGCACGCACGCACGCACGCACGCACGCACGCACGCACGCACGCACGCACGCACGCACGCACGCACGCACGCACGCACGCACGCACGCACGCACGCACGCACGCACGCACGCACGCACGCACGCACGCACGCACGCACGCACGCACGCACGCACGCACGCACGCACGCACGCACGAACGCACGCACGCACGCACGCACGCACGCACGCACGCACGCACGCACGCACGCACGCACGCACGCACGAACTCACGCACTCTTTCATTCAATGCATCATGCCCTTGTTACCGTATATAGCCACTTTAGGGGGATAAAATCCTCATCTCAGCTGTCCTGTACTGTAATTGCAGACGAGGCGGTAGTGTGGCGGATATCCTCAGGGGCAATAACCTCCACCTGCGGACTTCTACCCTGCATTCTAGCAATGGGCCACGGGGCTCGTGGGTATTAAACAGGAGCATGCCCCCCATGCTACATGACCTCCCCACGGAGGCATGTTATAATTTAATTTAATTTTTTTAATGCCCCCCATGCCAGGCCTTAAAAAATTAAATTAAATTATAACATGACTCCGTTGGGAGATCATGTAGCACATATTCCCGTGGATGGATGGAGGGGGGACAAAGCCGCGAAACCGAACTAGTCTAACTCTAAGCTAATCTAATCTAGAAAACACTACCTATTCTACTCAGCAAAGCACCCCTTCCACGTACCAGGCCTTAATTAATTAATTAATTAATTATACTCGTGCTCCCGTTGGGGAGTCACGGAGCATTAACCCCGATGGATGGATGGGTGGGTGCAAACAGTCCTACCGGTCTAAGCTATCTACATCAGCTGCCTACGACATCTATCTAACAGCAACTACATCTATCTATACAGCATCATGTGGCCCTAGGGGAGCTGTCTGGCGTGCCTCCCGTGGGTTTGCACACGCCCGGGCGCTTCCCCACAGCGGGGGGCTCGTTGTCCTCTATGACCTGGGCCCACTTGGCCTTGTCCATCATCTTCTTCCAAATTACGGAGAGGCCTAGGCCCCCCATGTCCTCTACTAGCTGTTCTTTGAAGGTGCGGGCCTTGCGGCGTCTAACATCAGGGGGCCCGGCCCATGTCAGGAGGTGCCGGCCAGGCTGAGCTGGTCGCAGTCCTGCGGGGGGGCCACGTGAGGTGTCTACCTGGTTGGTGCGAGCTAGGTGCCCTACGAGCTGCAGGCGCCGCTGCTTAATGGTGCTGGTGATATATGGCATTGCGGAGTGCCTGATCAGAATATATGGCATGCCCTGGTATAGGTCCTCATTGCGGACATGAGCAGCATATCCTACTCTGAAAATGGAACGCAGCATGTTGGTGACCGCGCCGTCCAGCTTGCGGGCCAGGTCGGCGGTGAGGGTCCACGTCTCGGCCCCATACGTGAGAACAGGAAGGACGAGGACCTTGAACAGGTCCTGTTTCTCGATCTTGCCCGGCCAGGCCGGGCTTGCGCCACAGGGCCCGGTACTGGCGTAAAGCGTGCCAGTCGAGGGAGATGCGGTGGTCCACATCAACCTCGCAGCTGGGGAGCAGGCTGCCCAGCAGCTCAAGTGACGCGGTCCCGATACAGGACTCGAGAGCCGTCGAGGAGATAGAGGGGTGGCGGTGAGTGGGTGAGCCCAACCGCCAGGGCCTCTGTCTTCTTGCTGACCTCAAGCCCCACTGCACCGGCGGGCCTCAATAGCCAGGCAGTCAAGCCATGTCTGCACGTGCCCAGTGTCCTCGAAGAGGGTGGTGTCGTCTGCGTAGATGATGTCTGCCAGCCGAATCTCCGTGTCCGCTCCGCCATGCGAATATTTGTTAGCGAGCTGCACCCCTGGTTCCCTACCCACGATGCGGGCAAATCGCTTGCGCGCCTGAATCATTACGTATTCGACCACAATAATGAACAGGTATAGGGTGACAGCACGCAACCCTGCCACACACCCTTCTGTAGACTGTAAAGGGCATGGTGGCGTGGTCCCGTAAGAAGTGCGCACCGAAGTGGTGGACCCTTCATGCAGGTTGCGGATGACAGCAAAAAAGGGGCGGGGGATCCCCATGTCCTCTGCTAGCTGTTCTTTGAAGGTGCGGGCCTTGCGCGGCGTCTAACATCACGGGGCCCGGCCCACGTCATGAGGAGGTGCCGGCCAGGCTGAGCTGGTCGCAGTCCCGCGGGGGGGCCACGTGAGGTGTCTACCTGGTTGCATGGTGCGAGCTAGGTGCCCTATACGAGCTGCAGGCGCCGCTGCTTAATGGTGCTGGTGACATATGGTGATATGACATTTATAGCGGCCCGGCCTGGTTTGGCGACGCGGTGGCCAATATTGGACATTACCACGCCATAATTTTAGCTGACATGCAGAGCAAAGACGCTGTTAATTGGCGTCATCCGCTCAACCCCTCTTACTCAGATAATGGTCGGATCAGCAGGATAAGCAGCGTTTGGCGGACGTTGTCAAAGACTACGACCCCGTAACTGTGGGTCCTAGGAAATATAAAAAGAATGGTAGGCATTGTTTGCGTGCATGCGCAAGATTAGCTCGAGAACTAACTTGAGGCCCATATATTTTGGATTTGCAGTGGACATCATACAATTATACGTGTTGACGTCGATCTTGGGGAAAAATGCACCGTATATATCTTAAATTGGGAATTCAGTGCTCCGTGGTCCCCCAACTAACGGGGATGCACGAGACTAATGAATTAATTTAATTATTTGTATTTTAGTGTAATCCGTACATTGTCGAGGAGGTAACATGGAAAATCAAATAACGGTTCAATTGGAGCGCAATATTGATAAATGTTGTGCACTAAACACCAGTCATCACGAACATAACAAACATAAAAAAGTTTTATCTAAAAACGATGGCAAGATGTATAAAGCAACATACTACGTATACGAATAGTTTCTCACTTCATAAGAAGATGAAAGTCGTTTGGCCATGGGGGACACAACAAATTGCAAAGGCATACGTCGAGGCAAACCCTCCAGTGCCTGCTTTTATCCAAAACACAACATGGCCATGACATTAGTAACTCTTGGTCCTCACAAAGTCTAGCTACACCTATATGGATCAAGCACAAATGAGTGCCATGGTATTCTGGCCAGAATTTTTCCCGTGATTCACAATTTGCTCAATGTCCCTTCATTCATTGGCCCAAGCTAACACCATTAATTAAGAAAAGCTAGAGCTCTGCTATGGCACAGCTGGATGTGGACTTGGTAAACTCTAGGCGAAGTTCAGGACAGGAGTAACTGGGAACCCAATTGCATCAAAATATCGCTCCTCCGTCGGGGACAACGTGACGGGGGAGTCCCACAACCTGGGCGGGTCGTGCACGTCAATGTTGCCGCTGAGTGACTCATGCGGCTTCTTCACGCAGGCGGGGCAGAAAAAGACAAGCTGTCGGCGCTGCGCACCGTGCTCATCAGTGACATCCACCTCAATGGACGGGTAAACGTGCTTGCGGACATGCTGATGCGAGCAGTACCGGTAGACGATGCCCTTCCTTGATTAGCTAGCGCCCCTTCCACCGCATTTCAGAGGCACCCCCTCAATCTCGCGCAGCCTAGCCTCCAGACCTCACGTATGCCAGACCGCTTCTGCATGCATGACATCACGATGCATTGCAGGGCACACAATATAGATAATATAAGATAATAGATCAAGGTAGGACACATACGAATAAAGAGCAAAATGTAAACAATATGCTGCATTACAGACCTAACAATTAAGCGCATGAAACTAAGACGGTTTTATATGCAAATAGGAACTGGAATGACAACTGACTCACAGTATAAAATATAACGGGCGATGAAGATAGAACTAGGTTAAGACAACAGCCTGTGAAACCCACCATTAGAGCCAGGTCATGGGCGATAACAGGGGGGCTGCAGCCGATCACACAGCAAGGCTTCCCCTGGTGTGCACCCGTGCGAGGGGGTGCCTTCCTACGGGCGGCCGTTGGAGCAAACACGCGGTGTTGTGCAGTGGCCGGGGGCGTGTCTTCCTCGACGCGGCCTGTGGAGGCAGAAGGTGCCGACTTCTTCTTGGGTGCATGCGCAGCACACCTGTCGTTGAGCGTTGAGCGGTGCAGTGGCCGGAGGCGTGTCTTCCTCGACGCGGCATGTGGAGGCAGAAGGTGCCGACTTCCTCTTGGGTGCAGACCTGTCGTTGAGCCCTGCGGCAAGAAGACTTGCATCGCTGCTTGAAGCTGAAGCGCTTAATTAGCGATGCTTGCTGTCGGCTTTGCGTCTGCCTGCCGGGAAGGGGCTTCACAGGAGAGACCGTGAGGTCGATGGTGATGCGCGGCATTCTGCTTGACAACAGCAGAAGTTAGAATGTGGTGGAAGGGCACCAAAAGGGAAGAACGGACGCAATTTATACCCACCTAAACGCCAAATATCTGTAAGCCAACCGTCATTGCGACCTGTCATTTGTCAGAGTAAGGTATCGCAGACTTGTCCCAGAAATAACACCACGCCGAAAAGAACGTCAACCGACTCCTGACACCATTGAAAACCATGTATTGTAAGAGTTGCACTAGGCCGGACAACAAATAACACCACGGCAAATTTTGCTCCGACATGCAAAAGCGCAGTGACACGTTCGTACGTGTCGCGAAATGGCGGGAACGTATCAGACTACAGCACCGCGAAAAATTGCCGCCATGTCGATCAGCACAAGCTAGTGCTACTTCTGGTCACTGTACATTCTAGCAGGCGCGGGAATTCGCAGATCTTGATGTTCAGTTCAGTTCAGTGCGTGTTCAGTTCTGTTCAGTGTGCATCCTCCGACCATTTCGTTTCAAATCCTTTTTTGGTGTTAAGGGATTTGGTGTTAAAAATGGGCCAATCGGCGCAACGAGCGCAACGAGACTGAATTGTGGAGTTCTAGTAGTAACAAACGATATTACAATAAACCCGAGAGAATCTATGGGGATTTGGTGTTATTTGGCGGTTTCGTGGTGTTAAAAGTTAACACCAAAAGGACAATTTCTCCGTCAGGAATTTACCCCACAAGCCGTCCAGAGTACGTTGCTTTTTCTCACCCATAGCCACCTAGCTATCCATAACCTAACGAGAGAACACCAACGGAGCACACCACGAAACGAGGCACCTACCCACATATCAACGCAGATCAAACGAAGTTTGCGCGCGAAAACTCCCTCGGGGCGCCGCGCCACGGGTAGCTAGGCTTTAAGGTCTGCGCCGCGCTGCGCTGGTGGTACCTAATTTTGAGGTGTACGAGGCCCGGAAGAGGGTTTTTTTGGGCCTGTACGAGGTCGATTCGTACATAATTACGCGTACATATATTGTAACCACTACGGTATGCGACATGGAAATAAACAACACCCATTTCCCCGGAAAAATCCGAAATGGTCTATGGGCCCTAATTATGATGACAGTAAAATTGGTCTCGTAACAAGCCGGCAACATGTCTTGTAAGTTGTAAGCAGCATTCACCAGCATCTTGCGTCACAGACACAATTCTCATGTGTGACCCGCGCAGACAGCCCATGAGTACATTTACATTCGTGGCATTGCCACTTCCTATGAGACTAGCCTGCGGTAGCAAGCTGCAAACTCATAAGATCAGGGTATCACATAGCATTACCGTTATGATTCTACAACGCTTAGTTAATTAATTGCACTGGCGATTTGCAAGGGTATTGAAAGGTATTGAATGGACCCCCCGGCACAGTTCCTGTGCCCAATCTCTTGTGACATAATGCGAGATCCCGTCATCTTAGTGGGATCTGGTCAAGTCTACGAAAGGAACTTTATAGAACAGTGGTTTACTCGAGGCAATGAGACTGACCCGCTCACAAACGTGAGGCTTTCTGACAAAACCCTGGTCCCTGTTGTAGCGCTGCGCTCGCTCATTGAGCAATGGGTGGAGCAGCAGAGAGAACAGCAGCGTCTTGGAATTGCAGGCATGGATGCCTCGATTCCTCACATAAGCCAGGAGAGGTTGGTCTTGGGCGAACTCCTTCATAACGGGGCCATGGCTGCCGTCTCGGTGGCAGTCCTAAGACCAACGGGGCAAGAGGTTGTGGTGAAGATGTTCCACGCCAGAGGGCTGACAGATGACGAGTCCGCCAGGTTTCGGAAGGAGGTGCAAATACTGCACCAGGCATCAGTCTTTTGCCACAATGTGTGCCGCCTCATCGGGGTGGCCAGCATTAACAGCCAGCTCTGCATGGTCATGCCGCGTTACAGTGCCTCGCTGGAACAGGTGCTGCTTCAGCAGCAGCAGACTGTCAGCAATGGAGGGGCAGCTACCTCACAAGGCCTGCCCTTGGACCGCATCCTGAGCATCAGTCAGGATGTAGCCTTGGCCATCGCTGACCTGCATGAGCGGGGCATTATGGTGCTGGATTTGAAACCTGCCAATATATTGCTGGACAAGTATGGGCGGGCGGTGGTGGCTGATTTTGGGATCTCCGCCCTCCGAACCAGCACGATGTCACGCTACAATCCCACATTCGGCGCGCAGGGCACGCCCAACTACATGGCGCCGGAACAGTGGATTCCCGGAGAGTTTGGGGGCATAACCACCGCGGCGGATGCATGGGGTTTCGGGTGCATTTTGGTGGAAATGGCATCCGCCACTGCTCCCTGGGCTGGCTTGAACATGTTTCAAATCATGACACACGTCACTCCCCCACGAATGATGTCTCCTGCCATCCCAGACAGCCTGCCCGGCTCGTTGCGGGACCTTGTGCGCCGCTGCTTTGCGTACCAGCCGACTGACCGGCCCCCATTTGCAGAGATCCTGGTGTTGCTGCGGCAAGGGGTGGTGAGCCAGATAGCTCAGCAACAGATCGCTCCCCAGTCACAACCCCCCGAGCCCTCTGCTGCAGCTCCACTCCCTGCCAGCCCGCAACCACCCGGGCAAGCAACCGCTGCGTCATCTGCACCGGTGAGGAGGATGGGGGTGCCATGTGTTTCTGCTGCGTCTGGGTTCCCCGTGCATTGCTTGGCTGTTTGTGACATAATGGCGAATGGCGCGAATGTCTTGCTCAATGAAACAAGCGATGTGTGCTGAAGCAAAAGGGGGTTAGCAAAAACCTTGTGGGCATTCTGTGGCTTCTCTCCCCTTGTTGTTGTTATGTTCGGTCTTGAATGGGTTGGCTAATACAGCCGGCGCATGCTAGCCTTGGGAAGCTAAGTACACATGACTGAAACGTGCACGTTTGTGTATGGTGGACCTTCTTGGGTATTATGGCCCTCACCCTTGCAAGCAGAGCAGCGCGGCATTGTTGGCTTTCTGGAAGTTGTCTGCACTAATTGCAATGTATCTGTTTTGCTGTGGCAAGACCAAGCATTTTCTGCGACGTCCTATTCCCTTGGCCCTTCCATCAGCTTGCATGTATTCACGGTGCACCACGTCTTGCGCATGGAGCCCTTTTCGAACAGGACGCTCGCCCGTCAGTGCAGCCAGCTGGCAGAGAAGGCCCACTGGATGCTATTTCAATCGCGGAGCTCCTGCGAGACATGAATGTCGCAGACAATGTACGCAATTTCTGGAACTTTTGCCTTCAGTGTTCCTTTTCTCCCTGCTTGGAATGGGGGGGCATCCGCTCCGCATGGTGCAGTCCAGAAGGCCTTCCCCAGAGAGGCAGGCATAGAAAGTGTCATGTCCTTGTGAGAAAAAGACTGTCCCAATGGGCTCAGACTTGCATACATTGTGGGTAGGGGGGTGGGGTGGCTGGCTCAGAACACCAGGTGCAGAACTGAATCGTGGCTGTGCAAATATGTTATGAGTGACCTGTATTGATTTCATTTCTCGCTCTCATTATGGGAACGGGTACAATACAACATGGATACAGCCCCAGTTTTCGCATGCCGTTGTTTTAAAGACCTATTTTAGGAGCTCAGGACTGATAAACCAAATTTCTCGCTGTGCCGTTATGCCGAGTATTTGAGCCTGTACTCTGTACAATGGCCTGGCACTCGTTGACCTTGTGCATTTTTGTGTTGCGCATTGAAAACCCAGTATATGACTGAACACTGTAATTAACTTGAGTGTGACTTTGGTTCAGACCTTGTTGGGGTAGCAGGCATATTCGGTGAGTACTGGGATTAGTTAAGCTGATTTTTCTTCAGACTCCCAGCTACGCATAGCAGGCGGTGAACCATGAGAAGTCGGGCTGGATGTTGCAGCCTGTAGAAGTTCACGTTTGGATAGTCTATGTGAATCTGGTCCTGAAGAACCTCAGTGAGGAGTGTCCTGCCAAGTATTTGAACATGGGCATGTACGGCCACTGATGCAAACTATCCAGAGCATAATATGAGTGGGAACACGCCGACATTTGCACACTGTGCTTATCAGCTTATCCATTCGCGCCAACGCGTGTTTGTTGGTGCATAGAAAACGACATAAATGGATTAATAATAAGGCGCAGCCGGTCAGGGTGCGACACAATCTACTCACCTCTGCAGCGATGCCGCTGGTCCCTCCTTTTGGTCATCGATGCTTCAGCATTGTCGTGTCAATGTTCTGGTGTGTCTTCGACAAGCCGATCTTCAGTAAGTTGGCTACACTTCCTGGAATTGATGGACACTTGATGCCGTCTTGCCCTCACCACCCCCCTCGATTGAATACCCCTACTTCAATTTCATGTCATGTCCAGGTCGGGCAGACCCCGTTGCATCGTGCAGCACAGGCAGGGCATCTCAACATTGTCCAACGCCTGGTGGCAAATGGTGCCAACATGGAAGCCAAGGACACGGTCAGTACTTGGTTCACCCCAGTTCCAACGCCGATGTAAATCCTCAGTTGAGCGTGTCATTATCAATGCTGTCAGAGCAGACTGGAATGCTAACGCATGATGCTTGATCCTAGTTACCCGGCCTTTGTGTCTAGTACGCAGCCCCTGCATTAAGATGCAACCCCAGTGCCCAGTCACATCAAGGACAACACATCCACCCCGCCCGTTGTAACCCCATTTATTCTAGACAGTTCTTGAATAAACAATGCGAGTGTAAGTTAAGTGCAAGATCCTCCCCGTGTTGCGCATGTCTCGGGCACTAAGCGATCCCAGAACTGGGCACCCTGCCAGTGAGAAGATATCGCTATGTTGACAAGCTGGGCACCCCATGGGATGCCTGCTGCCCATGAGGTGGATGGCTCTGCCGGGCAGGAATCGTCGCTACTGGAATCTGGATCACGGACTACCGATCTCACTACCGTACCCAGGGCGAGGAATTCGAGAGATAACTTGCGTATGACATGGTTGTGCCGGATAGTTTTTCAAGTACTACTTAATTGCACACCAGCCTATGAGATCATGTTCCCCGCCCTTCCCCCCTCCCCCCCTTCTCTTGTGGTACCGGGTGAGGAACCGCCGAATCCATTGACCCGAGTTGCTCGCGGTGAGGTGCCTCCATTTATTGAATCTTTTCACTACCAAGCCTTCTAAAGGTGATCTGAACAGGTGTCTGGCCCGCGTTTTCGTGCCTTCCTCATCCTGACCGCCTGGCTGTCCTGAGGGGGCCATTTCTTTGCTGGGAGGCATATGCAGTGCGTTCAGCCTGTCCGTCCCATGCTGGCCGCAGCAACTGCCTGGCATGTTTCCTGATGTTGTTAATGGCATGACTGCCTCACACTGATCACACGGCTCATCCCCAGCCACATCAGTCAAGCCCCGTCCTCCGTGGTTGTACCAATGACCTTGTTTTCTGCACCAATGGTAGTTAGGGTGGAGGCTACTTGGACGTTGTAATTGGCGGTACTTTAGCCAACGAAGTGGTGGAAAGGCAGGCAAAACTCTGGGGCCGCTGGCAGGCTCATGAGTTTGGCTGTGGCCATGATCAGGGGCCATGAGGTCCACGGGTGTGTGCATGACGCATAGGTCTGTTTCATTCCCTGCAGACATATCCCCTTGCTAAGTGGGTTCCGTCGTTCCATCTGGTCCTCACGGGGACATGCTTGGCTGCTGCGTACAGGATGATTACACACCGCTGCATATTGCGTCATGGTATGGCCACCTGGACGCGGTGGAGCACCTGGTTGCGAGCGGTGCGAACAAGGAGGCGAAGAACAAGGTCAGCTTTTCCTTTGGTCTGATTGCCGCAAGCGGATATGCTGCCACACACTGTCAGATCTGGTCTATATGAGCAATTCAATCATGCTGTAGGGTGGGCAAAAGGCTTTACCACCGCTGGTGTGATGCTTGCTACCAACTTCACGGGGTGCTCTTACGTTCCTAGCACTGGGCACCCTGCCAGTGGGAAATTGTGATGTTGAAGAGCTGTGCACCCCCTGGGATGCCTGCTGCCCATGAGGTGGATGGCTGTGCTAGGCAGGAATCGAGGCTACTGGAATCTGGATCACGGACTACCCATCCCACTTCACTACCGTACTCAGGGTGACGAATCCGAGAGATAACTTGCGTATGACCTGGTTGTGCCGGATAGTTTTTCAAACACTACTTAATTGCACACTGGCCTGTGAGATCATGTTCCCCGCCCTTCTCCCCTCCCCCCCTTCTCTTGTGGTACCGGGTGAGGAACCGCCGAATCCATTGACCCGAGTTGCTCGCGATGAGGTGCCTCCATTTATTGAATCTTTTCACTACCAGGCCTACTGAAGGTGATCTGAACAGGTGTCTGGCCCGCGTTTTCGTGCCTTCCTCATCCTGACCGCCTGGCTGTCCTGAGGGGGCCATTTCTTTGCTGGGAGGCATATGCAGTGCGTTCAGCCTGTCCGTGCCATGCTGGCCGCAGCAACTGCCTGGCATGTTTCCTGATGTTGTTAATGGCATGACTGCCTCACACTGATCACACGGCTCATCCCCAGCCACATCAGTCAAGCCCCGTCCTCCGTGGTTGTACCAATGACCTTGTTTTCTGCACCAATGGTAGTTAGGGTGGAGGCTACTTGGACGTTGTAATTGGCGGTACTTTAGCCAACGAAGTGGTGGAAAGGCAGGCAAAACTCTGGGGCCGCTGGCAGGCTCATGAGTTTGGCTGTGGCCATGATCAGGGGCCATGAGGTCCATGGGTGTGTGCATGACGCATAGGTCTGTTTCATTCCCTGCAGACATATCCCCTTGCTAAGTGGGTTCCGTCGTTCCATCTGGTCCTCACGGGGACATGCTTGGCTGCTGCGTGCAGGATGATGCCACTCCGCTGCATATTGCAGCACAGAATGGCCACCTGGAGGTCGTGAAGCACCTGGTTGCGAGCGGTGCGAACAAGGAGGCGAAGACCAAGGTCAGCTATCCCTTTACCCTGATGGCCGCAAGCGGAGGGGCTTCCACGCACAGTTTTGGCGATTGTGCAAGGGATTCATGTACTTGTAGGGTGGGCAAAGGGCTTTTATACCACCGATGGTGTCAGGCTTGCTGCCAACTACACTGGGCGCTGTTACATTCCCAGCACTGGCCACCCTTCCAGTGGGAAATTTCGCTGTTGACGAGCTGTGCACCCCATGGGATGCCTGCTGCCCATGAGGTGGATGGTTGTGCCAAGCAGGAATCGAGGCTACTGGAATCTGGATCATAGACTACTGATCTCACTTTCACTGCCGTACTCAGGGCGAGGAATCAGAGAGATAACATGCTAATGACATGATAGGTGAGGAACCGCCGAATCCATTGACCCGAGTCGCACATGGTGAGGTGGCTCCATTTACTGAACCTTTTCACTACCAGGCCTTCTAAAGGTGATCTGAACAGGCGTCTGACCCGCGTTTTCGAGCCTTCGCCATCCTGACCGTTTGGCTGTCCTGAGGGCGACTTGTTTGCTGGGAGGCATATGCAGTGCGTTCCGCCTGTCCGTGCCATGCTGGCCGCAGCAACTGCCTGGCATGTTTCCTGATGTTGTGAATGGCATGGCTGCATCACACTGATCACACGGCTTATCCCCAGCGACATCAGGAAAGCCCCGTCCTCCGTGGTTAAGTAGCGATACCCTTGTTTTGTGCAGCGTTGTTAGTTAGGGTGGAGGCTAGTTGGACATTGTACTTGGCGGCCCTTTAGTTAGCCAACGAAGTGGTGGAAAGGCAGGCACAACTGTGGGGCCGCTTGGAGGCTCATGAGTTTGGCTGTGGCCATGATCAGGGGCCATGAGGTCCATGGGTGTGCGCATGACGCGTAGGTCTATTTCATTCACTGCAGACACATCCCCTTGCTAAGTGGGTTGTCACGTTCCATCTGGTCCTCACGGGGACATGCATGGCTGCTGTGTGCAGAATGATGCCACACCGCTGTACATTGCAGCACAGAATGGCCACCTGGAGGTCGTGAAGCACCTGGTTGCGAGCGGTGCAAACAAGGAGGCGAAGAGCAAGGTCAGCTTTTCCTTTGGTCTGATGGCCGCAAGCGGATGTGCTTCCACGCACAGTTTTCGTGATTGTGCAACGCAATCATGCTGTAGGGTGAGCAAAGGGCTTTACAACAGACGGTGTCAAGCTTGCTACCAACTCCACTGCGCGCTGCTACGTTCCCAGCACTGGGCACCCTGCCAGTGGGAAATTTTGCTGCTGACGAGCTGTGCACCCCATGGGATGCCTCCTGCCCATGAGGTGGATGGCTGTGCCAAGCAGGAATCGTGGCTTCTGGTATCTCGATCACGGACCACCGATCTCACTTTCACTGCCGTACTCAGGGCGAGGAATCCGAGAGATAACTTGCGTATGACATGGCTGTGCCGGATAGTTTTTCAAACACTACTTAATTGCACACCAGCCTGTGAGATCATGCTCCCCGCCCTTGCCCCCTCCCCCCTTCTCTTGTGGCGACGGGTGAGGAACTATCAAATCCATCGACCCAAGTTGCACGCGGTAAGGTGCCTCCATTTTCTGAACCTTTTCACTACCAGGCCTTCTAATGGTGATCTGAGCAGGTGTGTGGCCCGCGTTTTCGGGCCTTCCCCATCCTGACTGCCTGGCTGTCCTGAGGGGCCCTTAGTTTGCTGGGAGGCATATGCAGTGCATTCAGCCTGTCCGTGCCATGCTGGCAGCAGCGACTGCCTGGCATGTTTGCTGATGTTCCTAATGGCATGACTCTCTCACAAGGATCACACGGCTTATCCCCAGCCACATCAGTCAAGCCCCGTCTTCCGTGGTTGTACCGATGCCCTTGTTTTCTGCAGCGTTGTTAGTTAGGGTGGAGGCGAGTTGGACGTTGTACTTGGCGGTACCTTAGTTAGCCAACAAAGTGGTGAAAATGCAGGCACAACTGTGGGGCCGCTGGGAGGCTCATGAGTTTGGCTGTGGCCATGATCAGGGGCCATGAGGTCCATGGGTGTGCGCATGACGCGTAGGTCTATTTCATTGACTGCAGGCACATCCCCTCGCTCAGTGGGTTCGCACGTTCCATCTGGTCCTCACGGGGACATGTGCGGCTGCTGCTTGCAGGATGATGCCACACCGCTGCATATTGCGGCATGGGATGGCCACCTGGAGGTTGTGAAGCACCTGGTTGCGAGTGGTGCGAACAAGGAGGCGAAGGCCAAGGTTAGCTTTTCCTTTAGTCTGATGGCCGCAAGCGGATGTGCTTTCACGCACTGTCAGATTTGGTCTATATGAGCAATGCAACCATGTTGTAGGGTGGGCAAAGTGCTCCACCACCTATGGTGTCAGGCTTGCCACCAACTTCAGGGGGTGCTGTTACGTTCCCAGCACTGGGCACCCTGCCAGTGGGAAATTGATAGTAGTATGTTGACATGCTGTGCACCCCATGGGATGCCTGCTGCCCATGAGGTGGATGGCTCTGCCAGGCAGGAATCTGGATCACGGACTACGGATCTCACTTTCACTGCTATACTCAGGGCGAGGAATACGAGAGATAACATGCGTATGACATTTTTAGCCGGATAGTTTTTCAAGTGGTGGAAACTAGGCAGTCACAACTGTGGGGCCGCTTGGAGGCTCATGAGTTGGGCTGTGGCCATGATCAGGGGCCATGAGGTCCATGGGTGTGCGCATGACGCGTAGGTCTGATTCATTCACTGCAACCACATCCCCTCGCTCAGTGGGTTCTCACGTTCCATCTGGTCCTCACGGGGACATGTGTGGCTGCTGTGTGCAGGATGATGCCACACCGCTGTACATTGCAGGACAGGAGGGCCACCTGGAGGTCGTGAAGCATCTGGTTGCGAGCGGTGCGAACAAGGAGGCGAAGACCAAGGTCAGCTTTTCCTTTAGTCTGATGGCCGCAAGCGGATGTGCTTTCACGCACTGTCAGATTTGGTCTATATGAGCAATGCAATCATGTTGTAGGGTGGGCAAAGTGCTCTACCACCGATGGTGTCAGGCTTGCCACCAACTTCATGGGGCGCTGTCACGTTCCCAGCACTGGGCACCCTGCCGGTGGGACATTGATATGTTGACGAGCTGTGCACCCCATGGGATGCCTGCTGCCCATGAGGTGCATGGCTCTGCCAGGCAGGAATCTGGATCATGGACTACCGATCTCACTTTCACTACCGTACTCAGGATAAGGAATCCGAGAGATAACTTGCGTATGACATGGTTTTGCTTGATAGTTTTCCAAATACTACTTAATTGCACACCGGCCTCAGAGATCATGTTCCCTGTCCTTCCCCCCTCCCATCTTCTCTTGTGGCAACCGGTGAGGAACGGCGGGATCCATTGACCCGAGTTGCACGCGGCGAGGAGCCTCCATTTACTGGACCTTTTCACTACCAGGCCTTCTAAAGGTGATCTGAACAGGTGTCTGGCCCGCGTTTTCGGGCCTTCCCCATCCTGACCGCCTGGCTGTCCTGAGGGGGCCATTTGTTTGCTGGGAGGCATATGCAGTACGTGTGTTCAGCCTCTCTGTGCCATGCTGGCCGCAGCAACTGCCTGGAATGTTTGCTGATGTTCCTAATGGCATCACTCTCTCACAAGGATCACACGTCTCATCCCCAGCCACAGCAATAAAGCCTGTCTCTTTGTGGTTGTACGGATGCCCTTGTTTTCTGCAGCGTTGTTAGTTAGGGTTGAGGCGAGTTAGACGTGGTACTTGGCGGTACTTACCTTAGCCAACGAAGTGGTGGAAAGGCAGGCACAACTGTGGGGCCGCTGGCAGGCTCATGAGTTTGGCTGTTGTCATGATCAGGGGCTGTGAGATCCATGGGTGTGCGCATGACGTGTAGCTCTGTTTCATTCACTGCAGACAAATCCCCCCCCTTGAGGGGTTCTCACGTTCCATCTGGTCCTCACGGGAACATGCGCTGCTGCTGCGTACAGAATGACTTGACCCCGCTGCATATTGCGTCACATGCGGGCAACCTGGACGTGGTGGAGCACCTGGTTGCGAGCGGTGCGAACAAGGAGGCGAAGAACAAGGTTAGCTTTTCCTTTGGTCTGATGGCCGCAAGCGGAGGTGCTTCCACGCACTGCAGATTTGGTCTATATGAGCAATGCAACCATGTTGTAGGGTGGGCAAAGTGCTCCACCACCTATGGTGTCAGGCTTGCCACCAAAGTTTTTCAGGGGGTGCTGTTACGTTCCCAGGACTGGGCACCCTACCAGTGGGAAATTGATAGTAGTATGTTGACATGCTGTGCACCCCATGGGATGCCTGCTGCCCATGAGGTGGATGGCTCTGCCAGGCAGGAATCTGGATCACGGACTACGGATCTCACTTTCACTGCCGTACTCAGGGCGAGGAATACGAGAGATAACATGCGTATGACATTGTTAGCCGGATAGTTTTTCAAGTGGTGGAAACTAGGCAGTCACAACTGTGGGGCCGCTTGGAGGCTCATGAGTTTGGCTGTGGCCATGATCAGGGGCCATGAGGTCCATGGGTGTGCGCATGACGCGTAGGTCTGTTTCATTCACTGCAGCCACATCCCCTCGCTCAGTGGGTTCTCACGTTCCATCTGGTCCTCACGGGGACATGTGTGGCTGCTGTGTGCAGGATGATGCCACCCCGCTGTATGTTGCAGGACAGAATGGCCACCTCGAGGTCGTGAAGCATCTGGTTGCGAGTGGTGCGAACAAGGAGGCGAAGGCCAAGGTCAGCTTTTCCTTTAGTCTGATGGCCGCAAGCGGATGTGCTTTCACGCACTGTCAGATTTGGTCTATATGAGCAATGCAATCATGTTGTAGGGTGGGCAAAGTGCTCTACCACCGATGGTGTCAGGCTTGCCACCAACTTCATGGGGCGCTGTCACGTTCCCAGCACTGGGCACCCTGCCAGTGGGACATTGATATGTTGACGAGCTGTGCACCCCATGGGATGCCTGCTGCCCGTGAGGTGGATGGCTCTGCCAGGCAGGAATCTGGATCATGGACTACCGATCTCACTTTCACTACCGTACTCAGGATGAGGAATCCGAGAGATAACTTGCGTATGACATGGTTTTGCTTGATAGTTTTCCAAATACTACTTAATTGCACACTGGCCTGTGAGATCATGTTCCCTGTCCTTCCCCCCTCCCATCTTGTCTTGTGGCAACCGGTGAGGAACGGCGGGATCCATTGACCCGAGTTGCACGCGGCGAGGAGCCTCCATTTACTGGACCTTTTCACTACCAGGCCTTCTAAAGGTGATCTGAACAGGTGTCTGGCCCGCGTTTTCGGGCCTTCCCCATCCTGACCGCCTGGCTGTCCTGAGGGGGCCATTTGTTTGCTGGGAGGCATATGCAGTACGTGTGTTCAGCCTCTCTGTGCCATGCTGGCCGCAGCAACTGCCTGGAATGTTTGCTGATGTTCCTAATGGCATCACTCTCTCACAAGGATCACACGTCTCATCCCCAGCCACAGCAATAAAGCCTGTCTCTTTGTGGTTGTACGGATGCCCTTGTTTTCTGCAACGTTGTTAGTTAGGGTTGAGGCGAGTTAGATGTGGTACTTGGCGGTACTTACCTTAGCCAACGAAGTGGTGGAAAGGCAGGCACAACTGTGGGGCCGCTTGGAGGCTCATGAGTTTGGCTGTGGCCATGATCAGGGGCTGTGAGATCCATGGGTGTGCGCATGACGCGTAGGTCTGTTTCATTCACTGCAGCCACATCCCCTCGCTCAGTGGGTTCTCACGTTCCATCTGGTCCTCACGGGGACATGTGTGGCTGCTGTGTGCAGGATGATGCCACACCGCTGTACATTGCAGCACAGGAGGGCCACCTGGAGGTCGTGAAGCATCTGGTTGCGAGTGGTGCGAACAAGGAGGCGAAGGCCAAGGTTAGCTTTTCCTTTAGTCTGATGGCCGCAAGCGGATGTGCTTTCACGCACTGTCAGATTTGGTCTATATGAGCAATGCAATCATGTTGTAGGGTGGGCAAAGTGCTCTACCACCGATGGTGTCAGGCTTGCCACCAACTTCATGGGGCGCTGTCACGTTCCCAGCACTGGGCACGCTGCCAGTGGGACATTGATATGTTGACGAGCTGTGCACCCCATGGGATGCCTGCTGCCCATGAGGTGGATGGCTCTGCCAGGCAGGAATCTGGATCATGGACTACCGATCTCACTTTCACTACCGTACTCAGGATGAGGAATCCGAGAGATAACTTGCGTATGACATGGTTTTGCTTGATAGTTTTTCAAGTGGTGGAAACTAGGCAGTCACAACTGTGGGGCCGCTGGCAGGCTCATGAGTTTGGCTGTTGTCATGATCAGGGGCCATGAGGTCCATGGGTGTGCGCATGACGTGTAGCTCTGTTTCATGCACTGCAGATAAATCCCCCCGCTTGAGGGGTTCTCACGTTCCATCTGGTCCTCACGGGAACATGCGCTGCTGCTGCGTACAGAATGACTTGACCCCGCTGCATATTGCGTCACATGCGGGCAACCTGGACGTGATGGAGCACCTGGTTGCGAGCGGTGCAAACAAGGAGGCGAAGAACAAGGTTAGCTTTTCCTTTGGTCTGATGGCCGCAAGCGGAGGTGCTTCCACGCACTGTCAGATTTGGTCTATATGAGCTGCAATCATGTTGTAGGGTGGGCAAAGTGCTCTACCACCGATGGTGTCAGGCTTGCCACCAACTTCATGGGGCGCTGTCACGTTCCCAGCACTGGGCACCCTGCCAGTGGGACATTGATATGTTGACGAGCTGTGCACCCCATGGGATGCCTGCTGCCCATGAGGTGGATGGCTCTGCCAGGCAGGAATCTGGATCATGGACTACCGATCTCACTTTCACTACCGTACTCAGGATGAGGAATCCGAGAGATAACTTGCGTTCGACATGGTTTTGCTTGATAGTTTTCCAAATACTACCTAATTGCACACTGGCCTGTGAGATCATGTTCCCCGCCCTTCCCCCCTCCCCCCTTCTCTTGTGGCAACGGTTGAGGAACGGCCAAAACCATTGACCCGAGTTGGACGCGGTGAGGTGGCTCCATTTACTGAACCTTTTCACTACCAGGCCTTCTAAAGGTGATCTGAACAGGTGTCTGGCCTGCGTTTTCGAGCCTTCCTCATCCTGACCGCCTGGCTGTCCTGAGGGGGCCATTAGTTTGCTTGGGGGCATGTGCAAGGCGTTCAGCCTGTCCGTGCCATGCTGGCAGCAGCAACTGCCTGGCATGTTTCCGGATGTTGTGATGAGTGACTGCCTCAGAAGGATCACACGGCTTATCCCCAGCCACATCAGTAAAGCCCCGTCCTCCGTGGTGGTGCTGATCCCCTTCTTTTCTGCTGCGATGTTAGTTAGGGTGAAGGCTGGTTGGGCGTTGTACTTGGCGGTACTTCCGTTAGCCAACGAAGTGGTGGAAAGGCAGGCACAACTGTGGGGCCGCTTGGAGGCTCATGAGTTTGGCAGTGGCCATGATCAGGGGCTGTGAGGTCCATGGGTGTGCGCATGACGCGTAGGTCTGTTTCATTCACTGCAGATACATCCCCTCGCTAGGTGGGTTCCGTCGTTCCATCTGGTCCTCACGGGGACATGTGCGGCTGCTGCTTGCAGGATGATGCCACTCCGCTGTTCGTTGCAGCATATAACGGCCACCTGGAGGTCGTGAAGCACCTGGTTGCGAGTGGTGCAAACAAGGAGGCGAAGAACAAGGTCAGCTTTTCCTTAACCCTGGTGGCCGCCAGCGGATGCGCTTCGGCACACAGTTTTGGTCTATATGAGCAATGTAACCATGTTGTAGGGTGGGCAAAGTGCTCCACCAGTTATGGTGTCAGGCTTGCCAAAAACTTCACTGGGTGTTGTTACGTTCCCAGCACTGGGCACCTTGCCAGTGGGACATTGATATGTTGACGAGCTGTGCACCCCATGGGATGCCTGCTGCCCATGAGGTGGATGGCTCTGCCAGGCAGGAATTTGGATTATGGACTACCGATCTCACTTTCACTACCGTACTCACAGCGAGGAATCCGAGAGATAACGTGCGTATAACATGGTTGTGCCCGATAGTTTTTCAAATACTCAAATGCACACCGGCCTGTGAGAACATGTTCCCCGCCTTTCCCCCCTCCCCCCTTCTCTTGTGGCAACAAGTGAGGAACAGCCGAATCCATTGACCCGAGTCGCACACGGTGAGGTGCCTTCATTTACTGTACTGGATGTTTTCACTACCAGGCCTTCTAAAGGTGATCTTAGCAGGTGTCTGGCCCGCCCTTTCGGGCCTTCCCAATCCTGACCGCCTGGCTGTCCTGAGGGGGCCATTAGTTTGCTGGGAGGCATACGAAGTGCGTTCAGCCTGTCCGTGCCATGCTGGCAGCAGCGACTGCCTGGCATGTTTGCTGATGTTCCTAATGGCATCACTCTCTCACACGGATCACACGGCTTATCCCCAGCCACATTAGTCAAGCCCCGTCTTCCGTGGTTGTACCGATGCCCTTGTTTTCTGCTGCGTTGTTAGTTAGGGTGGAGGCGAGTTGGATGTTGTAATTGGCGGTACTTACATTAGCCAACGAAGTGGTGGAAAGGCAGGCACAACGTTGGGGCGGCTTGGAGGCTCATGAGTTTGGCTGTGGCCATGATCAGGGGCCCTGAGGTCCATGGGTGTGAGCATGACGCGTAGGTCTGTTTCATTCACTGCAGACACATCCCCTCGCTATGTGGGTTCTCACGTTCCATCTGGTCCTCACGGGGACATGCATGGCTGCTGTCTGCAGGATGATGCCACCCCGCTGTATGTTGCAGGACAGAATGGCCACCTCGAGGTCGTGAAGCATCTGGTTGCAAGCGGTGCGAACAAGGAGGCGAAGTACAAGGTCAGCTTTTCCTTTGGTCTGATGGCCCCAAGTGGATATGCTTCCACACACTGTCAGATCTGGTCTGTATGAGCAATGCAATCATGTTGTAGGGTGAGCAAAGGGCTCCACCACCAATGGTGTCAGGCTTGCTACCAACTTCACGGGGTGCTGTTACGTTCAGCTTTTCCTTTACCCTGGTGGCCGCAAGCGGAGGTGCTTCCACGCACAGTTTTGGTGATTGTGCATCGCAATCATGATGTAGGGTAAGCAAAGGGCTTTACAACAGATGGTGTCAGGCTTGCTACCAACTCCACTGCGCGCTGCTACGTTCCTAGCACTGGGCACCCTGCCAGTGGGAAATTGTTATGTTGACGAGCTGTGCACCCCATGGGATGCCTGCTGCCCATGAGGTGGATGGCTCTGCCAGGCTGGAGTCGTGGCTACTGGAATCTGGATCACGGATCACCGATCTCACTTTCACTACCGTACTCAGGGTGACGAATCCGAGAGATAACATGCGTATGACATGGTTGTGCCGGATAGTTTTTCAAATACTACGTAATTGCACACCGGCCTGTGAGATCATGTTCCCCGCCCTTCCCCCCTCCCCCCTTTTCTTGTGGCAACGGGTGAGGAACGGCCAAATCCATTGACCCGAAGGGCACGCGGTGAGGTGCCTCCATTTCCTGAACCTTTTCACTACCAGGCCTTCTAAAGGTGATCTGAACAGGTGTCTGGCCCGCGTTTTCGAGCCTTCCTCATCCTGACCGCCTGGCTGTCCTGAGGGGGGCATTTGTTTGCTGGGAGGCATGTGCAAGGCGTTCAGCCTGTCCGTGCCCTGCTGGCAGCAGCAACTGCCTGGCATGTTTCCTGATGTTGTGAATGGCATGACTGCCTTACACGGATCACACGGCTTATCCCCAGCCACATTAGTAAAGCCCCGTCCTCTGTGGTTGTACTGATGCCCTTGTTTTCTGCAGCGTTGTTAGTTCGGGTGGAGGCTAGTTGGACGGAGTAATCGGCGGTACTTGAGTTAGCCAACGAAGTGGTGGAAAGGCAGGCACAACTGTGGGGCGGCTGGCAGGCTCATGAGTTTGGCTATGGCCATGATCAGGGGGCCATGAGGTCCATGGGTGTGCGCATGACGCTTAGTTCTGTTTCATTTTCTGCAGACCCATCTCCCCGCTTAGTGGGTTCCCACCTTCCATCTGGTCCTCACGGGGACATGCATGGCTGCTCTGTGCAGGATGATGCCACTCCGCTGTATGTTGCAGCACAGAATGGCCACCTCGAGGTCGTGAAGCATCTGGTTGCAAGCGGTGCGAACAAGGAGGCAAAGAAGAAGGTCAGCTTTTCCTTTGGTCTGATGACCCCCAGCGGATGTGCTTCCACGCACTGTCAGATTTGGTCTATATGAGCTGCAATCATGTTGTAGGGTGGGCAAAGGGCTCCACCACCAATGGTGTCATGCCTGCTACCAACTTCAGGGGGTGCTGTGACTTTCCCAGCAATGGGCACCCTGCCAGTGGGAAATTGTGATGTTGACGAGCTATGCACCCCATGGGATGCCTGCTGCCCATGAGGTGGACGGCTCTGCAAGGCATGAATCGTGGCTACTGGAATCTGGATCACGGACTACGGATCTCACTTTCACTGCCGTACTCAGGGCGAGGATTCCGAGAGATAACGTGCGTATGACATGGTTTTGCCGGATAGTTTTCCAAATACTACTTAATTGCACACCGGCCTGTGAGATCATGTTTACCACCCTTCCCCCCTCCCCCCTTCTGTTGTGGCAGCGGGTGAGGAACCGCCGAATCCATTGACCCGAGTGGCACGCGGTGAGGTGCCTCCATTTACTGAACCTTTTCACTACCAGGCCTTCTTAAGGTGATCTGAACAGGTTTGTGACCCGCGTTTTCGAGCCATCCCCATCCTGACCGCCTGCCTGTCCTGAGGGGGCCATAATTTGTTTGCTGGGAGGCATATGCAGTGCGTTCGTTCAGCCTGTCCGTGCCATGCTGGCCGCAGCAACTGCCTGGCATGTTTCATGATGTTGTTAATGGCGTGACTGCCTCACACAGATCACACGGCTTATCCCCAGCCACATCAGCCAAGCCCCGTCCTCCGTGGTTGTATTAATGCCCTTGTTTTCTGCAGCGTTGTTAGTTCGGGTGGAGGCTAGCTGGACATTGTACTTGGCGGTACTTACATTAGCCTACGAAGTGGTGGAAAGGCAGGCACAACGTTGGGGCCGCTTGGAGGCTCATGAGTTTGGCTGTGGCCATGATCAGGGGCCATGAGGTCCATGGGTGTGCGCATGACGCGTAGGTCTGTTTCATTCACTGCAGACACATCCCCTTTCTTAGTGGGTTCTCACGTTTCATCTGGTCCTCACGGGGACATGCCTGGCTGCTGCGTGCAGAATGATGCCACTCCGCTGTACGTTGCGGCACAGAATGGCCACCTGGAGGTCGTGAAGCACTTGGTCGCGAGTGGAGCGAACAAGGAGGCGAAGAACAAGGTCAGCTTTTCCTTTACCCTGAAAGCCGCAAGCGGATGTGCTTCCGCGCACAGTTTTGGTCTATATCTGTACCGCAATCATGTTTTAGGATTTGCAAAGGGCTTTACCACAGATGGTGTCAGGCTTGCTGCCAACCTCACGGGGTGCTGTTACGTTCCCAGCACTGGGCACCCTGCCAGTGGGAAACTGTGCTGTTGACAAGCTGTGCACCCCATGGGATGCCTGCTGCCCATGAGGTGGATGGCTCTGCCAGGCTGGAGTCGTGGCTACTGGAATCTGGATCACGGATCACCGATCTCACTTTCACTACCGTACTCAGGGTGACGAATCCGAGAGATAACATGCGTATGACATGGTTGTGCCGGATAGTTTTTCAAATACTACGTAATTGCACACCGGCCTGTGAGATCATGTTCCCCGCCCTTCCCCCCTCCCCCCTTTTCTTGTGGCAACGGTTGAGGAACGGCCAAATCCATTGACCCGAAGGGCACGCGGTGAGGTGCCTCCATTTCCTGAACCTTTTCACTACCAGGCCTTCTAAAGGTGATCTGAACAGGTGTCTGGCCCGCGTTTTCGAGCCTTCCTCATCCTGACCGCCTGGCTGTCCTGAGGGGGGCATTTGTTTGCTGGGAGGCATGTGCAAGGCGTTCAGCCTGTCCGTGCCCTGCTGGCAGCAGCAACTGCCTGGCATGTTTCCTGATGTTGTGAATGGCATGACTGCCTTACACGGATCACACGGCTTATCCCCAGCCACATTAGTAAAGCCCCGTCCTCTGTGGTTGTACTGATGCCCTTGTTTTCTGCAGCGTTGTTAGTTCGGGTGGAGGCTAGTTGGACGGAGTAATCGGCGGTACTTGAGTTAGCCAACGAAGTGGTGGAAAGGCAGGCACAACTGTGGGGCGGCTGGCAGGCTCATGAGTTTGGCTATGGCCATGATCAGGGGGCCATGAGGTCCATGGGTGTGCGCATGACGCTTAGTTCTGTTTCATTTTCTGCAGACCCATCTCCCCGCTTAGTGGGTTCCCACCTTCCATCTGGTCCTCACGGGGACATGCATGGCTGCTCTGTGCAGGATGATGCCACTCCGCTGTATGTTGCAGCACAGAATGGCCACCTCGAGGTCGTGAAGCATCTGGTTGCAAGCGGTGCGAACAAGGAGGCAAAGAAGAAGGTCAGCTTTTCCTTTGGTCTGATGACCCCCAGCGGATGTGCTTCCACGCACTGTCAGATTTGGTCTATATGAGCTGCAATCATGTTGTAGGGTGGGCAAAGGGCTCCACCACCAATGGTGTCATGCCTGCTACCAACTTCAGGGGGTGCTGTGACTTTCCCAGCAATGGGCACCCTGCCAGTGGGAAATTGTGATGTTGACGAGCTATGCACCCCATGGGATGCCTGCTGCCCATGAGGTGGACGGCTCTGCAAGGCATGAATCGTGGCTACTGGAATCTGGATCACGGACTACGGATCTCACTTTCACTGCCGTACTCAGGGCGAGGATTCCGAGAGATAACGTGCGTATGACATGGTTTTGCCGGATAGTTTTCCAAATACTACTTAATTGCACACCGGCCTGTGAGATCATGTTTACCACCCTTCCCCCCTCCCCCCTTCTGTTGTGGCAGCGGGTGAGGAACCGCCGAATCCATTGACCCGAGTGGCACGCGGTGAGGTGCCTCCATTTACTGAACCTTTTCACTACCAGGCCTTCTTAAGGTGATCTGAACAGGTTTGTGACCCGCGTTTTCGAGCCATCCCCATCCTGACCGCCTGCCTGTCCTGAGGGGGCCATAATTTGTTTGCTGGGAGGCATATGCAGTGCGTTCGTTCAGCCTGTCCGTGCCATGCTGGCCGCAGCAACTGCCTGGCATGTTTCATGATGTTGTTAATGGCGTGACTGCCTCACACAGATCACACGGCTTATCCCCAGCCACATCAGCCAAGCCCCGTCCTCCGTGGTTGTATTAATGCCCTTGTTTTCTGCAGCGTTGTTAGTTCGGGTGGAGGCTAGCTGGACATTGTACTTGGCGGTACTTACATTAGCCTACGAAGTGGTGGAAAGGCAGGCACAACGTTGGGGCCGCTTGGAGGCTCATGAGTTTGGCTGTGGCCATGATCAGGGGCCATGAGGTCCATGGGTGTGCGCATGACGCGTAGGTCTGTTTCATTCACTGCAGACACATCCCCTTTCTTAGTGGGTTCTCACGTTTCATCTGGTCCTCACGGGGACATGCCTGGCTGCTGCGTGCAGAATGATGCCACTCCGCTGTACGTTGCGGCACAGAATGGCCACCTGGAGGTCGTGAAGCACTTGGTCGCGAGTGGAGCGAACAAGGAGGCGAAGAACAAGGTCAGCTTTTCCTTTACCCTGAAAGCCGCAAGCGGATGTGCTTCCGCGCACAGTTTTGGTCTATATCTGTACCGCAATCATGTTTTAGGATTTGCAAAGGGCTTTACCACAGATGGTGTCAGGCTTGCTGCCAACCTCACGGGGTGCTGTTACGTTCCCAGCACTGGGCACCCTGCCAGTGGGAAACTGTGCTGTTGACAAGCTGTGCACTCCATGGGATGCCTGCTGCCCATGAGGTGGACGGCTGTGCCAGGCAGGAATCGTGGCTACTGGAATCTGGATCACAGACTACCGATCTCACTTTCACTACCGTACTCAGGGCGAGGAATCCGAGAGGTAAAACGCGTATGACCTGATTGTGCCGGATAGTTTTTCAAATACTACGTAATTGCACACTGGCCTGTGACATCATGTTCCCCGCCCTTCCCCCCTCCCCCCTTTTCTTGTGGCAACGGGTGAGGAACGGCCGAATCCATTGACCCGAAGGGCACGCGGTGAGGTGGCTCCATTTCCTGAACCTTTTCACTACCAGGCCTTCTAAAGGTGATCTGAACAGGCGTCTGGCGCGCGTTTTCGGGCCTTCCCCATCCTGACCGCCTGGCTGTCCTGAGGGGGCCATTTGTTTGCTGGATGGCATATGCAGTGCGTTCAGCCTGTCCGTGCCATGCTGGCAGCAGCAACTGCCAGGCATGTTTCCTGATGTTGTGAATGGCGTGACTCTCTCACGCGGATCACACGGCTTATCCCCAGCCAAATCTGTAAAGCCCCGTCCTCCATGGTTGTACCAATGCCCTTGTTTTCTGCATCGTAGTTAGTTAGTGTGGAGGCGAGTTGGACGTTGTAATTGGCGGTACTTCCGTCAGCCAACGAAGTGGTGGAAAGGCAGGCACAACGTTGGGGCCGCTGGCAGGCTCATGAGTTTGGCTGTGGCCATGATCAGGGGCCATGAGGTCCATGGGTGTGCGCATGACGCGTAGGTCTGTCTCATTCACTGCAGACACATCCCCCCGATTAGTGGGTTCTTACGTTCCATCTGGTCCTCACGGGGACGTGCCTGGCTGCTGCGTGCAGGATGATTGCACAACGATGTACGCTGCGGCATATAACGGCCACCTGGAGGTCGTGAAGCACTTGGTCGCGAGCGGAGCGAACAAGGAGGCGAAGAACAAGGTCAGCTTTTCCTTTACCCTGAAAGCCGCAAGCGGATGTGCTTCCGCGCACAGTTTTGGTATATATCTGCACCGCAATCATGTGTTAGGATTTGCAAAGGGCTTTACCACAGATGGTGTCAGGCTTGCTGCCAACCTCACGGGGTGCTGTTACGTTCCCAGCACTGGGCACCCTGCCTGTGGGAAATGGTGCTGTTGACGAGCTGTGCACCCCATGGGATGCCTGCTGCCCATGAGGTGGATGGCTCTGCCAGGCAGGAATCGTGGCTACTGGAATCTGGATCACGGACTACGGATCTCACTTTCACTACGGCACTTAGGGCGACGAATGCGAGAGATAACATGCGGATGACCTGATTGTGCCGGATAGTTTTTCAAATACTACGTCATTGCACACTGGCCTGTGAGATCATGTTCCCCGCCCTTCCCCCCTCCCATCTTCTCTTGTGGCAACGGCCAAATCCATTGACCCGAGTTGGACGCGGTGAGGTGGCTCCATTTCCTGAACCTTTTCACTACCAGGCCTTCTAAAGGTGATCTGAACAGGTGTCTGGCCTGCGTTTTCGGGCCTTCCTCATCCTGACCGCCTGGCTGTTCTGAGGGGGCCATTTGTTTGCTGGGAGGCATATGCAGTGCGTTCAGCCTGTCCGTGCCATGCTGGCAGCAGCAACTGCCAGGCATGTTTCCTGATGTTGTGATGAGTGACTGCATGGAATGTTTGCTGATGTTCCTAATGGCATCACTCTCTCACACGGATCACACGGCTTATCCCCAGCCACATTAGTAAAGCCCCGTCCTCTGTGGTTGTGCTGATGCCCTTGTTTTCTGCTGCGATGTTAGTTAGGGTGAAGGCTGGTTGGACGTGGTACTTGGCAGTACTTAAGTTAGCCAACGAAGTGGTGGAAAGGCAGGCACAACTGTGGGGCCTCTGGCAGGCTCATGAGTTTGGCAGTGGCCATGATCAGGGGCTGTGAGGTCCACGGGTGTGCGCATGACGCGTAGGTCTGTCTCATTCACTGCGGCCACATCCCCTCGCTCAGTGGGTTCTCACGTTCCATCTGGTCCTCATGGGGACAGACTTGGCTGCTGCGTGCAGGGTGATTGCACACCGCTGTACATTGCAGCACTGAATGGCCACCTGGAGGTCGTGAAGCACCTGGATGCGAGCGGTGCGAACAAGGAGGCGAAGAACAAGGTCAGCTTTTCCTTGACCCTGATGGCCGCCAGCGGATGTGCTTCTGCACACAGTTTTGGAATATGTGCAGCGCAAGGATGCTGTAGGGTGGGCAAAGGGCTTTTATACCACCGATGGTGTCAGTCTTGCTGCCAACTCCACTGGGCGCTGTTATGTTCCCAGCACTGGGCACCCTGCCTGTGGGAGATGGTGCTGTTGACGAGCTGTGCACCCCATGGGATGCCTGCTGCCCATGAGGTGGATGGCTCTGCCAGGCAGGAATCGTGGCTACTGGAATCTGGATTATGGACTACCGATCTCACTTTCACTACCATACTCACATCGAGGAATCCGAGAGAACAAGCGTATGACATGGTTGTGCCGGCTTGTTTTTTAAATACTACCCAATCGCGCAGCGGCCTGTGAGATCATGTTCCCCGCCCTTCTGCCCTCCCCCCCTTCTCTTGTGGCAACGGGTGAGGAACGGCCAAATTCATTGACCGGAGTTGCACGCGGTGAGGTGCCTCCGTTTCCTGAACCTGATCACTACCAGGCCTTCTCACGGTGATCTTAGCAGGTGTCTGGCCCGCCCTTTCGGGCCTTCCCAATCCTGACCACCTGGCTGTCCTGAGGGGGCCATTACTGGGAGGCATACGCAGTGCGTTCAGCCTGTCCGTGCCATGCTGGCAGCAGCGACTGCCTGGCATGTTTGCTGATGTTCCTAATGGCATCACTCTCTCACACGGATCACACGGCTTATCCCCAGCCACATTAGTCAAGCCCCGTCTTCCGTGGTTGTACCGATGCCCTTGTTTTCTGCAGCGTTGTTAGTTAGGGTGGAGGCGAGTTGGACGTTGTCCTTGGCAGTACTTAAGTTAGCCAACAAAGTGTTGGAAAGGCAGGCACAACTGTGGGGCCTCTGACAGGCTCATGAGTTTGGCTGGGGCCATGATCAGGGGCCATGAGGTCCATGGGTGTGCGCATGACGCGTAGGTCTGTCTCATTCACTGCAGCCACATCCCCTCGCTCAGTGGGTTCTCACGTTCCATCTGGTCCTCACGGGGACATGCGTGGCTGCTACTTGCAGGATGACTGGACACCGCTGCATATTGCGGCACAGAATGGCCACCTGGAGGTCGTGACGCACCTGGTTGCGAGCGGTGCGAACAAGGAGGCGAAGACCAAGGTCAGCTTTTCCTTGACCGTGATGGCCGCCAGCAGATGTGCTTCCACGCACAGATTTGGTATATATGAGGAATGCAATGATTTTCTAGGACGAGCAAAGGGCTCTGCCATCGATGGTGTCAGTCTTGCTACCAACTTCACGGGGTGCTGTGACGTTCCCTGCACCGGGCACCCTGCCTGTGGGAAGTTGTGATGTTGACGAGCTGTGCACCCCATGGGATGCCTGCTGCCCATGAGGCGGATGGCTCTTCCAGGCAGGAATCGTGGCTACTGGAATCTGGATCATGGACTACGGATCTCACTTTCACTACGGCACTCAGGGCGAGGAATCCGAGAGATAACATGCGTATGACATGGTTGTGTGGTATAGTTTTTCAAGTACTACTGACTTGCACACCGGCCTGTGAGATCATGTTCCCGGCCCTTCCCCCCTCCCCCCTTCTCTTGTGGCATTGGGTGGGGAACGGCCAAATCCATTGACCCGAGTTGCATGCGGTGAGGTGCCTCGATTTCCTGAACCTTTTCACTACCAGGCCTTCTAAAGGTGATCTGAACATGTGTCTGGCCCGCGCTTTCGGGCCTTCCCCATCCTGACGGCCTGGCTGTCCTGAGGGGGCCATTAGTTTGCTGGGAGGCATATGCAGTGCGTTCAGCCTGTCCGTGCCATGCTGGCAGCAGCGACTTCCTGGAATGTTTCCTGATGTTCCTCAAGGCATGGCTCTCTCACAAGGATCACACGGCTTATCGTACCCCAGCCACATCAGTGAAGCCCCGTCCTCCGTGGTGGTACTGATGCCCTTGTTTTCTGCAGCGTTGTCAGTGAGGGTGGAGGCTAGTTGGACCTTGTACTTGGCGGTACTTAGCTTGGCCAACGAAGTGGTGGAAACAAGGCAGGCACAACTGTGGGGCCGCTGGCAGGCTCATGAGTTTGGCAGTGGCCATGATCAGGGGCCGTGAGGACCATGGGTGTGCACATGACGCGTAGGTCTGTCTCATTCACTGCAGACACATCTCCCTGCTTAGTATGTTCTAACGTTCCATCTGGTCCTCACGGGGACATGCGTGGCTGGTGTGTGCAGATTGATGCCACACCGCTGTACATTGCGTCAGAGAATGGCCACCTGGAGGTCGTGACGCACCTGGTTGCGCGCGGTGCAAACAAGGAGGCGAAGAACAAGGTCAGCTTTTCGGTACCGATGGAGTATGCTATCGACATGCTAGCTTGCACTGAAGTGTCGGTCCTTTCTCGACAATGTACAGGTACTGAGGTGTCCCGCTCGGCTGCGGTGGGCAGTGCACGGCGCGCAGGCCTGAATCCGTGTGTCAGCTTAAACATCTCGGCTAATGCTTTTCCTTTACCTTGAAGGCCGCAAGCAAATGCGCTTCCATGCACAGTTTTGGAATATGTGCAGCGCAACGATGCTGTAGGGTGGGCAAGGGGCTCCACCACCAACAGCGTCAGGCTTGCTACCAACTTCACTGGGTGCTGTTACGTTCCCAGCACTGGGCACGCTGCCTGTGGGAAGTTGTGCTGTTGCCAAGCTGGGCACCCATGGGATACCTGTTGCCCATGAGGTGGAGGGCTCTGCCGGGCAGGAATCGTGGCTACAGGAATCTGGATCACAGACAATCAATCTCACTTCACTACCGTAATCAGGTCAAGAATCCGAGACATAGCATGCGTATGAGCTGGTTGTGCCGGATAGATTTTCAGATACCTCTCGCCCTCCCTGTGAGATTGTGTTTCCCGCCCCCTGCCCCCCCCCCCTCCTTGTGTTGTGGCAACGCGTAAGGAACCATGAATCCATAGACCGGAGGTGGGTGGTGAGATGGCTTCCTATACTGAACGTTTTCACCACCAGGCCTTAGGTGATATGAACAGGTTTCTGGCTGGCGTTGTCTGGCCTTCCCTGTCCTGACCACCTGGCTGTCTGAGGTCCATTTGTTTGCTGGGAGGCACATGTGGTGCGTTCGGCCTGTCCGTGCCGTGCTGCCAGCAGCAGCTGCCTGGGATCTTGGCATATGTTCTGAATGGCATGACCCTTTCACAGGGATCATAGACCTCACCCCCAGCCATCAGTAAAGCCTGGTGCTCCGTGGTTGTACTGATACCCTTGTTTGCTGCAGCGATGTGAGTTAGGGTGGAGTCTACTTGGAATGTTGTGGTTGGCGTTACTTTTGTTCAACTGCAAAGCGCTAGAAAGAAATTGTGGGAGCCGCCTGCAGGTCGATCGCTCAATGGTTCATTTGATGTGGAAAATTTACTAGAGCCGAATTTCTAACTGACGTCTTCATAGTGGTTACTAGATACCTTGTTGAGTAAACGATTCTAAAATCTGATTCTGACGAAACCTGTACAGCTCGAAGTTACCGGACAGGCCACTGACCGGCCGATGGACCCACTACCTGCTGCCAGACCTACGGTCACAAGACTAGACCTGTGACCGCAGCCTGCCTGTGACCGCGGTCACCGAAATCCCTCGGTCATGTGTGACCGCAGCCACCAAAATCCGAAGGTCATGTGTGACCGCGGGCTCCGAAATCCGGCGGTCAGCGGTCACACATGACCGCGAACCGTTAGCAAAAACACTGACAGTAATTATGTTTCTTCACTGCGCCCTAACTTTCGTGATGCCACGCCGTTATGCCCTCAATGGCATTATGATACTTGTACTACAACGCTATACCCTGGATGGCAGAGCTGGTGGGTTGTTGTGCTTGCCCGGTACACATGGCATGCTGTTGCCGCCACAAGAGTGACTGCACGGTGCGGGCGTCTGCTGGTTTATAATGAAAAGGCAATAGAGTTTTGAACAGGATTCTATGGCTGTGTGACTTGCTGCTCCTTACCCCTATCACCTCGCTGCCTGCAGGGTGGCGAAACGGCACTGGACGTGGCCAAGCGCTACGAGCGCTCCGAGGTTGTGCAGTTCCTGGAGCAGCACGCCACGGGGCTGTAGGAGCACTTGACAGGGCATTGGCAGCACCCGCTACAATCACAAAGGTGACTGTCGGCTGCCACCACGGTGTTGTTACCTGTACCGAACATACAGTTTTGTGGCCTCGTGGATATAGCAGCTCGTGGCCAAGAAGACTGCCGGGTGTGACCTGGGTGTCTTGTAGGGACCCTGTTGTAAAATTCTTACTTGTGACGCCTCGTCCTTGTTTTCTTATAATACTAGTCTCTTTTAAAAAGCGTATGATGAAATACCCCCCCTTGTGTATCATAAGCGTGCTTGCTAAACGACGTCGTTCTCCTCACGCCTACTTTTTCCAATGCCTGGCACATGACCTTCCGCCTTTTCTTGCCCTTTCCCTTCGCCTTGGTTCCCCACCATGACCGCTGCCTGCACTGCTCAAGTGGTCGTTAGCTGTCATTATACCTGGTGTGGCATCCAGGTTGCCACATCCCTGACTTCCTCCCTCAGCGAGACGCTGGTAGAAGAAAACGTGTCGCTTTTTGTTTCAAAATCTCTGGCACTGCTCGATGCTGCCGCGATGTTACGCTCCTATATCAATGTGTTTGCAGCCAGAACTTAACTTTTTTGCACAACTAGGCCTGGTGATACCATGTAGAGGGGACGGACAGGTGACATAGGACATCAATTCCCCCCCACTCCCCACAAGCCTCTTCATCCTGTCAAAACTACACCGCCCACTGCAACAATTGCGACCCTCACTGTGCATGTTTGCTTGTGGCTTGTGCTCCCAGCATGATTGCGCCTGCACTTGTGCGCGCACGACCTATTATGCGTTGGTTCGCTAGTGTACGACAAATGATCACGATGCCTTGTCCTCCAAAGGGTTTCACAAGTTCATAACGATACCTTGTACTCCAAAGGTGTGTACGACAATTGATAACGATGCCTTGTCCTCCACAGGTTTTCACAAGTTTAACGACCACAACAGCCTGGGTTCAACACTGAGCAGGGTTCGGGAACGCCATGAGAGTGGGACAAGTCAAGAGCGAACGGTTCTTGAGTTTCGGAGGGCCCTGATTGGCATCGTAACATATCTGGATGAGTCACGTCAAGAAAGATTGTAGCAACGTTCATTATGAAGCTTGACATTGGCTTGAGGCTTGAGCGAAGCATGCATGGCACTTTTGGGTTAAACTGTACAGCACTCATGCCATCCTAGCCATCCAGGTTGCTGAATGCCTTTGACATACTCTTGTTTTTCTTCTTCGTTTTGGATGCAGGTTGTATGGGCCTGCCGACTGGGTTGCATCTTGAAAGCTCTCCTACGAGCATTTAGGGGCCGCGCAGACTTTGTCACCTGGCTTGCTGCTATGAGAGTGAGAGTTAATGACTGTTGAGTACATCCAAATAAGATAAAGTGGCGCCAAAGTCATGCATGGAGGGATCTGTTTCAGCATCGCATTCATTAACTGTTTCATCTCTTGTATAGGCCTGGGCCGCCTGGCCATATACTTAAAAAAATATAATTACTTAATCCTGGCCATATATTTTCAAGTTGGTTAAGGGGACATGACACATCGGAATTTTTTGGCGCCAAAAAATTCGCGCCGGTACCGTCGGTACCCCCGGACCGTGAAATTGTGGTGCACAATGCGTACACCTCGTGCGGAGGTGGCCATGGCGACGTGCGTTCCGTAAAAATTTGCCTAATCGGCCTGGCGACAAGCGAAAAATGTACGCCGGTGGTTTTAAACGATGTTCTAGTATGATGTTTCATAGCCAGATATGCACAATTTGAAAAGTCGGTGCCTTTCTTAATCCAGATTTGCACGGGGGTCTAATCCGAAAATCTGGCCGCACATATTAATTTAGAATGCGTGCCTGCGACGGTAGAATTCAAGATTTGTGGGTTATATTGATGCAGGAAGAAGCGTTTAGTAATGGAAACCGTGAAAACATCCTAAGCGGGCTTCGATCTGCGGCCATTTCCCGTCATTTCTGAAATGATATCGTTCAGGCCTGCGCGATCCGCGGTCAAGCCATCCATGGATGGCTGGCTGTCTCGCGCGCCTGGGTAGGAAATAAAGCCGGCCGTGGTACGTTCATTTGCCGCATGTCACCGCCCTGTCTGTTTGCGCTCTAAATGTTCCTGGCATGAAGCTTTGGCGCCGATTCCGGGTGTTCTTGCTATTATTTTGTTCGCCACTTGTTGCAGTTGCGCTATCTGATTTTCGCAGGTTTCAATGTTTTGCCTTCTGCTGCGTATGCCATGCTTCTTAAAGCTAGCAAGAGTTGATCGGGCAGTTTTGCGGCTCTGCTTCACTTTCTTTTATGGAGTTTTTCATATGGTAGACATTGTATATTGCGTAGTCCAGGACCCTAGCTGCCTGGCGGCATCAACGTTGCAAGGAGCTGGCGAGCTCATAAACGCTTGTCTTGGCTCTTCAGCCTGCTGGAAAACAAGGTGTGAAGTTGTAGGGAAGGTGAGCATGTGTTATATAGTTATCTCCTTCCAATATGTTTTGCTTCCATTACACATGGCTGGGGCTTCCTAGATGATAAGGATCAGGTGCTTATTATGACAATATTAAAGGATGGCCCTTTTATCCTTTAGCATCATGACTGGGTGTTAGCTATGAGGTGATTCCCGCAAGTGGTCATGCCTGCTTGCGTAATGATTTTGTCGGTGGATGTCTTCTTCAAGCATCTAGCATTTGCTTTACGTGCTTCTGCCCAATTTGCAGGGGGCAAGCTTAGGAATGTGGTAATGGTGTCCCTCATGCCACAGTGTACCAAGCATGCAGGGTGGCAGCTATAACATGATGTACTATGGGCAAACTAGGTCAGAATGACCTGTAATTTGGTGGCAAGCTTTATGATCAATTTTATTAATTAATTTGACTTGGTTTGGCCCAATTGGTGGTGGGCTAGGGTGTAATAGGTCTGTTGTTTGTGGTAATAAGCGGGATTTTCTGTCATTTTTTTTTTGCATGTTTACACTAATAACATGAGTAAACGTGCTCAGAATGAGCTCAAACTTTGTGAGAGTGAAATTCCCACCCTAGGCCTAGTATAAATATCATCACTGGAATTTTTGCATGTGTCTACTATTTGATTTATTTTTTTAGGACCAAAAAAATACGTGTTTTGGGCTAAACCCTATAAATAGTCTAAACGTGCTTATTTTGTGGTCCTGAGTAGCCAGATTTATTTGCAAGGGTGGGGATTTTAGGAAAATATGTGGTTTGGTCACTTTTGGTTTGCCCAGTCTCCTAGGAAAAATCGGCCAAAAATAGCGTCTTTTTCTATTTTTAGCTCATAACTGGGTCATGCTGGGGGGTAGTACCACCCCCAAGTGGCTGGAAATTTTTTTTTTTCACATATTTATGGTTTGGAAGCATAACCGGATTTTTATCCCATGCACAGGTCTGTTTTCCAGAAAAGTGCACTTTCAATGTGTCATGTCCCCTTGTGGATGCTGGAAAACCCGTGCACTGGAGTTCACCACATTACAGTTTTGTGAAGTACCAAGTCTGCCAAGAGTTTGGGCTAGCCCTTGCATGGCGGGTGCAAGCCTTGGCCTTCCCGATGGTGGGGAACCCCCGCGGGCTTCCCATGTCAAGATCGAATTAATCAATCAATTAATAAGCACGTGACTGCGTCACGTGGGTGCCAATACAGAGTAAACGGAACCTTCACCCCTATATACACAACGAGGAGGGCGGGCGCCCTAGCTTCTCTCACTGCCGCAAGTGGGCAGGCCACAGAGCGCTCTCTCCACAGCATGGTGCTGGGGCGCAACACTGCATGTGGGTGCAATACATTATACAACCAATGCTATACCATAGGTAGGCTGACGCATTAATTAATTAATTAATTTTAATTAATTAATTAATCAATTAATTAATAGACACGTGAGTGCATCCCTGTAGGCTGACGCATAGCTTATGCTACAAAGGTGATGTTACGCCGCAAGCCTCGGCCGCCACCTCTACCTCTACTTGTCCTAATACTACCTAGACTAGTAAGGCCACTTCTATTTGCACCCTTAGCGAAAGACGACCGAGACGAACCAGATCTCAATGCATTTACATATGTACTACTGTAATATGCCATAGGCCATTTAGTCAAACCCGTTTACTCCAGGAAAAGAGGAAGGAAACACAACTACACTGCCGTGACCCAAGCTAATATGTGTTAATTCATTTAACACACGCCGAGTGACCACACAAGGAGTGGAACGTGCATAAATGGTCACCAACGGTCCAACAGGCTCGGGCCGACCTGGCCCTCGCCTGCGGAAACACAGAAACACAGGCAGGTGCGCAGACGCACGCCGGTCCACTACATTCTACCGAAGGATAAGGACCACTAATAAAGTACGCAGCGCGGCGCCCAAAGGCACCCAATATACCACGGTACTGTTACGAGGACAATCAGGTCCCAACTAGAACTACACGTAAACCTAGGATAAACGGAGGCCAAGGACCTAATTTACGTCCGTAACTACAACGAATTGTTACGCGACGTAACACCTCCCCCCCCACAAAAGGTAGGGAGCCCGCTCCCTACGCAGAGAGGAAGGAACCAAAGGGGTAGGAAAAACCTAATGCACCCAGCACATACCAACACCATCGATCGACCATCCCAGATACAAAGCACCAATAGTTCACACGGTCTCCACCACCACGCCGGGTGGTGTAGGGTTAGCCAGCACCAAGCCTGGTGGGAGGTTCCCCTAACTGCCTGGAACGGAGTCCTGGCCGGGGGGGACGGCACTGGGCAGGGGACACAGAGTAAACACATCAGCACTAAGGACCAAGAACAGCCAACCAACTGGCCAGAATATGAGGGCGACTCTATATACCGGAGGGACAACACCCTCAGGTCGGGCCTAAGGCCCTCTATCTAGTGGCCATCCGTCTGATAGGTGCCACGAGAGGCCAACAGGACCTCCAGGTAGGCCTGGTAGTCGGCCACATCCTCAACATTGTCATGCCTATCTACGGTGAGGAAAACATCGGCCCACACGCCGTCAGGAAAAAGGCCCAAAAAGGCCCAGTAATACCTATGCTGCGTAAGAACGACCTGGCCACGGGCCCAGTCCAGGAAGCCACAGGCAAAGAGGCGAAGGAAAGGCTCTACCGCTATCAAACAGAGGGCCCGCAGGAGGAGGCGATGATACCGGATCCGAGGGCGCAAACCCGTCGGGAAAAACAGGTCCACCAAGGGCTCCACGTTGGACGGCCACATCCGGATGTGCCGAACCTCTCGGGAGCGCCACCGACGCGTACACTGGCGCGACCCGAATGTCTCTAGGTAGTCGCTGGCCCGAGGAGGAGGGTGACCGCGGGAGTCTAGACCCTGGCCCGGGAGGGGCGCCGGACGTCGGGCATCCCACTCGAGGATGGGCTGGAGGACCGTAGTATACGTAACACCCGGCACCGCAGGAAACTCTACCGTAAGGGCATCCGAAGCCATAATGCCCAGAGGCGGAGGGTAAGCCCACTGGAACCCACCGTAGGTGTCCAAGTCGTTGTGGCGCCTAGCCCAGCGATACAGAACGCGCCGAACCAGGACCTCACCCTGGAACACAGGATCAGCTAAAATAACCATGTCGAAAGGAGGCCGATCAGTCTCAATGGGTAGGTTACGATCACGAGGCGCCCGGCACACCTGGGAAAACCCGTAGGACATGGGCGAGATGGCGAGCTCGGCGGAGGCACGCGGCAGGTCACACTGGCGGCATGCGAGTGCGGACATACCACATCCAGGCACGGGCGTGTCGCGCGACTCCGGAGTCGCGTGCACCACAGAAGGAGCCCTGTCCCGATCACCCTGGGACAACTCCCGGAGGGAGTCGGTAGCGCGGGTAGCGCGAGGATCCTGGCCGGTGGACCGAACAACCGCAGCCAAAGACCGCGAGGCCGAAGGGGCAGGGGCCGAAGCAGGGGCAGGAGCCGACACCGTCGCAGGTGACGCTGGTACAGCAGGCGGTCGCGCCGGACCCGAAGCCAGAGGGGGCCGGGACGGACCCGCCACCGAAGCTGGCGCGCCGGTCTCGGTTGCCGGTGCACCCTCAGGCCACATGTTAAAAATGGGGCCCGTAGGGACAGGCAGGCCTGCATAAGATTGACTACCATCTAGACTCCAGTCAGGAACCGGAATCCGCTGCGGAGGCCCACCCTCCCAAAGTCTGGGAAGCCCGCTAGTATCACCAAAGAAGCCGCGCGACGTCTGCGCCTGAGCTGGAGGAGGCTCGGAAGCAGCGACGGAGGGCGCGCTAACAGGAGCAGGAGACTCACGCGTAGGCGCAGGAACAGCGGTAACAGGCGCAGAGGCAGCAGGAGTCGCAGGAGCCGCCGGAACCACAGCGACCGCGGGCGCAGGCGGGGGCGCGGGCGAAGCCGTAGTCGCCGGGGCGACAGAAGGGGTAGGGGGCGCGGATCCAGCTGGCGTGGCCGGGACCTGCGCCTGGGCCGCAAGGAAGGCCCCAAACGCCGTGGTCAAGGACTGGATCTGAGCCTGCATAGCCGAGACCGTCGCCGAAAGAGGATCAGGCAAACCCGAAGGGGTAGGCTCCACTGCAACATCCCGGGTCGACCGAGGGGACGACGGGACCGGAGAGGGAGGAACAGACGCCGAGGAGGCGGACGCAGCGCTCGAGGCAGAATAATCTGGAGTATAATGTACCTCGGCCGGAGCGCCCGAAGGGGCAGGACCACCAACCGCTAGTCCCGCAGCCTGATCAGCTATCTCCATGAATTCTACGGCCCGTAACAGGTCGCAGGGGTTCTCATCTACCTCAGCATCTCCCTCAGCCGGAAGCCAAGGGAACACCTCCCGTAGGCAGGTACGGCCCACAGGGGTAGAGAGGTAGGAGAACACACGGCAGCACCGGAGAACCGCATCTATCTGCCCCAAGGCGGGACAGCGGGAACCACACCCCAACAAACAGTGTCCAGCATCATCGAACCCGTGCAGGACAAGCTGGTGCGGCTCATCAGGGGAAGGACCATACCACGTGACCCCGAAGAGGGCCGCCCTGACCAAGCCCGCATGTTGGGCCTGAAGGGCCGGCTGCACCACGCCACCCGGGTAACTTGATCGCGACACCCAGCGGCCCGGAAGGGCCTCGAAATACAGCTCAGGGTCCGGTGGGGGCGGGGACGGCAGCGAGCTCTCAGCCGGAGGGGTAGGCTCTGACATGACGGCTGCGGAGGGGAGGGGACAACCAACCATCCGTAGCCAGCAGACATAACATAAGAGAGGAGAAGGTCTACAACTAGAGCTTATGCAGGGTTTTATACTCCTGCAGCAGGCGACTACACCCATCTAGCTCACTCTCAGTATACCAGACCTTATCTACTTCACTACGAGCATACATCCACTTCACCTTATACTGGCGCTGGGTACCGCGGCCCTTTTTGATATCTCTATGGGCCACGATACCCTCTACCTCATCCTCTACCTCACCAGTATCCGGGTTCCCTGCCAGCCGTTAAGAATGTACTCCAGCACAAGTACATTTTGAGTTTTTCCAAGTTTCTTGTTTTTTGCTTGTTTCAAGTTCAGTTTTGCATAAAAAGTGTCCCCATAGCCCCTGGATCTCATCTGGAGGTAGTTGAACTAGTATATGCTACAATATACTAGGTTGTACTATTTTCTACTACATTTATACTATAATGTACTAAATTGAACTACATCTGAACTAAATGTAACTGTGATTGATGCCCCTGTAACGTCTCCCAATGCTCAATAACAGGTCTGGCCACCATTGGTGACCTCCTAGAGCCATTCACAGCTGCATTTCGTGGATCACCGAACAAAAAAAAAAATGTTTTACTTAGCCTTATCAACATGGGAATGAGGGCTTTGGTGTGCAAACATGCATGTGTGCTAAAAATTGGACATTCTGACACTGCGCGAGAGTCTGGTAATACTTAAGCACTTCAGGTCATGATCGAAGTATAGAATGAACTGATGCAAGCAATCAAGCATTATGCAAGGAATGGAATGCTGCAATGAATTTTAGCAGTAATACTTGCAACTAGGGAACACACGATAAAGTCACGAATCTGACATGCATTGTGCCGTCATGGCACATGCATGAACATGTACACGAACAGAGGATCACGCGGACGCCCACGTGCACGCGCATGGCAATCCCCATGCCCCCCCCACACACACACACACAAGCCCCAACTCCAAACATTGCACCAATGACCCACCCACCCAAACCCAACCCCAGCCCCCCTGACCCCCCCAGCGCCCATGCACACGCCCATGCCCCCGCCCCCGCCCCCGCCCGCCCGCCCCGCCCCGCCCCCGCCCCCCCCCGCCCCCGCCCCGCCCATGCCCATGCCCCTGCCCCCGCACCCGCCCATTCTCACCCACGCCCACGCCCACGCCCACGCCCACGCCCACGCCCATGCCCACGCCCACGCCCACGCCCACGCCCACGCCCACGCCCACGCCCACGCCCACGCCCACGCCCACGCCACCCCACGCCCACGCCCACGCCCACGCCCACGCCCACGCCCACGCCCACGCCCACGCCACGCCCACGCCCACGCCCACCCTAGCCTCACCCCTACTCCAAGCCACAATTATACCCAAAGCCACAGCCAGAAGTAGAGCGCAGCTGCAACAATAGCAGACGTAGCTGAGACACACACCTACCCACGCCAACGCCCACGCCCACGCTCACGCCCACGCCCACGCCCACGCCCACGCCCACGCCCACGCCCACGCCGCCCACGCCCACGCCCACGCCCACGCCCACGCCCCACGCCCACGCCCACGCCCACGCCCACGCCCACGCCCACGCCCACGCCCACGCCCACGCCCACGCCCACGCCCACGCCCACGCCCGCGCGCCCACGCCCACGCCCACGCCCACGCCCACACCCACGCCCACGCCCACGCCCACGCCCACGCCCACGCCACACCCACGCCCACGCCCACGCCCACACCCACGCCCACGCCCACGCCCACGCTCACGCCCACTCCAACGCCCACGCCCACGCCCACGCCCACGCGCACGCGCACGCCCACGCCCACGCCCACGCCCACGCCCACGCCCACGCCCACGCCCACGCCCACGCCCACGCCCACGCCCACGCCCACGCCCACGCCCACGCCCACGCCCACGCCCACGCCCACGCCCACGCCCACGCCCACGCCCACGCCCACGCCCACGCCCACGCCCACGCCCACACCCACGCCCACGCCCACGCCCACCCACACCCACGCCCACGCCCACGCCCACGCCCACGCCCACGCCCACGCCCACGCCCACTCCCACGCCTACGCCCACGCCACGCCCACGCCCACGCCCACGCCCACGCCCATGCCAACGCCCACGCCCACGCCCACGCCCACGCCCACGCCCACGCCCACGCCCACGCCCACGCCCACGCCCACGCCCACACCCACGCCCACGCCCACGCCCACGCCCACGCCCACGCCCGCGCCCATGCCCACGCTCACGCCCACGCCCACGCCCACGCCCGCGCCTGCGCCCACCCTAGCCTCACCCCTACTCCAAGCCACAAATGCACCGTAAGCCACAGCCAGAAGTACAGCACAGCAGCGACAATTGCAGACTTAGCCCAGACACACACCTACCCACGTCAATGCCCCTGCCCAGAGACTCGCGGCCTCATCCCACCCCCTGCACGAACAGTTCCCAAACAAAAGAAAAGGCAAACAAAAGGAACAAGAGTAGCAAGCTGCATTGCGAGCACATATGCCAGTTCTGGTGCACATGCCAGGCCGAAAGCAACTCATGATTGCCCCTGCCCCTGCCCCTGCCCCTACCCCTGCCCCTGCCCCTGCCCCTGCCCCTGCCCCTGCCCCTGCCCCTGCCCCTGCCCCTGCCCCTGCCCCTGCCCCTGCCCCTGCCCCTGCCCCTGCCCCTGCCCCTGCCCCTGCTGCTGCCCCTGCCATCACCATTCTAACCACCACACATTACGAAAAGCAAGAAGAAATTATAATAATAATAATAATAAGAAATTATAAGAAGAAGAAATAATAATAATAAACAAGCACAAAGTTGACTGCACATGCGACTGTACCAGTAGGCACGTAGCAAATTTTAGCTGCAGCTTCAATTTCAACTTCATTGCAATTGCAAGTGTGACTGCATGTGTAATTGCACTACCAATGTCTAATGCCCACTGCATGTGCCCAGTGCGAATGCAATTCAAAAGCAACATGCAATCGAAATTACAGCTGAAGCCGGCTATTAACAAAGATATTTAAAGCAGTTGTTAACTACAGAGACCCAATGAAAATGCAAATGCAATGAAAAAGCAACAGAAGTTGAAGCCACTGCCACTCTACCTGCCGACAGTAACACCACCGCCAGCACCCACTCATATCCCAACGACAAGGAAATAGAATTGCCCAAAGCCAGACATACATTGGGACGCATAAGCAAACGGCAACGCAAGCGCACATGCAAATGTATACGCAAAGGGCAAAGGCAAAGGCAAAGCAAACGCAAACGCAAACGCAAACGCAAACGCAAGCTTGTCATGTACCTACGCTTAACTGCAAACGCAAACTGTGCACGAAGCAAAAAGATTGGATGGCCAAGATCATGGCAAATACGAGGGCCGAAAACAATCCAACTTCATCTAAATGTCCGAAATCCTCACGACGTTTCGATGCGCGCTTGAATGTCGAAGGCCTGCGCCGATTATCGATCATAAGTCGAATGTGTAATTGTCGGCTTATGAGAACTGCTTTGCGACAGTATCACGTCAGGCCGTTCCTGTGCAGCCATTTTCCCTGTGCAGCGGGTGGACAACGTTCACTTTCCGCATTATTCATGGCTATCGAAGTTAATTCTTACCGACCCCGGCTGCCATGGCCACTGGCCACGCATATCAAGTTCAGGTATTCCCGACCTGTAGCGCAGCAGATTTCTGTTGGAAGGCATCCTAAGCATCGTGATAAAAGAAATCCGAACAATAGACATTCATGCTGCATCTAAGGACATTATGGCATTTGTATATACTGCAAGTACATGTATCGACATTGCCGTGATTGCTAACCCCGACTCACCATGAACAGGAACTTTCCCTCTGCCTCCATGAAATGTACTTCGTGAAATGTACTGTAATACATATGATGTACTACGATGATAATCATCCCAGCAAAGCCATAGTACACCTTCCGTTTCGACCGCCATGTCGGCCACTAGTCCGGATAGCTCAATGTGCACCTGACCTTGACACTAATCGCACAAACAGCCACAATTTTGCAAGCAAGAAGACATGGCTACCTCGGCATTTCATGAAATGTACTTCGTGAAATGCATTTCGTGAAATGTACTAAGGAACGTGATTGGCCGGCGTTCGCTCGCCAAATCTCGCAAAATGTACTAAGGCACGTGATTGGTCCCGCAAAATGTACTAAGGAACGTGATTGGCCGGCGAAGATTCTGTTTGCTGCAATTAAAATTCCCTACAGAATCTTCGCCGGCCAATCACGTTCCTTAGTACATTTTGCGGGACCAATCACGTGCCTTAGTACATTTTGCGAGATTTGGCGAGCGAACGCCGGCCAATCACGTTCCTTAGTACATTTCACGAAATGCATTTCACGAAGTACATTTCATGAAATGCCGAGGTAGCCATGTCTTCTTGCTTGCAAAATTGTGGCTGTTTGTGCGATTAGTGTCAAGGTCAGGTGCACATTGAGCTATCCGGACTAGTGGCCGACATGGCGGTCGAAACGGAAGGTGTGCTATGGCTTTGCTGGGACATAATCGTGGCTATCTGCTTCCTGGCTTTCGCTATCATGGTGATGGGACACCATGGGAAGCGCAAGTTCGCAGCCATAGTGCTAAGCGGCAGCACCCATGCCGGCAGCCTAGTGACCGACGAGACGTTCGACTGTAAGTGCGGCCACGAGTGCATGAAGCCCATTAGAATATCACATCTCCAGGCATTGCGAAGCGCCTGGTTTTCGCCCGGGCGGAAGCAAGAGGACAGGAAGGCGGCGATAAAGCAGCAGCTGCACCAGGGGGGGTACGACGCCATAACCACGATGTCGTCATCTACTCGTCACAAGTTCGTTCATGGCGCTGGTTTTCGGTTCGTTCTCGACGGGGGAGTCAAGGATATGAACATAGGGTTTGTGACCCCTTTTCACTTTCGCGTTTCACTTTCGAGGCGGCCTTCAGGCACTGCCTGAAAATTAGCAACCACGTTTGGAACTCTTCGGACCACCTGTGAAACTAATCACATTTGATGATGTGCTGGCGGGCCTGGGCATCGCATTTGAGCATTACTTCGAGCAGGGCTCAACAAGCTCGATTCGCCAACTCAACCCGAAGAAGCCCTAAGCTGCGGTAAGACATATATTTGTGTGGATGGCTCTTGATATCATGCTGAATTTCTAGTCTTCTCTAGGTGGACAGTTCATGTGCAGCCATACAGGTCATCCATGTGTGTTTTAACCATGTTGCATGTGCCACAGATATTATGAGCAGTATTTACTAAGTGTGCTGGAGTCGTTGTTGCATGCTTGTTGTATTTCACAGTTCACGCCTGCATGAACGCATCGTTGATACTAATGATTATTCATACTGCATGACTGTTCTATTGGGGACGCCGCGCTTGATGTCACAACGTGGCCGAAAGGGTGCATCCACCGCTGACGGCCGGTGGGTGAAATCGATGGACGCATTTCCGAAGAAGCCAGCCGCGGGCCACACCCATGGCGCGGGCGGGGGCGCGGGCGGGGGCGGGGCGGGGGATAAGGCGCGGGTGCGGGCGCGGGCGCCACCCAAGACGCGGGCGCGGGCGCGGGCCCGGGCGGGGGCGGGGCGGGGCGCAGGCGCCGGCGCGGGTGCGGGCGCGGGCGCCACCCAAGCCGCGCGCGCGGGCGCGGGCGGGGTGGGGGCGCAGGCGCCGGCGCGGGTGCGGGCGCGGGCGCCACCGCCGACTTGGATGATGAGCCAGCAACCGAAGCCGAGAGGGAGAGGCACCGCTGTTCGAAGGTGTTCGATCTCGAAGTGTTTTGGGCCCGGATATGACCGTGTATGTCCGCTGGCGCCTAGTGCCGCTTTTTGAATGGGACGAGGCGGTGCCAGGAGATGTACCTGCGCTAGCCTTCACAGCCTTTTTCCTGACATCGTCGCCGCTGAGAAGCAGCAGTTGCTGGACGGATGGATTGAGCAGGTGCCTAAGTCCGTGGAGGATGTGCGTGCCAACAACGAGAATCTGTTCGACATCATGGAGCAAAAGCTCAAAGAGAAGCGTGAACTGCAAGCGAACAAGGCGGTACCCTTACCGCTGCGATCTGCAGGCGACCAGTCGGTTGCGCGGGCAACACGAGCACTGAGGCTGCCCATAAAACAAGTAATCTCACACGTCGCTTGCCCTGCCCGCGAGATTCAAGCGCAGATCAACCGCGCATGTGCGCCCGCTGCGCGAGGGAGCACATCAACGGCAACGCCCACTTTGCGCACACTGATTTCCGGCAGGCACACCTTCAAGGTGAATGGAAGCCTCATACGACGCAGCGACCTACTCGTTGTTAAGCGGCCAGCCGTCACCTGCGGGCAGGGAATGCCGTGGGCACCACACATGCTGGTGAAGGTCCTTGATCTGGAAGGCGATCGCACGGAGCGTGACAGCATTGTCGCCTCTCCTTACTACGCACCGTCGTGGACGGGCCAGTTTTCTAGAGTGACATTAGGTGGCGGCAGCGCAGGGATGACGGTCCCCATTTCTGATGTACACCTGCAGCACTGGACAGTGGGCGGTACGGCAGAGGTGCACCAGCCTGAGCTGATCAGTACCGGCAAACTGTCAGCTGCCACGGTGGCGGCGTTGAAAGAGCACCCGCAGATTGACTTTGAGCATTACAAGACTGCCACCGCCGCCAGGGCAGCAGCAAAGGATGACTGCAATTCCTACTTTGCCGAGCATGGAGCACGTGCGCTTATCGGGATGCGCCTGTGTGCCCTGTTTCCGGGGATAGCGAGGAAGAGGGAGCGCTTCCATGGCTGGGTCACTAAGGTTCAGGAAAGGGGAGGTCACCTGCTCATCAAGGCGATGTGGGCTGATGGGCAGTATGAGGACTATCATGCCCTGGCGGAGGTGACGCAGTTCGTGTGCGGCTGCCCACACCCAGTCGAGGCATTTGGCCGCGCTCGCTTCTTTCCACAGGAGCTAGGCTGGCACCGTGAACGCAGGTGATGGCACCCACATAGACGATGCCGTCCCTGCTGTGCACAGTGACAGTGAAGGCGGGGAGGAGGAGGAAGAGGGAGAGAAAGAGGGGGAGAAAGAGGGGGAGGAGGAGGGGGAGGAGGAGGGAGAGGGGGAGGGAGAGGGGAGGGAGAATGGGAGGGGGAGGGGGAGGAGGAAGAGGGAGAGGGAGAGGGAGAGGAGGATGCGGAATGGGAGCCGGGGATGACTGGTAGATGAGACGGTGCCATCTACCGGCGCATGGAATGAAGTGGTAGACAAGTTTACTCATGGTTGTCGGCAAGTAGAGCATGCACGCCTGGCCTAGCTGAATTTAAATCAATGAGTTGAGTTTGGAGAGGCTGCATTTTGCTTGGATGAAGAATGTGTTAGCATGGCCAAACTTTTATGGCTTGTAGCCAAATCCTCTTGGGGTATGTGCACAGTGTACTAGCGGTGTTGTGCAATTGCGAGGATTCCTGTCTTGTAGCGATGTGGCCTCTCACCCTGCAGCCTGGTAGATGTGTTGGCATGCAGCCACCCATCATTGGTCATCCGATCTGGTGTGATTTGCATTTGCACACCTTGTATTAAGGCCATGATATGATGATGTCTTGTTATTTTTAATGTGTATATGCGAAAAGAGGCATAATATGCTTGTATATAGTGCTAGCAAATGTCACTACCTTTACCTATGCCTGACCTTACAAGTTGAGGATGGTCTAATGTAGTGGCAAACAGGTTATTTACAACAATTCACAGTTTTCTGACATAGTTTGAGGCAACTATACTTACCAAAATGCTTGAAAAAGGCAAAAATTGCACCATTTATGCTAGCAAACGTCACTATTTTGAGATCAAACTGGGCCCAAACTTGGCCCATGGTCTAATCTAGTGGTGTTTAGGTTGCTTCCAACATTTCATAGCTTTCTGACATAGTTTGATATTGTTTAGTAGCTTACACTGAGCAAAATGCTTGAAAATGGCAAAAAATGCACCATTTATGCTAGCAAACGTCACTATTTTGACGTCAGACTGAGCCCAAACTTGGCCCATGGTCTAATCTAGTGGTGTTTAGGTTGCTTCCAATATTTCATAGCTTTATGACGTAGTTTGATATTGTTTAGTAGCTTACACTGAGCAAAATGCTTGAAAATGGCAAAAAATGCAGTATATTTATGCTAGCAAACGTCACTATTTTGAGTTGAGATTGACCCCAAACTTTGTGCATGGTCTATTCTAGTGGTAATTAGGTTTCTTGCAAATATCCATGATGGTTTGACGTGATTTAGTACTGTTTCCTATTTATTACTATTTAATTTAACAAAAAATGACAAAAATGTACCTTTATTGCTAGCAAATGTCACCAAGATGACGTCCGATCGATACCAAACTTTGTACGAGGTCTATTTTGGTTGCAAACATCATGCATGACAATTTTCAGCATAAAAAGACAAACTTCGGTACGAAGTACATTTTGCGTGCTGGAGTACATTCTTAACGGCTGGTAGTAGGGGTTATGCTCTAAAGGGGCAGGGGCTAATTCTCTTCCAGCGAACGTGCTCTGATGATAGAGCTTCAGCTGGCTTCTATGAAAGGTGCGAGAGTGGGTCTGCCAAGAGGTAGGAATATCTATCTCATACAGAAAATTACCTACTCTAGACAGCACACGGAAGGGTCCTAAGAAGGCGGGCCTAAGTTTCACCTTCAGTTCAGCTTCGAACTTATGAGCGAAGCGGCCAACACGGGGGCCTTCTACTAAGACTAAATCTCCTATTTCTATCTCAGGTGCTCTTCTATCTAATGAGGCACGCAACCTAGCAAGGTATTTGGCCTGCGCCCTATGGTACCCTGCAATAGCGTTGTCGTGTGCATTCTTCATCTTATCTAATAACGCCTGCACACCTTCTACAGTATCCCGGGACACATCATCCTTGTCCCTTAAAGGACTAGCTAAGAGAGAGGTAGGGGTAAGAGGTTGTCTACCAGTATCTAGGAAGAAGGGCGTATAACCATGCGCAGCCTGAGGGCAGTTGTTAAGGGAAAACTCTACCAAACATAGGTAATCCTCCCAATCACTCCCAGAGCCATTCACATAGTGACGCAGAGCTTCTTCCACTACCCTATTCAAACGTTCTACTAAATGAGACGAGGAGGAGTGGTAGGCAGTACCGAAGGTGACCTTGGTACCGATAGCAGCGAAAGAACTGCTGCCAAAAATCAGAAGTAAATAACTTATCCTTATCACTAATAAACTGCCTACTCAACCATGATATCTATATACGTTATTAAGGTATAGGCGTGCGCAATCGCGTGCGGTGAGTTCTAAGGGACACGGCACGAGATGACACATACGAGTAAAACGATCTACAAAAACAAGGATCTGGGCGTTACCTCTATCATTCTTCCTAAAAGGTCCTACAAAATCCATCATAATGGAGTCCCACGGCATGATGGGATCAGGTAAGGTCCTAGGCTCTGCTATCTGTCCTACATTGTTGGTTTCATCTCCTGGCAAGATTGACAGGTTCTAACATACTCATCTACATCCTTTAAAAGGGAAGGCCAGTAGTAAGAGCGGGCTACTAGGTCCCGTACCCGTTTACCACCCTGATGAGCAGCTAAGTCATGCAACTCAAAGAGCAAGGAGGAGCGACAGATAGGAGGGACATACAGGCGCCATTGAGGGGGAGAATCTGCTATCTGCACATATAAAAATCCACCTACAAATTTACAAGGGTGCTTGCCTAATTGTTGGGGATGGGCAGCAATGGCAGCTAATGCTTCCGGCTCAGTGGCCGTAAATCTACTAATAAGGCGTTCAAGATCAGAGGTAGGCATCGCTACAGAGGTATCCAGAACAGGTTTAAAGAGATCTCCTACCGCCTTGCCAAAGAGAAGGGGAGGTCCTAGAGGGACTATGTTTCATAAGACTTTCCTGACCTAGTCGCTATATGGCTAAGCGGTATAGAAATTTTATTTTTCCCCTCCCCCCCACCGAGGCCACAGGAAGGGCCTCACACGGAGAGAGAGTCCTACGTGAGAAAGGAGATCAGGCATGCGAACAGCTGTATGAAAGAGGTAGGCATAGGATTCATCATCAGGTAGTTCACCATACGGGGTTACACCCATAGTAGTAGGAACTAGAGTAGTATTGAGAACATCAAGGTCCTCGAAAAAGGAGTAATCTGCACGACGGGAGTGCATCTGGTACTATGTTATCTACACCCTTAACATACTGAAGTTTAAAAGGGGAAAACTGTGCTAAAAACTCCATCCAGCGCGCTTGACGAGGGGTAAGGTTGGGTTGTGAGAGAAGATGGGTAAGAGGGCGGTGATCTGTCTGGATAACTAATCTATAAGGATCAAGCTCACAGGGTTCATTCAGACAAACATCAAATTGAGCACCTTTAAGAAAGTGCTGCCACGCGTGGCAACAATACACCACAGCTAATAGTTCTTGCTGGTGTACGGGATAGTTACGCTCCGCAGGAAGCATTGTCCTAGAGATATACTCAATTGGCTGTAAGCCCTGACCCTGATCCTGGAGAAGGACGCCCCCTATAGCTACCTTGCTAGCATCTGTAGCTACAACAAAGGGTTTAGTAGTATCCGGTAGGATGAGTACGGGAGGGGAGAGGAGTAGGGATTTTAGACACTGAAAAGCCGACTGACATTCACTACTCCAAACAAAGGGGATATCCTTCTTTAAAGATGATTAATAGGGGCTGCTATAGTTGCGAAACGCGGGATAAAACGCCTATAGTAGAAGCAATTCCTAGAAAGCTACGTACACCTTTAACGTCGGTAGGGGTAGGCCATTCCTGAATTGACTTAGTCTTATCCGGGTCGGTAGCAACCCCGGCATCTGACAGAACGTGCCCTAAGAATGGGACACTTCTACCAGAGCGAACTTTAGCACGGCGCGCCCATAAAGAATTTTCAGCCATGATTTCTAATACTTTCTTTAAATCACGTAGGTGCGTTTCAAAATCAGGAGAATAAATAAGGATATCATCTAAGTAAGCTTGAGCACAAGAACGGTCATGCTCAGATAAAGAAACAGAGGAGAAGGAAGGATCCTTTAAATCAGAGGACACTTGAGGAAGGTGGGAATTTCCCATAACAGGTCTAAGCACTTCATTCATTAACATTTGGAAAGAGGCAGGAGAGTTACAGAGTCCCATAGCCGCTACTCTAAACTGGTAATGCCCAAAAGGGGTAGCAAAGGCGGTTTTGTGGCAATCCTCAGGAGCTATACGTAGTTGCCAAAAACCATCCGCACAATCTAGTACTGTGAAACAGGTAGAACCTTTAACCTTATTAAATATATCATCAATACGAGGTAGAGGGTATTTAGACTTCACAGTAATATCGTTTAACTTCCTATAATCAGTAACTAGGCGAAACTTGCCATTTGGTTTAGGAACTAACAGGACACCAGCGGAGTAGGGGGAGTTACTAGGCTCTATCAATCCTGCTTCTAATAGTGATACTAAAATCTGTTTTAGTTCCTTTAATTCTGTAGGGCCCATTCTATACATCGGAGAGTGCGTAGGAACTGCACCGTCCTTGATAACTACACGGTGTAAAACAGAACGAGGAGGAGGATAAGAAGGAGTCTTTTCTTCAAATACTTTTGAGGAATCTATCACAGCCATGTATCTTACTATTTCATTTTCAGTAAATCCACTCCTATTGTATCCACTGTATTTACATCTATATCCACACTATTATTAGTGATAGGTATCTCTTGTACTTCTAACTGAAGGAACATACATAATAGGTATCCATATTGCTTTAATTCAGAACGTAATTCGTCATTTGACATTAATACTTCAGGTATAGGTCTAACAGGAGGATCAACAGGTGTAGGAGGAGTAATATCTACCAAGGATAAATTTTCTAACTATAATGACGTTCTGGTACCCAGTAAGAGCTATCTGGAAACCAAATGACCATAGTATCATAATTAATAGTGATTTTATTATCCTGGTGCCAATCTAATCCTAGTAATACATCAGCTGTAGTGATAGGGCCTATAGTGGCCGTCAGGTTGACCGTACGTCCTTGTATGACCAGGGGAAGGGACACCGTACCCGGGGAATGACTGGTGCGACCGTCAGCATAATGGACAGTGACAGTTTTTGTGTGAGGGGTAGGGACTAGTCCTAAACGCCTAACTAGGGCCTCGCTCACAAAGGAGCTAGCCGCACCGCTATCCACTAACACAGAGACATTCAAGAGTTCATCAGCATGCAGGAAGGGGTCTACAACAGTATGAGGGACGGTTAAGCCACCATTCAAGAACATCAGAGGACGCACACGTAGTGGTAGGGATGATTCTGCTCCTACAGAGGTTATAAAAACAGGCAAGCAAAAATTATTATTTGGGGTACTATCTAAGGACCTGTCCAGGTTACCCCCGGCTGACAGGCCTACTGTTCCCCCTCCCCCCCCAAATCCATAGGAACTAACCCCGAAGAAGACCCTGGCGGAAAAGCCACTGCTGGAGGGTCACGAGGGATTGAAGAGGGTGCGGGAGCCTGATTATCATAGGGGAACCCTGGGGATCCTGTCTGCAAAGCATTCAGCCTACTAGGGGTAGGTGAAGGAATGCGTCCTGAAATGGGACGAATAGGAGCACGCTGAGGGGTACGAGGAGGGCGGGCGTCGGGATGAGGGGGAGCACCCGAAAGGAACTTGGGGCACTCCGTTTAAGATGACCTACTTCCTTACAATGATAACAGGTGATATGAGAGACATCCAAGCTGAAAGGTCAGTCACACAAATATCTAGTTCTTCTACATAGGAGTTCTCCTCCTCAGGGGTAAGGCTAATATTATTAATACGGGAACGGGTAGGAAGAGAAGGCGTGGAGAAGAAATCTGCTACTCGTAAAAGATGCTGGCGCACATGCTTGAGGGGCAGGTCAGTAAAACGGTAGGCAGAGAACTGGCGCTTGACTTCACGCAATAAGGGTCTACTGAGGCCCTGAAGGAAGCGGGCACGCACTTCTGCACCCGACAGATCCCTAATTCGTACCATCTGAGCATCAAACTCTTTCATATATTCTTTGAAGGACTTGGTACCCTGCTGCAAGGTACCAAATGATAATCTATCCTGCCAATCTGCATCGGGAGGGACTAAATGGTTCTCTAAACGCTTGAACAATTCTGCTACAGAGTTTGGGTAGGCATGAGAGGCAAGAGACTCACACTGGATGAGGTTAGCAAGCTCAGGAGTAATGCAGGTAGTAAGATAATGAGGAACTAGTACAGCATCAGAGAGGCGCCACCTATTGTGGTTCTGCCAGGACTCTGTGTTCTGGGTGAGCAACATAATGAAGGTGAAAAACTGTTGAGGGGTGGACTTGACATCCAGCTTAGGAAGGTTAGCAAAGAGGGGAAGAGCAGGAGGCTTAGGGGGATTAGAAGAATCAGTTTTTCCCATAGGGCCACTATCTTCCACTGCTACATAAGCGGGATAGAAGGAAGGGATAGGAAAAGTCTTGGGTAGGGGTCTAGAGGGAGCCACCGTTTCAGGATGGTGACCATAGGAGAAGGGAACAGTATATTGCTCACGAAGAGAGGAGTAGGCAAAATGATCATAGTTCCTATCATCTAGCCCCTAAATGGTCTTGCTGCCGATTTTCCGCCAAAAATCGAGTTCCAGCCGATGCATCGGCCCCTTCTCGGGGGACCAGATGCCGCGAAATCTATTGAGAATTAGGAAAAGTTTAGCTGAGAAGATCGAAAGTTTATAAAATTCTTCACAGCACGGTACTAGGGTTTGCATACTTTTGAGAAAGTTATAGAGGTGTTCTGGCCGGTCAAAGTACAAGGGGTCAGGGTACTTTTTCACGTACAACGTGCATTCCGGAAAACGACGACCTGGCCATGGCGGCTTGCGCCCACGCATGGCATTTACGTTTGCGTTCGAATTTTCTGTCCAAACTTAGTATATTGATTTTAAACGTCCTAAAGATCATACAGGCCAATTTTTGGTTCGCGGGAATGCCATTTGATAGGTGTCGGCAGCGTTCTTGCTGGAAAAAACTGCGATCAGGCCGGACGATAGAAACGTTGACAGCAATACCTTTCCGGCGTATTTTAAAGGATATATCGGTTTCTTTTTACTTTTTATGATACATAGTAGTCGTAAACGTGCAAGGGCGGCCAGAAATCGCCGAATCCAGCGACCATGCTGCACAGCTTTGGTGTGCCGAAATGCGCCATTTTGCGGCCACCGCCTGGGCCAAGGTAACGCCATCCATGCCTGGTAAAGCTTAAGCATCGTTTTCCTATCGATGTTTGACATTTATATATACGTTCTAGCTTGTGTAGCACATTCTTTTTGCACTATTCATGCTCTTTCTTGACCCTGGCCTGGCCCCTTTCTAAAACACCATTCTTAGATGCTTCCCTCAGTCAGTTGACCTGCTACAGGGTGATGGTGATAAGTTTTAGAGGCTGTATGGGTTTGAATACCTCCATATATGTTTGTTATACATTTCCCATACACATATTGCATGAGTGTGAGGCAGTTGGCTGGTCTCTGTGGCATCATCAAGCACGTAACTGGTGAGTAAAAGCTTCCCATTGACAGCATGTGCCACCAGGTGTGCTGGCCATCACCTGGCAAGCTATATCAGCTTAGGCCTAGTTTATCCTTGCTAGGGCAGGCTGAAATAGGCTCAACACCACTAGTTTGTTGGTGGCTGCCTCCTAGAATGCATGCCTTGCGTAGGGTGTCCGTACCACGTTACCTACGTGCATGGACAAGGTGGCACCTGCACATAGGTGCCATGTAAGGGCAGTGTGATGATGCAGCTATGTTTCCCCATCATTGTGGAAGGGAAATGTATTGTTTGGCATGGTTGGTGGCCATATTAGGAGGTCGTATGCCCACCCCTACTCCCTTGGTTGCTTTTTACCAACGGTACCCCTATGGGCTGTACTGGGTGTAACTGCTGGTATACCCACCCAAATGATGACCCCAATGGCTCAAACTGTTCAGCAACTAATTGTTTATCATCCCTGAAGTGGTAGGTGCCTAGGTCTTATAACATAATTCAAAATGCACATTCTACCAAAAATGAAAACGCGCGTCTTGACCCCCCTGACTTTGACGGCAGTTAAACATGGCCTACCCTGCATATATGTGAGGTTGTGATATACCAACCCGAAGGGCAACTCATGGACATGCTTGGCCCCCAAGGACAGCCATTGGATATGGGTAGGTTGGATGGCATCTGGTTTGCAAAATTGTGAAGATCCAGCCGATTTATCGGCAGGATCTCAGACCATTTAGGGGCTAGGGGCATGGTACTAAAATCATTGTTAACTTCTAAATCAGCCACACGGGTAGGGACCTGGGCAGCCTCATAGGCCGTCTCAGGGTAGGACCAAGAAGCAGGTGGGTAAAAGGGAACTGCACTAGGGCGCCCAGAAGGGCCGACAGGGGCGGAGGTACGACCCGTGTTAATGGCAGGCATTGAAGAAACAGGGTGGGAAGGAGGCCTAGGAGCATTGTTAGTGAGTGAGGACCTGCTGGAGGGGTGAGCCAAGGTTGCAGAAGGGGCAGGGACCTGGTCCCCTGCAAAAGAAGGTTCCTCCCTAAATCTGACTTGTGAAATTCGTTGTTCATAGGTAGGTGGGGTAATGGAGGAACGACGGCGACCACCAACAACAGGAGAAGGAGGTGAGGTACGAAGAATACCTTGAGGGGTAAGATGGTGTACCGTTTCCAAGGAGTCCCGTTGGTTACCACGAGTATTGTTATTGTTATTGTTATTAGTAGTAGTATTATTATTATTATTGGTAGGTATAGGCGACATATCTCCACCCACTAGATCCATCTTTGATTACGTAAAGGAATAGGAATCTAGAAGAAAGCAACAAAAGAAAAAGGAAAAACCTTGAAGGTCTGCAGCAAGAACAAAATTAAAATCAATCCTTTTTAACAACAGTAATGGATAAGGAACCAAACTCCAAAGTGAGAGGAGTATCTGAAGCAGATGCAGATGCAGATGCAGCCCGTTTAGGGGGAGAAGAAGGAGGGGTAGCAAAGACTAGAGCTTCTACTGGAGGACGACCATGAGGAATAGGGCGTACATGAAGGCCTAAATCTGTTTGGCTATGATCTATAAGGAACTGCTGAGCTTCTTCAAAGGACATAAATTTCTTATACCTAATTACGTTGTAAACACGATTCTGAACAATCTTTCTAGCGTCGGACCAAGAAAGGAAAATGGAGGACCATTGAGGCGTAATCACTACGTAATATTTAGCTAGACTATTATCGCTAGAAGAATGGGAAGGAGCAGTAAAAGATCGCCGTTGGCTCATGGTAACGCACCTGGTAGGTCTTGAGCAGTCAAATGAGGAGAACGAGGAGAAGGCGACTTATCTCGGGTGTCTGAAACCGAACCAGATTGACGACGCACGTAGGGGCGATGTTTCCAGCGCCGGGTGGTCGTAAGTATCCGGTTTCAAGAATTCTGCGTCCGGCGATGGGTCGTCTAAATACGAAGCAGGCACGATGCAGGAAAAGGGTAATCTACGAGACGCTAGCCGTCTCTCTATCGTCGAACCAAAACCAGCAACTGTCTACGGCAGTAAACCATCTTTCTAAGGAAAACAAGACGAGGAAAAAGGAGCTATCTACGAAAGGAGTTTCCGCTTCGAGCAGGTCTAACTTCTAGGCAGGGCGTGTCCTGAATCAGGCAGCACTATCCCCCTAGCTTGACGGCGACCCGCCCATTACCTGTCAAGTAGGTGTCGTCTTCTTTTTCCCAGCCGCGGAAGGGTTGGCTCAATGGCGTATGTTGCAAAGGATCGTCGTCTCGCTCTCTATCTAAACTACCTCCGAGTCCATTGTTACGCCGCAAGCCTCGGCCGCCACCTCTACCTCTACTTGTCCTAATACTACCTAGACTAGTAAGGCCACTTCTATTTGCACCCTTAGCGAAAGACGACCGAGACGAACCAGATCTCAATGCATTTACATATGTACTACTGTAATATGCCATAGGCCATTTAGTCAAACCCGTTTACTCCAGGAAAAGAGGAAGGAAACACAACTACACTGCCGTGACCCAAGCTAATATGTGTTAATTCATTTAACACACGCCGAGTGACCACACAAGGAGTGGAACGTGCATAAATGGTCACCAACGGTCCAACAGGCTCGGGCCGACCTGGCCCTCGCCTGCGGAAACACAGAAACACAGGCAGGTGCGCAGACGCACGCCGGTCCACTACATTCTACCGAAGGATAAGGACCACTAATAAAGTACGCAGCGCGGCGCCCAAAGGCACCCAATATACCACGGTACTGTTACGAGGACAATCAGGTCCCAACTAGAACTACACGTAAACCTAGGATAAACGGAGGCCAAGGACCTAATTTACGTCCGTAACTACAACGAATTGTTACGCGACGTAACAGGTGAGATGGGCTCAAGACGTCGGCTAAGGCGCAAGCTGATGGCCACAAGGCCTGCCAGAGCTAATTGAAGGCCGGTACTATAACGCTGTGCGCTAACATCATTTCAAGTGCTGTCTAAGCTATCCCATATTCGATTGCCCCCATTAATTAATTAATTAATTAATAGACACGTGACTGCGTCACGTGAGCATAAGTCCTCAGTGGGAGGGGAACATGGGATGGAATGGATGGTATAGGCTATCTAGGTCCTAGTTACAGGGGTGTGGGCACCACGGCCGGAATCGCTATGAATGCCATACTTGGTCACACGCGGAGCCCCCACAGGCTTGGGGGTGGTCTCCTTCATCACTACTTGCCATCTATCCTTGCGCACCATCTGCCTCCATATTACAGACAAACCAGGAGGCTGCCCGGGGGTGAGCCCGTCACGTCTAGTGTAGCACATGTCCATGCCGAGTCTATCACGAAAAGTCCACGGGGATCGCCCCCATGTAGACAACTAGCTTGAGTGCTCTATCCCGGAGGAGCCTGCATGGGGGGGCTTCCACGGTTTCTTGTTGACATAAAGGTCCCCGCCCCGCCAGTACGCTTGGGGCTTCTCGGGGTCGGCTTGTGGCGGATGTAGTTGGGCCACTCAGATCGCGGCGTTGCTGCTGCTGGGCTGGCGTCAGGTCGTCGTCAAGCGACCAGGAGGTGTTCACCAGCTTCTTGCGGCGAGAGAGGGACCGGACTCGGGCTGTGATGTCGCTGAAGGTGTGACATGACCACTGGAGGGGGCCCTGGCAGGGCTCCTTGTCCTGTGCATGGATCGATGGGGCAGGCGGTAGCTAGGCGCCTTGCAGTGTCACACCTGGCAGCTCCATGCAGTTGTTTCTTCATGGCTCGTCGAGAAGAGAGTCTGGGGTCTCCTCCGCCTGCATGCATGTCGAAGCGCCTGCTCAAGGATGACCCGGCAGCGGCGACGGTCGCGGTCAGCGGCCTCGCGGCGCGCATGTCTTCCAGCTCAGTCCTGGAGCTTGGTGGTGATGGCGGCACCTGCATGGCGGTAGAGTTTTCCTGGCTCTTGAGCAGGTCATCCCAGGAGGCGCGAGCTTCGAGAGGTCATTGCTAGCCCTACTAGCAGGTTGGGCGGCGATGGTGGCCGTTCGCTCAGCGGCTCGGCGATCTCGGGGACCTGCGTGGCCAGGGTGTCTAGACCTTCAATGGTAGCAACTGCCATAAGTTTCACGGTGCGTGGCCGACTCGGCCTTCTACGTACCTGATCAAGGCGGGCGGTCACCGACAGTGGCTGTGGCCTCGGAACCCTTGGTGACAATGTGCGTGCGTCAAGGTGGTGGTGAGGGGGGGGGGGGCCGAGAGCTCCTCGATGAAGCATCCAAGGAGGGAGAAGAGGGCGTATATCTGCAGTTAATTGGATGCTTATGCTCACATGACGCAGTCACGTGTCTATCAATTAATTTGCAGTTTCAATGGGGCGGGGGGCGGTGAAGATGTATGAATTCGTATGGCCGGGCGCCTCTTGAGGAAGGCATGGCAGAGGTGACCGGCCTGGTGGAAGAGCTGCTTGCACTGTCAGTTCAATTTAAGCGAGGCGTGCGATTCCCAAAACACGCAGCCCAGGAATCGGTCGTGGTTGCATTAGGTAGTGGTTGTCAAAGAAGCCGGGCTGGCGGGCGTCAAAGACGTCCTCTACCCAGTGCGGCCGGCTCGGCAGGCGACTGCATGCGCTTGCATGGGCTCAGCTAGGCGACGCTGCTGGCGAGGGCGAGCCCGGCCGGGGGCGGGACGACCACTAGTGCTTGGCTACTAGTGGCGCCGCTGCCTTCAGCAGGGCCGGAGGGCGAAGCTGCAGCCAGAGCTGCAGATGTATTTTCAGGACTCAGCGCAGCCGCCAGGCTGCGTTGCGCGGCTCAGGAGCGTTTGCTCGTCATAATATTGTGTGATAGCTTCGGGAAAATATATCAGGCTGCCGGTGTACCAATGCATGGCGGGCAGTTATAGTTTGAAACAATGGTGGCGTTAAAATAAATTAAATAAAATTGTAATTGATGGCATGATCATGTTAGGGAATTGGTACCATGTAACTTTTGTGTAATTTTATCAGATTAGATCGAATAGTACTGCGTGGGGCATGCCCATGTGCATGACAAACAAGTACTTACTTACTTACTTACTTACTTACTTACTTACTTACTTACTTACTTACTTACTTAATTACTTATGTGACTTGATGATAGTGTCACTGATATGACTTGATGATAGTGTCAGATGGACAAATCATCCCACGGTCCTAAATTTAGGACTTTGTCCTAAATCATCCTAGTGGTCACTATAACCGAGGTACCGGGGGGGGGGGTCACTATATGGACCGTACCCCATGTGGACCGTACCCGGCATGATGTACCCGACCCGTGGTACCGGCACATGGTACCCGGATTCCGTACCAGGGTACCGGGTATAATGGCGGGAAAGTAGGTACCTCGACCAAAAATATAACCGATTTTGGAGCGAAAAAGTGGGTGCGGGAATGAAGTGAGGTGGATATGGCGACCTGACAATCGTGGCCGGCGTTTTCACGTGCGTTTATCATTTCGGGCGCCCAGTAGCAAAAACGAAAGGTTGTTAGTTATGCTTAAAGGCTGTGAATATTTTCTGCGCAAGTTTTTATGTGTAGCGCTGTATCACAGCGGCACAACACAAATGGGTCGCAGATCGCCTGCTCGCGGAGGGTCGATTTTGGCACAAACATGTTAGTGTATTAGCAATGGTGGTGCGAATCAAGCCAGGAAGTTTTTGTGGACGATTTTTATTATAGTATGGAGTTTAGAAACGGAGTATTTGACATGGGAGCGCCTGGGCCGTGATATTCTTGCCCGATTTCCATTGTCGACCATGTTTTAGGGACGTTCAGGCTGGGCAGCGAGCGCACCTTATAGGTCTTCACTTTCGGTATTTCTTGGACCTAGAACGCAGCACAAGCGTGGTTTATATCATTGTCGAACCGGTTGGCCAGCTTTGGTGCGCTCAGCTCTCGGAAAGCTGACCTCGCTGCGGATTTCAGCGACTTTTTTGCAACCATCTGGAATGAGGCGACGTAAGTAGCAGGTAAGTGCCGGGTTGTCCTAGATCATGAGTGTAACTGGCAACGCTGTCGTGGTGTTTTGAGTCAGCCAGCTATGCCTAAAAAGAGGGGACGCTCTCTGTGCACATAACTGTCACACATAGTTGGTTTACGTCATACAATTTTTTACGTCTCTATCTTCGTCGTCCGCTGCAGCTAAAACACACATGCGTAAGAGCAGTTTTACTCATGTGTTAGTTATAAACCATGGTCCTATGGCCTGCAGTCGTTCAGGGTGTTCTCAGACAGTATATACAGTATGGTTTACGTGTTACATGCACCCTGAATTCGCTCACAAAGCGTTGCATGTTAGCACAACGTTGTTTTGTAACTTGATTTGGCTGCATTCATGTGTTAGTTGCAATGCAAATGCAATGTTTTTTCATCGCTGGGTGGTGGCCAGCATGTCCGTGATGTCAAAGAAGGTTTGGCATATGCTTAGAGAAAGTTTACCGCAAGGGGTGGGCCATGTTCAAGCCGGGCAACCTCAGCAACCATGCAACCCTATATTGCATTACCTGCACCATCTGTGACACCGTTAATCACGCGTATATATAGAGGCAGCCACAGCAGGGTATGGCCTTGTTATACGCTGCCCCGCCATCCCAAGGCCTCGTAGGGTCCCCTAGCGCTTGTAAGATGCTCAAGGGACCGTGTGGATAGCATGGTCATGCGTTGACAATCATTGGTCCTAATGGTCCTAAAACCCACATTTTGGCCAAATTCGCGCTTTGAGGTCTGGCAGGTGGCAGGGCCCATTCATGCACTAAATGTAATTATTTGACCCCAGGTTTTTGATAGAAACTAAAAAAGTGTGTTATCTGTCATGGGCACGAATGCCAGGGTCAAATTTTAATGTTTGCATATATATTTTTTAATTCCACTTGGTCCTAAATTTAGGACTTTTACTGGGAAGATGGACAAATCATCACTGTCACATATGATAGTGTCAGATCACATATGACTACTGACACTATCACATATGACTTACTTACTACTTACTTACTTACTTATTTACTTACTTACTTACTTACTTACTTACTTACTTACTTACTTACTTACTTACTTACTTACTTACTTACTTACTTACTTACTTACTTACTTACTTACTTACTTACTTACTTACTTACTTACTTACTTACTTACTTACTTACTTACTTACTTACTTACTTACTTATATTAGGGAATTAGCACCCTGCAGGGTGACACTGTTGGGATGCATAGGTCCCTCTATAGTGACATGATTTGACACGATTTCACAAGATATATCAATTCCCATATGAAGCACTCCGTGATCGGAACAATATGATGATGTACAAGGCCATGCGGGTGGGCTCCACGGTTCCTTTCTCTTCGCAAGCGGTTGCACGACCTCACCTGGACGCTGGACGACGACCTGACCCCCGCTCAACAGCATGCACGGCAGCGACGCGACCTGTTGCCTGAATATACCTCCGCCACAAGCAGGACCCCCAGAAGCCCAAGGTGTACTGGAGGGGCGGGGACCTGATGATCAACCACAAGATGTGGACGCCCCCAGCGGGCTAGAATAGCCCTGCTAGCTAGTAATCATTGGTAGTTACTGCCGCCATGTGGCAGCCATGCCTAGAATATTTGCCCGTAGCCGTGCCACCATCATGGTGGCACTTAGTAGGTGACCTAGTCACGTGCCACCGCTAAGTACACACAGTACACAACCAGCCATAGCCTTAGCTTAGCCCTTGTACAGCCTCAGTGATGCTACGTCCTGGCTATGATCAGATTACTAGCCCACGCTCCTTGTTAATGAGATGCTCACATGGGTCTTATATTGCACCGCCACACAACTTGCCGGATCGTCTATCGTGTCCGATTGCAGCTGTGGTATGCCTCTGGCATGAAGGAGAAAGGCTGGGGTCTCTGCCCTTTCGTCCTGTTGTGCACATACAGGGATTAAACTGCACTCCGGTGCTCCGTGACTCTCCAACGCGGGCCGGGAGCACGAGTTTAATCAATGGGTGGGCTCAGGTCATAGAGCACAACGAGCCCCCTCCGGCCGTGGGGAAGCGCCCGCGCGTTTGCAAACGCGGGAAGCATGCTGGACAAGACCCCTATAGTAGGGTCGAGGGCACCATAGATATAGTGCTTGATTTAGTAGATGGATTTTAGATAGTCGGCTTGATTTTGTAGATAGATTAGACCGGTAGGATTGCGTGTGGCCCATCCATGCATCCATTGGCCATCGGTGCTTCGTGACTCCCAAACGGGCCGGCACGAGTTTAATTAATTATAGTTAATTAACCCGTGTTTTTTTAATAATTACAACGTGATATATCGCGTTGTAAGCTTTTTTTAGAACGCGTATAATAGCAAATAACTGGCTGTCCGCGACACTCCCGGAGCTAGTGTATACAGGGGGGGGGGGCGGGGGTAGACCCTGGCCCCCACCCCCCCACCCCCAAAACTGGGGGGGCGGGGGGTAAAGGGTCGGACCCCCCCCACCCCCACCCCCACCCAGAAAATGGGGGGGGGGGGGGGGGGGGGGTTGGGTGCAGACCCACCCCCCACCCCTGAAAAAAGGGGGGGGGGGGGGTCGCCAGCCAAATGTATAAAATGTTATGTATAATATGTATAATAAAATATGTATAAAATATGAATAAAATATGTATAAAATATAATATATATATTCTGTTGTCAAGGTCGACTGCCACAACGCGTTCAACAGTCTGTCCCGCGCCAGCATGTTTGCGGCCGTCATGGAGTCCTTCGAGGACTTGTACGCTTGGACAGCCGTGTGCTACGGCCAGCCCGGCCAACTGGTTCACATCATGGAGGATGGCACTCGCGGCGGCCTGCTGTCGCGGTCGGGCACCCAGCAAGGGGACCCCCTGGGACCCCTGTACTTTGCCGCCCCCCTCCAGGGTTGCCTCCAAGCGGTCCATGCTGCCCACCCGGCGGTCGCTATTCAGGCCTACTTGGATGATATCTACCTTCTGGGCCCTGTGCCGGACACCACCGCGGCTCTGCTGGCACTGCAGACCGCGGTGGCCGGCATCAACCTCCAGTTGACCCTGGCCAAGTGCGCGGTGTACTCGCCCCAAGGTGATTGCTCCGGCTTTCCGCCCCAGCTCTTGGGCCGGGACGAGCGCCTCCATGGGTTGGATGTCCTCGGCGTTCCGGTTGGCGACCCCGCGTTTGTCATCGATGCTCTGCGGGCCGCCCTCGAGGCACGCACTGAGGTACTGCCCTTGATTGCGCGCCTTCATGATTCGCAGACCAAGGGTCTGCTTCTGTGGTTTTGCGCTCACCCTCGCGTCGTTCACTGGCTCCGGGGCGCTCTTCCGGCTCAGGTCCGGCTGGCCGCCGAGGGCCACGACGAACGCATCCAGTCGGCCTTGGCGCAGCTGGTCCCGGGCCCCGACCTCCCGCCACATGCTATTCGCATTGCCTCCCTGCCTGCACGGATGGGTGGCTGCGGTCTGACTCGTGCCGCCCGGCTGGCCCCAGCAGCATTTTTGGGCTCCGTCGCTCAGTCGTGGGCGGAAAGCTGCCGGCTCCTGCCCCTTCTGGCAACAGCAGCGCCTGACCTCCTGGACCCCAGCAGCCCTTTGCCCTTCGTCACCGCCATCCAGGAGGCCTATGCTGAGATCCAGCAGGCCTGTTCTCCCGTCCGTGCTGCTCAGGCGGTACAGCGCCACCTCCCTCGCGGCACTCCCTCGGTCGCCTCCGTTCAATCTCCCGCCGCATTCCCTGCTCGCGTCATCGATAAACACCAGAAAACCTACGCGGGTATTCTGCACACGGCTGATTGGATTGCTCTTTTCGCGGACCTCAACGCCCAGGGACGTGCGTGGCTGTTCTCGCTTTCCTTGCGGAGTGTGGGCTCGGCGTACCTTCGTGCTCTTCCCATGGCCCCCCCATTCGCCTTGGCTCCCAGCCACTACTCGGTGGCGCTCCGGCACCAGCTATTTGCCCCGCAGCCTCTTGTTCCGGCCGGGCGGCCTTGTGGTAGCTGTGGGCAGCCGCTGGATCCCACGGGGACTCACTACCTTGCCTGCATGGGGGGCCAACAGAATCAGAATTGGTATTTGTATTTGCACACTGTCCTCCTGACGGTGGTGCTCGCCATGATTCGGTCGGTTTTCCCCACGCGAACATCCGGTCCGAGGATGCGGATGGCGCTGCCTTCTATTCCCCCAACCACCGGCCTGACATCGTGGTGCTGGACTTTGAGGGGGGTGGCCGGCATCTGCTTATTGACGTTTCGGTGGCGCGGCCCTTGGCTCTTAGCCACGTGGCTGGGGCCTCCCTCACGGCAGGTTACACGGCGGACCGGGCGGAGCGGGCCAAGCTCCTGGCCTACGGCGACGTCGGGCACCATCGTGTGGTGCCCTTTGTCCTGGAGGAGTTTGGGGCCATGGGGCCCCTGACCTCCGCCTTCTTCAAGGAGTGTTGCCGGCTCCGGGAGGACCGGCTGGACCTGGAGGGCCAGCGGGCCCCATGGTCGGCGCGGACCTGGACGTCATATTGGCGTCTGACAGCGCTTGTCGGTGGCGCTGACTCGGGCCATGGCTGACATCATGCTCCGCCGTACGCGGGCTGATTTTGCGGTGCAGCAGGGCTATTAGGTTCCTCCCGTTAGGCGTTTCCATTGGTCTTATCGTAGTATAGAGCTTTGACATGGCTCTGTATATAGGTTTATAGCTGGGCGTTTGCTTTGGTTTGAGTGATTTCACTCTGCTGTAAGTAATTATATTTTTATAATATATATTCATTGAGAATGATAGATTACGGAGGTGAGATAGGCATGCAACATAAGGAAAAACCCGATAACTGGGAGAATAACCCTGAAGAAATTAATAGTAATCTGACACAGACATCCAAGGATCACGCCAGCTGCACAAGGTACAACTAACTATACATCACAAAACTACACGCTGCCAGCAACAGCGCTGCCGGCCCACCATGCAGGCCTGCTGGAAGGGATCTAGACCGCATGGGTCGCGACAAAGTCGGCCCGGGTGCGGCGGAATAACACATCAGCCACCACGGTGCGAGTGAGGGCGAGTGACAGGCGCTGCCGCCAATACGAGGACCACATATTATATTTATAATTTTTTGGGAGCTGACCCCACCCCACCCCACCCCCAAAACTGGGGGGGGGTGGGGGTCAAGGACCCCCCCACCCCCCCCCCCTCCCGGAAACGGGGGGTGGCGGGGTGCATGGTATACACTAGCTCCGGGAGTGTCGCGGACAGCCAGCTAAGGAATTTTTTTTTCGTGTGCATGTATATTAATTCATTAATTCATTAATTCATTAATTCATTCATTAATTAATCATTAGGAACATAAGTCCGTTGGGAGTATACAGCATATAGCCCAGAAAAGGGGCACATATGGCCTATAATACATTCTAAGCTACTTCCTGCTTAAGGGTGGGAATGTAAACGACACTTGCTCGATCTAGGTGCCCCAGGGCAGCCCCATGACCTATCAAGCTATGCCCAGCTAAGGGGCATATATATATGCTTTCCTGAAAGTCCATAAATCAAAGTTTTTTTTTAGCTACTCAGACCTACAACATGGTAATTCATTAGAGAGATACACTGGCTTGAATACAGGGGGGCCTGACCATGACCGCGATTTGTTGACCCTAGGTCACAAGTCATGTGCTTATTCACAAATGGTTCATGAAAACAATCTGACTTCTTGCACGACTAGCCGCTATGCATGGGCAACGTATGCAGGCTTTGTGGAACAAAATTCAGGCCCATTGGGCCACTGGAGCTATTTTTCATTAGCATCACAAACACAACGCAGTACAACGCAGTGGGAAAAATGAAAGCCCTTCACAACATGACGCAACGACACGAGCCCCATAAACGGGGCCATAGTGAGCTAATTGGACGGTCAAAACGTTGAAAATAGTTACAGGGGTGTGGGCACCGGCCGCGGCCCGAATCTCTATGAATGCCATACGCAGTCACACGCAAAGCCCTCACAGACTTGGGGGTGGTCTCCTTCATCACTACTTGCCATCTATCCTTGCGCACCATCTGCCTCCATATTACAGACAAACCAGCCCGGGTGTGACCTGCCCGGGTGTGAGCCCGTCACGTCTAGTGTAGCACATGTCCATGCCGAGTCTATCACGAAAAGTCCACGGGTGGCGGCCCTGCCGCGCGCGGCCTGGGGCACGCCAGGTGCATGAGGACATATCCGCCCAGGCTGGGCGAGCTTGGTGCCAGCTAGTCTATCTGATGTATCTACGTACCTGATCTGTGCGGGCCAGGTGCCCGGCTAGGCCCAGGCGCCTGTGCCTAATAATGTGGGAAACATAGGGCAAATCAGCGTGCAAATCCTCATTACTAATGTGCAAACCAAAGGGGATGTTAAGGGCCTTGCGCAGCATCTTGGTGATCGACGGTGCCGTCGAGTCGTTGCTCCAGCTCCTGCGTCAGTGTCCAGGTCTCGGCGCCGTACTAAGGTCACTGATCGTCAGAATGACGACCTTGAAGAGGTCACGCTTGGCGATCCGGGGTAGGGCGGGGTTGCTCCACCAGCCAGGCGGTGGTCATGGAGGTGCGCCCACGCCGGCCATGCCGATCCGTGTCGTCATGTCGTCCTCGCAGTCGGGAAGCCAACTGCCGAGCAGCTTGAAGCGGCCTGAAAGAGAGTAGTTGACCTCGGCCCCAGGAGAGTAGTTGTTGTCTAAGAGGCGGAGTGTGTGTGGGGGCCCTGCCATGCCGAGGGCCAGGGCCTCCATTTTGGGGCTGATTTCTAGACCAACCGCCCGAGCCTCGAGCGCCAGGCAGTCCAGCCAAAGTTGGGCAGACTCGGGCTTTAATTCTCGATGAGCGTGATGTCGTCGGCATAAATGAGGTCAGCTAGTAAATTCGCTTGTTGGTCGGCCCCCCTTCTCCAAGCTCGTTGGTGATTGCTAGGCCAGGGGCACGGCCTGCAATGCTAACAAAGCGAGCACGTGCCTGGCGCATAACATAATCCACTACAATAATAAACAGGTACGGCGACAGGACGCAACCCTGCCAGACGCCGGTCTGCAGTGGGCATAGCGGGGTAATGCCGTGTTGAGTGCCCACCGAAGTGGTCGACCCCTCATATACAGCGTGTGGATGACGGTAATCAGGGGAGTGGGGACGCGAGCGCGAGCAAGTACAGGCTGTACAGCCCATAGAGCGTCCCAGAGGACAGAATCAAAAGCCTTGATGAAGTCGACGAAGATCAGGATCGGGCGGGAAACTCACCAGGTTGCAGGAGAGCGATTTGCTCGAAGAGGCGACGCGCGACGAAGATGGCCATGACGACGTATACAGCACCTACATACTGCACAACTGCAACCTGCTATGGCTGACGTGCATGCAAGCAACGTCGAGTAGGATGGCGGTCTTAGAGAGGCTGGGCAGAGGTCGGTAGAAATATAAAGTGGAAAACTGGCGGAAACTAGGTAGAAACACGATATATACTTACACCTGCAAGCACTCAGTGAGCCGGTGGCAGAGGCCATTTCCAGGAAAATACAGCATACCGTAGCAAAAGCCACGGTCACGCCTTACGCTATTTGCAGGCACCATCATGCCCGGAGCTACCCAATAAAAGTCTGCACAAATCTCGGTTTAGCCGAGAGTCCGGGCGTTCGGAATGAATAAACATGTGAAGTCGAAACACCATGCATGGAAATACCAAGCATGGTGCCGCAGCAGACCCGAGTCTTGCCGTAATAATATGTATGCCGTTTTCCAGGGTTTCCGCATGAAAGTTGGGTGAGAAACTGGGAAAAACTACGTTTCCTTTGCCCCAGTACCTCAACAAACTCGCAGAAACCTAATTATCAACCTTTGAACGCACCATCATGGTCGTGCCACCCAACAGCCACTGAAATTCGCGCGAAAACTGGCGAGATCTACCTGCCGCCATCGCCGTCGTCTTCACCTTCGTCCCGCGAAAATGCCTGATTTCAGTGGTACATATTTGTTTGCAGCTGTCACAAAAAATATATACAAAAAATACCAGGCTTTTTTCTTGAATTCTATGAGATGTTTCTGACCTGTTCGATGTATGTTTCCCACATTATTAGGCACAGGAGCCTGGGCCTAGCCGGGCACCTGGCCCGCACAGATCAGGTAGATACATCAGATAGACTAGCTGGCACCAAGCCCATCCAGCCTGGGCGATATGTCCTCACCTGGCGTGCCCCCGGCCGCGCGCGGCAGGGCCGCCACCCGTGGACTTTTCGTGATAGACTCGGCATGGACATGTGCTACACTAGACGTGACGGGCTCACCCCCGGGCAGCCTCCTGGTTTGTCTGTAATATGGAGGCAGATGGTGCGCAAGGATAGATGGCAAGTAGTGATGAAGGAGACCACCCCCAAGCCTGTGGGGGCTCCGCGTGTGACCAAGTATGGCATTCATAGAGATTCGGGCCGCGGTGCCCACACCCCTGTAACTAGGACCTAGATAGCTTATACCATCCATTCCATCCCATGTTCCCCTCCCACTGAGGACTTATGCTCACGTGACGCAGTCACGTGTCTATTAATTAATTAATTCTGACCTGTGTTGAAAGTTTCGGACAAAATATCGCACGTTTAATAGGCTTGCCAGTTGTCAGATTACAACGCGATACATCGCGTTCTAACCCTACAACGCGATGTATCGCGTTGTAAAAAAACACGGGTTAATATGAAGCACACACGTTCTGCAGCTCCACTTTGTGCTGCACCGACAGTGATGTGCAACATGGTGAAATTTTTGCATATGACATTGCGCGCATTAGCAAATTAGGCCCCTGCACATGTGAGCTACCAGTTTTCCGTGAATGAGACGGAGTCAAAGTTCTCGTTGGTTCCCATAAGTAAGTTAGTCCCGTGCCACTCACCATTCTCCTCATGCAAAGTTATGGTTTCACAAATCACTACTAAGGCGCACCCTCATGGCACATAAACATGACATGTGCCTAGGGGGGTGGGGGGGTTACTATGGGCAAATGCATGGATAAGACAGTTACTTAGGGTTTTGAAACGTAACTCTTAATTGAGTGGCATATTAGATCATAAAAGGCTCAAGATTGCATTGTTTTCCAATATTTAATGGTTGGGAAAATGGTTACATTCTTGCCACCTAATTCAGACTCATAAACCCTTAGGCTACCCAGCGAGGTCCTGGCAATGCTGCGACGAGGGTGTGTGACGCGGCCACTGCGACGCCGACGGCTTCAGAATCTTCAATCGATGAGACCGGCTTGGGTGATGGGCAGAACCCCTTGTCTCCCGCCTCGTCATGCCCAAGCTGGCCATGCGAGTTGCGCCCCCACGTATATACAGAGCCATCACTACTAACCGCGACTGAGTGCCAGGAGCCAGCACCCAGGGGCCTGGTGCGGCGCTTCCCAGCCAGGGACATGTCTGTGTCGGGCAGGCTTATTCGCAACGCTGCCGGAAGCTCCACTTTTTGTGGCGTCGAAACTGCCCAATTGAAACAGTCAGAAGGCAGCGGGTAACAAGAAGACGCCCATAAGAAAATCAACAAAAGTCTTCATGTTAGAAGAGAGGATGCCATGATATCCTCCCAACTAATTGTGCAACTCTGAATAAACGAAGTCCGCAGGAAACGCTCGTGCATGGCATCATGACGACGAGAACCTGGCGCAGCAACAACAGCGACAGGAGCTATGACCGACCTACCTCCAGCTCCGGCAGACCAAGGCAGGGAAGCCGGTATACTGGAAGGGGGCGCCCATCTACATCGGCCACAAGCCCTGGCAAGCGACCCCCGCTGCCCCAGCACCCTCACTCCCTCAGCAACCCCAGCCTAGGGGACAGCAGCAGTAGTGTAGAATAGTAAGGCCTAGCCAACGTGGCCATGTACATGTCTTCCTATGATGGGACCCACGCCAGATGATGCATTAGCACTAGCATGATTTAGCCATGTACATGTCTGCCTATGATGGGACCCACGCCAGATGATGAATTAGCATTAGCATGATTTAGCCATGTACACCTCTTCCTATGATGGGCCCCACACCAGATGATGAATTAGCATTAGCATTATTTAGCCATGTACACGTCTTCCTATGATGGGCCCCACACAAGATGATGCCTAGCATTATTTAGCCTTGCTTCGCCCATGCAGAGAGTTGCTCTCTGCTGAGATGCCATGCCCTAGCCATTGCCTAGCTAGCCATAACAATGTTCCACCCCATGCCAGGCCTCTTAGGTATGATACATCATGGTGGTGCAGGTGCACCTTGTGCACCCAGAGTAGGTGGCGGTTTACATCCCCCACCTGCAGGTTGTAGCTCAGAATGTATTACAAACCATATGCCCCTTCTCAGGGCTATGTGTTACATAAGCTCCCAACGGAGTTATGTTCTTAATTAATTAATTAATTAATTATTAATTAATTAACTAACGGCATCATGGGTGGGTGTTGTGCGGCAGATTAGCAGCAATTAAGGCGTAACGCATAGCAAGAAAACTGTCTCGTGCATGTGGATGCACAAATCAACGTGGGGCAACACCACACGTGAGACGGCTGCTACCAATGGAACGAACCTAGTTGATGCCTGTGTGTATGTGAGTGCATCCACGTCAGCGTGTGTGCATCTGTGCGCAGGCGCCAAATCACCATCCGTGCACACTCGTCCTCATGAGTACACAGGCACATCTGCACACACGCCTGCAACAAAGCCAGCAGGTCACCCATCCAAATCATATAAAGGCTTAGGAGCTCATGGCGGCGCGGATGTGCTTGCAGCACTTCTCCATCCAGCCTTACCATTCCCACTACCATAGTGGCCCTAATAAGTGCACGCATAGTTAGGCCCTTTCCACATTCGTCAGTTCCGGGCAGCGAGGGTCCTAATTCTGCCGGTTCCGGAACTAGAGGTCTCCACACTTGACCGTCCAATTAGGTCGCGACCTCTAATTTCGACCGGAACTGGGGTGGAACTCCCGGAACTGCAAAAAAGCAGTTCTGGCCAGTTCCGATCAGAATTAGGGTGAAGAAAGGTAGGTCGAGTTGTAAAAACCGGCGGGGAAAGCGCCAGGACGGTACGGATCGGATCTGGTTTTGGAAAGGAGGTCCCGATCAATTCACCGATATTTCGCCGCGCCGATTTAACCTCAAACCTACTTCTCCGGCCCGGACCAATCCGAGTCCTCCCAATTCGCGCCTGGACGGCAGCAAATGTGGAAAGTCCCTTATCGTACGAGGACTTTAAGAAATTTTTGTTGCTTACACGGAATCTTCGGGGACCATATTACATGGTATACGCCGCACCAGACAGCCTGCTGGAGGGTCAGAGAGGTCTCTTTTATGTATGCTTGGGCTCTTGAGGGTGTTATGTTGGGCAGTATGATGACAAGCTAAGGGTTTGGGGGGCCATGTACGAGGGCGATTCGTACATTACTATGCGTCCTGATAGAAGGGCCACTACGGTATCCTACCCACCCTCGTCCATCCACACTCCGTGGACATCTACCACCACCCATCCACACTCTCCGCCAGCCACCCTGATCCATTCACACTATGCTGCCCACCCGCCCGCCCACCCACCCACCTGCGTCCCCCTTGTAGCCCAGCCCCAGCTGCCCATAGAAGTTGCTCCCCCACGCGTACACCTCGCCACTGCTGCTGGCCGCCAGCACATGGTAGCCCCCGGGCGCCAGCATCGTGATGTTGCGGCCCTCCAGCCCATGGATGATCTGGCAGCATGGACGTGGACGATGGACGAGACACCAGACCAATCAATGACAATTGATACGCCAATCACCAGGGCACCAAACGGAAATAACTGGCTAACAGGAAAAGCCCACACGAAGAAGATTATATTATATATATTATATATTATATTTCATAATCATGTCTGGTGAAGACACCTTTGTCATCACCAGGATAGCAAAGGAGACCTAGTCACGACCACTGCAGTACGGGGAAAAGGCGTGCCGTGGCCATGCAGCAGGCAATGGGCAATGGGTAAGCGGGCCTAGGCTTTCAAGTCTAAGGTCTAGGGATGAGGGCGTATAGGGTCTAGGAACCATACCAGAGCTCAGGAGATGCCATCACGGCATAACCATATCCCAAGTCAATACTTGCACGCGTCGCAGGCCATGCGGGACAGGTAAAGGATCCCTGTGGACTACCCTACCCTGTCTGTAGGACAAGGAGCAAAAGGAAACGTTACGACTTCTATGACTCGCGCCGCCACCATTTTCTACACTACAGCTCATCCGATCACAAGGCTGTTGTCGTTGTTGTCATCAGAGTTTCCTACGACAAGCTACACCATTATCATACACTATTATCATGGCTTATTTATTATTATTATTATACACGATTATCATGGCTTCAACTTTTTGCGAACACCTTGCTGTGAACAACTACAACCTTGTTGTTATCTACCCCCTTGCAGCAAGCTGCGGGCGAAGCCCTTCCTATGAACTCACCATCCCCTTGTACAGATGCATGCCGATGGAGCCACCATTTACAAGACTTTCGACATCCACCTACTGTGGCCTGCACGCAACACCCTGGCTATGCATGCGCTCCCCTTCTCTGCGAATTACTTCCTCAATGCATCGCAAGCACCCACCTGCGGCGAGTTGCGCGCGATGCCCTCCCCCAACCCCAGCTCGAAGTTGTCGTTAAACCCCCACGCGTAGACGTGCGGTTCGGGCTCAGCGGTGATGGCAAAGGAGCTGTGCATGCCGGCCGCGATGGACTCGACGCGTGCCTGGCGGAACGCGTTAAGCTGGCACATGTTGCACGAGCACACACACGCGCACGCACACAAGATGTACAGCCAAGACATGAGGTATGCACACAACACACACACACACATGCACACACGAGGCGCAGAAGCAGACAAAACAAACAGGCACATAGATACAAACACACACATACGCATACACAGGCAAGCATGCACAAAACGCAAGCAAAAACGAAGACGCAGACACAAGGCTCGCGCAAAAGAAGAACACACGAAAAAAGAACACACACAACAAGCACGCGTGTGAGACAGACGACACACAGAGGGGCATGCCATGAGCCCGGCATGAAACCAGCAGGCATGCCATGATCGCTCAAGGCACAAGAGAGAAAGGAAGAGGGAGCATGCCACACATGAAGGGGGCAGACGTGGAACCGCATCACAGCAAGCCAGAGGTGCCGACAAGGTGGCATGGTGACTGATGAGCTGGCGACAGATAGATGGCAAGAAGATTAATGGATGAAACACAGCGGGGGGGAAGTAACAATGATAGCTATCGGCGAATTGTAGCAAGGAACAGAGAATTATACCCAGAGTAAGTATGAAGCCAACAAAGGGCATTGCCGCCTACCGGGGGACATTTGACCTGCTAGGAAAGAGAGCATGGGTATCAAGTACAAATATGGTTGGAAAACTCAGACCCGGACCCAAGACAAATACTTGCAGATAGTAGAAATTCCCAGGAGAAAGGCTTTGAAAAACAGAGGGGAATAGGAGCTGTTGAGGACCCCACCCAGCCCCGATAAGCAAGCCATCTGCCAACTGCGGACAGCCAGGAAGGACTGCGACACTTGGCAGCTTCGTAGGGCTGAGGTAACAAGAAGCGGCTCCCATCATGACACATCCCGTGCTATTAAGTGATGGCAACAGATATAACTGCCGCCGTGTGTCCTTGGCCGGCGGTCGCAAAGCTGCAGCACACAAAGAGACAGCATGGGCACTGTACTGTAGGTCGTTGCTACAAGCAAGCACCAGTTGCTGCCCAATGACAGCATACCACGGTGGGCTTGATGCGGCCCTCGCTGCGCTGTAAACCGCATCACCTACCACAGTAGGCTTGGTGCGGTCTTTGCTGTCGCCCGTCCCCAGCTGCCCGAACACATTGCTGCCCCACACGTGCAGGATGCCGTCCGCGGTGAGTGCCAGCACGTGGCTGTAGCCGACCGCCACCTGGACTATGTTCAGGTAGCGCAGCGCCTCAACACGTGTCGGCTGCAGCACGGGACCCAGGTTGAGGAAGCTGTGGCCTGCTTGTGTGTTTGTGTGTGTGTGTGTGTGTTTGTTTGTGTGTGTTTGTGTGTGTGTGTGTGTTTTGTGTGTGTGTGTGTGTGTGTGTGTGTGTGTGTGTGTGTGTGTGTGTGTGTGTGTGTGTGTGTGTGTGTGTGTGTGTGTGTGTGTGTTTTGTGTGCGTGTGTGTGAGTGCATGTGTGTGTGAGTGCAGGGAGGACCACAGGAAGGTGGACAAAAAAGGACAGGGAAAAGGGGACAGGGAGCAGGAAACAGGGGACGGGGATGAATAGGGGTTAGGCAAGGCTGGAGGAGAATGCATCGGCAAGGCAAGAGCCTATATCATGGACCTGCCGAGCGTTCTTCTTCATCCCTTCACAAACCCGCGTAGGCTGCCGAATGCGTGTCAGCCCCCATACGGGCAAAGAGGAATCTACGAGGCACTTCAGACAACGAGGAATGTACGAGGCACGCCAGGCAAAGAGGAGCATATGTGGCACTAATGTATTCTCCCAGGTACAACAAAACAAATTCTCTGTTAAAGGATGGCCAGTGAGAGTGTTCAACTGGCTGGCGGCTGCCCATGATAGTTTGGTGCCCCCCAGGCAAGCAACAATCCACAATACAGTACGTCAACAAAACTACACTATATCTTGAGAAAACGTGCTTATTTAGCTGCCCCCACTCCCCATACAAGAATTGCAAAATATCATGTCTACTACATACTATCATGTCTACTATACACTATCATGTCTACTATATACTATCATGTCTACTTTATACTACTATGTCTACTATACATTATCATGTCTACTATACACTATCATGTCTACTATACACTACTATGTCTACTATATACTATCATGTCTACTATATACTATCATGTCTACTATATACTACTATGTCTAATATATACTATCATGTCTACTACATACTACTATGTCTACTATATACTACTATACACTACTACTATTATGCCTACTATATACTATGTCTCGTGGGAGGGTGCTCACCCAGCTGTCCGTGGTAGTTTGGCCCCCAGCTGTAGACGGCGGAGGAGGTCTTGGACTTCTTGGCGATGGCCAGCGTGTTGTACTGCCCGCACGAGATGTCGGAGAGCTGGACGGGGTCCTCTAACGAGAAGAGCCTGATGCATGAGCCGGCGACGAGGGTGGTGTGGTGAGCCGTGTGGGGTGGATGCAAGGGTGACAAGTCAGCAAATACTCAGGAGTAATTAGGGAAGGAGCCAAGAGAAGACGGAGGTGGATATAAAAAGCATTACTCTGACGCCATAGTAGTACGAGAACTGACCGATGGGGCCCCTTGCCATGCGGGGGTCGCCGGCGCGGAGCCCAGCACAAACCTCTTCACAGCACTTGCAGGTCACACTGCGCCAACTTGACAAAACCTACACGGATGACCTGTGTGCAGGTAGCGCATGGGCGTGGGGAGCCACGCCGCATCCCATCCATGTTCCCGTATCGCAGCCTCTTGTGCCTCCATGCAAATTCACATCGTTTGCTCACCCTAGCATACAGATGACCATGTGGTAATCTGGTAGACAAGTCTGTGCTATTCCACCGAATAGAGCTAGCACACATATTGTAATAAATTTGATGTTTTGTGGTGATGCATGCAAAGCAAAGCAAAGCAAGACCTTGAATAGGCACAGCTAAGCACCATGCGGTAACGATCCCAAAACTTCTAGACATGCACCTGATTACCCCGATAAGACCGTGCCGTTCTTGTCGAACACTACAACATGCGAGCAGAGAAAGAAAATGATGCTCCGTAGCCGCATCTTGCTGACATAAGGAAACCGATGAATAAAAGAAGAAATAGATACTAGTATAAACCCACAAGTCACCAAAGCATTTAAAACATGGACACCAGGACGCGATAAAGCGCAGCACTGGTAAGTGGGCAGCGCAAACGAATGGAAATGTCAGGGGGAGCCGCCGGAAATGTGGATTGGGCCTTGCCATGACCGTTTACGAGGGCAATAAATTTCATGCAACTTGCAACAGTCGTATGATTTGACGTACCTGCTGGGGGTGGGGCTCCCTGCGTCTAAAGTGCCCAGCCCTGTCTGGCCAAAGGCGTTCCACCCCCACGTGTACACCTTGCCCGCCGCCGTGACGGCCAGCGAGTGGCCCTGCGCCATCGTACACGTGCAGCCACGCACCGGCAATAATGACGAGAAAGTCAGCGAATTCCTCCACTGACTTACCTTGTCACCTGACATCCACATGGGCCGGCGTGCACATGGGCCAAGTCTCTACCCTAAGAGAATTTGTGCTACAGCTTGCGCAGCATCGCATGGCGTGCGAACCGGATCCCCCACCTGGGGCACACCTGGCCCTCCCACCTGGCTGCACAATTCATTGCAACGGTTGCGGCAGCGGTTTGGAGTTACATTATGCATGCGCGCCAAAGGGGTGCACGGCCCGCATCCAAGCCAATTTCCGATAGCAGTAGCCATTTATGATAACCAGATGAGAAACTCCATTTTTGTGTAGTTTGCGCTCATGCGCTTCAGCGCACAATGGCACGCTACTCGAGGGCGCAGTAACGAACAAGGCGCAGTCTTCAAGGCGCTCCCGGGCGCGCACCTGGTACTCAAAGAAGTGCCCCCCCGTCGCAACGAGGACGACGTCCGTGCTGGCGGCGGACGCGATGAGCCGCGGCATGAGCTCGACGGGGGAAAGGAACGAGAGGCCCAGCTGCGTCACGCAAGAGCAGGCGTGTGCAAGTGCAACTTTGTGAAAAAGGTTGTGAAAGGTCTCGTTGAAGCTCTGACTTTGCACATGTATGTTGAAGCATCGATGTGTGTGTGTGTGCGCGCGTGTGCCTGTGCGTGTGCGTGTGTGTGTGTGCAAGGGTGCGTGCTCGTGGGTGTACACGTGGATGGGTGGATATAGGGTGTGAGTGAGGGTTTGGGGGGGGGGGGGGGGGGGGCATCAATTTATTCCCTGCGAACACAAGCATTCATGTGTGTAGAGTAAAGGGAAAGGAGGCACAGCAAGCACATGCACACAATACCTGCAGGTGCTAACGCACACCTGCACGAACACTTGCGTCATGGGCTGTGCAGCCGAGGTGGCAGCGCTGAGTCAGGGCGCAAGATCCACCAATTCAAGAACCATTGTCGGATGTAGAGACAAGGCACTGAGATGGCAGCAATGTCGGACACGGCAATAGAAATTGGCTGCACGACCGTGAAGAATGTCCCTGCGAGTTGGGCAGCAATAGCACATCGTCCTCAAAATATGTGCGGGCACGATATCCCATGCTTTCAACCAGGCAGATCGTTGCCTACATTCCCACCTGCCTCAAGTGCGTTCATTCTCTTTCCCCTACCCCCCTACCCCCCTCCCCATCACCAGTCCTTGCGTGTTCATCCCTGCCACCACCCCTACCTGCCCTTACATACTCATCCCTATCATCCCTACCCCCCCCCGCCCTCTCCTGCCCTTGTGTGTTCCTCCCCCCTCCCCTGCCCTTGCGGGCTCCTCCCCCCTCACCTGCCCTTGCGTGTTCATTCCCCACCCAAAGAGCTCCCCCTTCTTCTTGCTCGCCAGCACGTGGTTGGCGCCCGCAGAGATGGCCGTGTACTGGCGCATGCCACACGCAGGAACCAGGGGATTTGGCAAAATAGGAATACGCACAGACAAGGATGTGATAAGTAGCCACACACAGATAAGGGCGTGCACTGGCGCATGCCACACGCAGGTACGAGGGTATTGAAGCAAGGCTGTCATGCAAACACACAGGGATGAGACATATTACATCCCAAGGAACAGACCCACGACACGTTATGCAGCCACACATGGGCAAGCGGGTGGGAACGAGTATTCCACGCACGGGGGATGGGTGCCATGCATGCTACAGGGGAGGAGGGGTATGCATGCTTAAGGGGATGAGGGGGCACTTTTGACTCGGGTAGACAGAGGGATTGGAAACATGCCATGCACGGACAGATAAGGCATTGGAGCCCGGGGCATGCTGTATGGGAGCAAGGACTCCTCTGTGCATGACACGCAAGCACTTACTTGCTTACTTATGCCATGCAGCGCAAGAGGGTGTGGGAAGTAAGCCACTTAACTGAGGGATATAGAAACAAGCATGCTCTACACTGCCTACACAGCCCATGAGTGATGAGAACAAGGCATTTGATCGACCTGCAAGGGATGGGTAGCAGCACGTTGTCGAATCGGGAAAACCGGCTTCCGCGGTTAAAACCACAGAAAGGATTTCTGGTTCGGCTATCCCAGCGGAGGACGAGTCCTGAAAGTCTGCTAACACACCCACAACAGCTTACTAAAACGCCCATAACAGTTTGCTAACACGCCCACAACCGTTTGCTAACACACCCATAACAGTCTGATGACCCGAAGAGGCTAGAGAATGGCCGAAATGTTTTGCACCGATGCAGCCCTCCCCTCCTTGCCCCCAGTGACTGATGAGCTGAAGGTGGCTGGCCATAGGCCTATGCCCTGCTGGCTGGTGGATCCATGCGGCAATGCCTATCCCTGCTGGCTGGGTGGCTGCGTGCTGAAGTGCATGTGACACTGTGGTGGTTGCGTGTGGCAGTGTTTACCGGGTTGGTCTCCTGCGACGGCAGGATGTGCGGCGCCTTGCGTGTGGTGGTGTCGCCGATGCCCAGCTCACCGTGCTTGCTGCAGCCCCAGACGAACATCTGGGGGGAGAAGAGGGGGGAAGGGTGGGGGGGAGAGAGGGTGGGGTAGGGGAGCAGATAGCAGTAAAATGCGAAGTTTGGCACGAGGGCATGATGCTGAAAACCTTGCACATGAGCAAGGTTCGCCACATGTTGTGTGGCAAGAAACGAAAGAGCCCAAACATGAAAATCTATTTTTCAGAGCACAGGGGCACCCCCTCTAAGACACACATGGTTCCATGGGCACGGTGAGTGTTGGTAGTGGCAAACAGCGCAGCAGTAGTCAAAGGAAACCAGGTGGCGTATGTGCTTGGTGCCGTAAATAAGGATACTGGTGGACGTGGTACTATACCCGCAGTAGTCAACGGCAACCAGGTGGTGTATGTACTTGGTGCCGTAAATAAGGATACTGGTGGACGTGGTACTATACCCGCAGTAGTCAACGGCAACCAGGTGGTGTATGTGCTTGGTGCCGTAAATAAGGATACTGGTGGACGTGGTACTATACCCGCAGTAGTCAACGGCAACCAGGTGGTGTATGTGCTTGGTGCCGTAAATAAGGATACTGGTGGACGTGGCAATAAACCCGCTGCCACCCATGAGCTTTCCCCGACAATATCACGAAGTACAAACGAGAACAATAGATGGCAACACAACAGACGGCAATCTGATTGGTTGGCAACTTAACCACACGCCAATTTGGTAGATGGAGATGCAGACGGCAGCATACCTTCCCCGACGTGATTGTCGCGATGGACATGGCGTAGCCCGCGATGATGCGCACGGCCTTCAACGTCTCCACGTGGCGCGGGTAGGCCACGTACGGTCGGTTGCCGCGCACGTCGTAGCCCAGCTGAGGGGTTGCATAGGTTGGGGTTGCCATGTGTTGGGGTCCCAGTGTGTGTTGGGGGTGCAGACAAGATTGTGGTGGTGGTGAAGGGATGTTGGGGTGGGGGTGCGTGGGGTGGGGGGTGGCAGTGGGTGGGTGGGTGGGTGGGTGGGTGGGTGGGCGGGTGGGTGGGTGGGTGGGTGGGTGGGTGGGTGGGTGGGTGGGTGGGTGGGTGGGTGGGTGGGTGGGTGGGTGGGTGGGTGGGTGGGTGGGTGGGTGGGTGGGTGGGTGGGTGGGTGGGTGGGTGGGTGGGTGGGTGGGTGGGTGGGTGGGTGGGTGGGTGGGCGTGCGTGCGTGCGTGCGTGCGTGCGTGCGTGCGTGCGTGCGGGTGGGGGGTTGGGGGGTGGGGGGGGCGGGCGGGCGCGCGGTGGTGGGGGTGGTAAACAACGATGGGGGGAAGCAAAGAGGTAAGAGTTTGAAGGACTCAGTAATGCCCCGTTCTCTGCAAAGGGAGGACGTCATTCATATCAGTGACACAAAATCCATCGTCCCATGCACCCAAGCTACCAAGGAAAGCACCGAACCCATCCACCCATGCACCCAAGCTACCAACAGCACCAAACCCATCGACCCACGCGACCAAGCTACCAAGGGAAGCCCTTTAGAACCCACCTGCCCGCACTCCCCATTGCCCCACGTGAACACGTTGCCGTCGGCCGTCAGCGCCATGCTGTGCTTGTGGCCGCAGTCCACGCGGACGATGCGCGACTTGGAGAAGCGGTGGCGCACCACGTGGGGGGTGAACCTGTCCTCCAAGTCGCCCAGGCCCAGCTGGCCGAACTCATTGCTGCCCCAGCAGTATATCTGGGCAAGCCCCAACAGGTGACAGGAACAATCATAAAAAAAAGTTTTAACATGTGATCACGCTGGTGGTATCCTTGCAATGGTTGGAGCCCCGATATATTTTTCAGCATATTTTTCAGCATATTTTCGAGGATTGTTCATGCCTGCTGGGAAAGGTTGCAAAAAACATGATCAACCGTTGAAAATATGTTGGATACGTGGAAACATTGATTGTAGCATGATAATACTTGGGAAGCACACGTCTGTCTTGGGAGGACATTCGATAGGAAAGAGACCGCTGATGGCAACATATCAACCCTGAACCCTAAACCAATGACATCAGGCTCAGTCTCTGCCAGTCTCAAAGGCGTTCCAGTAGCCATCGCGGATGGTTCCCTCAAGAAGAAGAAATACTTCAGGGCGAACTAACACCACAACAGACAGGTAAGGAACGAGCCAGTAAATGCTCGCACTTGTGCTGCCGTTCTCACCTCCCCACTCTTGGAGACGGCGAGCGAGTGCGCCCCCCCTGCGGCCATGCGCACGAACTCGATACCTGTGACGGCACCCTGGATCTGAACGGGTGACAGCTGGCTGCCTGTCTGGCCCACCCCCAGCTGGCCCTTGGTATTGGCGCCCCACGTAAAGAGCGCGCCCTCACGCGTCATCACTAGCACGTGATGCGCACCCACAGAGACGGCCTGGGAGTAGGGAAAGAGGGCGGGGACAAGCACCATGACAGAAATAAAATAAGCATTAACTTCAGGCAATGATTAGGCCAAGACGTAGGGGAAGAGGGTGGGGAAGAGCACAATAGTATCAAAAAACATAAGCATGCACTCCGGGCAATGAGTAGGCCTGGGAGGAGGGGATCAAGACAAGAAACAAGCACGAGCAGGGGAGAGGGCACACGGGGCAGGAACCGAACAGGCGCTCTCCTGTCAGAACATTGCGGAACCTGGCCTGGGCATAGGGGAAGAGGACAGGGAATGCAAAAAAGCAAAAAAGCAATTTTTCGCTAGAGGCAACATCACACACTTTCCCCACTCTTCCTCCCACTGACAAGTTCGGGTTATACTATAACTAGACAAGTGAATAAAAAGATGAACTTACAGCTGGCCCGACATCCAAGAGTGCCATCCAATATATTTCTAGCGATTTGAGAGAGAGCGACGCTCACCTGCACAAAGTGGGACTCAAGCTCCCCCCGCACCAGCTCAGGCGTCAGCCGGTCGCGCGTGTCGCCTAGCCCCAGCTCGCCCGCGGCATTGCTGCCCCACGTGTACACCTTGCCTTCATCTGTCACTGCCACAGAGAACGCCTGTTATCGAGGGGGATGAAGGACGGGAGGGAGGGAGGGAGAGAGGGAGGGAGGGAGGGGGGGGGGGAAGGAGGGAGGGAGGGAGGGAGGGAGGGAGGGAGGGAGGGAGGGAGGGAGGGAGGGAGGGAGGGAGGGAGGGAGGGGGAGGGAGGGAGGGAGGGAGGGAGGGAGGGAGGGGAGGGAGGGAGGGAGGGAGGGAGGGAGGGAGGGAGGGAGGGAGGGAGGAGGGAGGGAGGGAGGGAGGGAGGGAGGGAGGGAGGGAGGGAGGGAGGAGGGAGGGAGGGAGGGAGGGAGGGAGGGAGGGAGGGAGGGAGAGGGAGGGAGGGAGGGAGGGAGGGAGGAGGGAGGGAGGGAGGGGAGGGAGGGAGGGAGGGGGGGAGGGAGGAGGGAGGGAGGGAGGGAGGAGGGGGGAGGGAGGGAGGGAGGGGAGGAGGGAGGGAGGGAGGGAGGAGGGAGGGAAGGGAGGGAGGGAGGGAGGGAGGAGGGAGGGGGGGGGAGGAGGAGGGAGGGAGGAGGGGAGGGAGGAGGGAGAACGTGGGAGGAGTAGAGTAGGAAGGAGGGAGAAAGGGGATGGGGTGGCAGGTGGACGCAACAGGTTGCATGCCAAGTAAATGCCAGGGGTTGGGTGCCAGTTTGCCATAATTGCCATGCAAGCCGACAGAAGCAGCTTTGTTTTGCTGTGAACGGATCGAGTCATAGCACAACAGCCTTCTATGCACGCCAGGGTGACAGGAGCATCTAGAGGAGATTCCAAAGTGCCATTTGTTGATCATGCTGGGAATAGGCGGGCCTAGATTCGAGATGGAGGCCAGTAGTAGATTGGGGCAAATATGGCACGCACTTCTAGGAGGCAAGATACCTCCCCTTGTCACAAGATCGATAGACCAACTAGCTTCGGTGGAGTTTCATGCATTATGCTTAGAACAGCAGCGTAAAGAGACGGCCTTTTTCCTTGCCAGGGCCCGCAAGCAGGCAAGTGCACGCGAGCATACCGTACCCTTGCGGAGGCATTGACCATACCTGGGAAGGCATAAGTAATGTCAGCGAGCAGAAAAAGGCAAGCAAAACTA
>RPFO01000127.1:1055049-1101145 GCA_009746045.1 Mesostigma viride
GGGGTGGGGTGGGGGGTAACAAGTGTGCAGGGCAGGGCAACATGTTTGGAGATAAGGAACTGGGCAACGCATATTGTCTGAATACACGGGTCAAAATGATTGGAGGAAGTGGACAGGGCAGACCGATGCCATAGTCGTATACAGGGCAACCCAGGCACATGCACGTGGCCATGTGGTCCTCCCTAACATTCCATGGTCACCAATTGCAACTCCCCACGTGCAGCATCGTATGCACTGTAGTCTACCAGCTCTACTCCGCCATGAACAGCGGTCTCTATTTCTGCACGCACACCGGGATATGTACACAGCCATCACATGGTAGTCCCTGGATTTACCCAGGTGGGCCATGCAAAAATAAGCACACTTCCAGCCACGTTTCCCGATAAGTCAAGCTACAAGCATCACAGCACCCCATTTAGCACGAAGAAAAGTAAGAGTCACGGGATAGGTGCAAAAGGCGGCTGGTCGGAAGCCAACTGAACACCCTAGCCACACGTTGGGGTCATGCAACGCAAGCAGTTGTACGGGGCGCCCGCCTGGTTTGCCGAGCAAAAGGTGTTCGTGGACGATGGCGGTTACGTAAGCAGTGGTTTCATCTGCATGCACGCCTTCCACCTTTGACTAAATCGCGGGTGAAGCAACGACTCACGCTGTCGTCGTCGTCGTCCGCATCCTGGCTCAAAACCAGCGCGCCCAGGCGCGATTCGCTGAAGGCATTTGCCGCCAAGGTATCTGCTTCGGAGTTCATCCGAGGTGACGCCTAGCTTCTACTTAACGATGCTATCCCTCCATTTGAAGGAGACAACACCTCATTGTTTGTACTACTTTGAACCCCAAGCAAGACGCAAATAGACTTGCATGGAGGTAAGCCTCCTACGGCCCTGAAAGCCATGCAACAGCTTAGTTTAACCCGCAGATCCTTCACAGGCCATTCCTTCGCAGCCAAGAGGATGCAGGGTTTCCTCACCAAGATGCATCGGTTATGTATGGGCTCGCTTCGTCAGTGGGTGGATAGCAAACCGTAATCGTACATTACTGCGAAAGCTGTTAGGACTAACGCGATTCTATCCACAAGGAAGCGAAGCGGAACCTGAAACTTGTCTGCATGGGGTGAATCATCTGCAAAAATGAAACCACAACGTTACGGAGATGCTACTTCTAAGCATTTCGGCATGGGCGACGCCAGATCACGGTATCATGCTCTAGGGTCTTCTGCAAACGTGCGCAAAGTAATTGCACACAAGTGACCACTGAAATCAGAATTCTCGCTTTCAATGGGCCCTGTCTTAATTGGAGGCCTTGTGCCCTTTCACGATGACATTGCCACATTGGGATGCCAACAGCAAAAGGTGTTTGCTATGTCAATGGTTCCCGCCATGCGACGTCCTGTCACAGGCAACTTGTGAGCTTGCTTGTGAGCACAAAGTTTTCTGAAATTTCCCATTGCTCTCTACTTGAATCCTAACCGGAGTCAATAGATTTTGGGGTGTTTTGGATGGAAGGTACCAGGAAAGATTGTGTAGTTGATCTGTGTCGCAGCCAGTGTCTGACCGTAAGGCGACAGCGCGGTGAGAGAAACTTGGGCGCGATCGATATCTGCGCACACTGTACTTGCAACTACCTCGCATCTAACTTAGGGTGACCCGCATTAACCGGAAGACGATGGATTGATGCTGCGGAGCGATGGACAGCTCGACGGTGCATGCAACTGGGAACGTGCGAAGCTTCAGCTTCACGTACCCACACGAGGAACGCTCGCTCCTCGCCATGAGCCAGTCGGCAAAGGGATGCGTGGCTAGGCGGCAGCGGCGACGATTTCCTAGCGGCATTTGCCCGCACGACAGTTTCATGCGCATGTAGGCAATGTCACTGGTTTCACGCCAGGATGGCGACTTTTAAGCACGCCTCATTATTTCTAGCCCGACAACACGGTCTTGGTGGGCATGTAGGAGAAAGAGGTGGTTCTTAAGGATCTCTTTCATAATACAGGTGCATATCAACTCTCAAGATGCCAAAAGAAGGTGATGATTCGCCGATTGGCGAACAGTCAGCAAGGGACGCGTCTTACAGCAGCATCCAAAGCGAGATGTCGGATTTGATGTCGCGCTTGCAAGCACCGCACGCTTCTGAAGTGCCTGACGTTCCTACCGTGCCCGAAGCGCCTGAAGAGGTTGGCGAAGACGAGGGCATGTTAGAATACTTAAAGAAGCCGCCGCCTCCCTCCAACATATGGGACAAAATGCCCCCACCAGTCCGGGTTGTAAGAGCGAAGGCGACTGGCGTTGATTGGCGACGAGCGATTGGATGCAATAGGAGGACAGCTACGCGCATTCTCTTTCCCCTCATGGGCGGGCTGCTACTTCTCGCCATAGTCCTGTCATTGTCCTCCAAAGGTAATTTCTGGAATGGCATGAATGTCGGAGATCAAGCATGCAAGAGCCTTGGTCACAATCAGAACCACCGGTAATACACGCAGCTGAGGTGACTGCCCGCCTGCTAAGAAGTGCTTCCTTGGAAATGCGAGATGTAGCCATCCTTAATTTATCGTCCTTTATCCTTGGCTTGTCATCCTTAGGGCATCCGTTGCTGTGCTCCTAGAAGGGTGTGGACCGGATTTATGCATTGGAAATGGGAAACGTGTCTACAACGTCCAGACACAGGGAGAGAGCCTAGGGGAAGAGTTTTTAGCAGTGCAGTAAATGGGCCAGTAGCGTAGCATGGGGCAATATGTTGGAACATTGGCTGGGTGCGTACCAACAGAAAACCAACATCATTGGACCAGCAAGTGTGCAGCATAAACCCAATGTGTAGGCATATTCAGCCTTCTGGACACTAGCACCACCATCAGCTTCTGAACTGGAAGCTGTGTGAGCGACTTCTCACCTGATGGTTTAGTCAATGGATCTCGGCCTCCACTCTGCCCTGGAAGGCTTTCTTTTGCCAGCTCTGCACCCCCCCCCAGCCCCCCCCCACCCATCCACCCATCCCCACCCCCACCCACCCACCCACCCACCCACCCACCCACCCACCCACCCACCCACCCACCCACCCACCCACCCACCCACCCACCCACCCACCCACCCACCCACCCACCCACCCACCCACCCACCCACCCACCCACCCACCCACCCACCCACCCACCGACCGCATGCTCCTGCAACCCATCTCTCGGTTCGGTTTCGGTCCCCAACCAGGCATGCAGCGGTCATCGGTCATAGCAGGATCGCTGACTTGCTGACGATTCATCACCTCCTGTGACCTGCCGCCTGCCTGGTGTGCACCCGATTAGCCGGCACTTATTGCCTGCCCATGGAATCTCGTTGTTGTGGTCGACAATCGTACTTGCAAGAGGTGCTGTCTACCCCCACGTGGGGACACAGTGAGGCTCTCCGGAACGCGCTATGTGGTGTGGGTTGTAACTCATTGGGCGGTATGACTAACACCATCATGGTGGTATGGCTACCTGATGTACTGGGTGGTGTGGCTACCACCATACGGCACATTATGGCTCCACCCACAGGCCCCGTGGACAGGCTATGCCCCCGGGCACCCACGTTACACTCGCCACATCCGCCATGACCCTCCATTGCTGAATCCTCATCCGCCCAAAGTCTCCATTACCAATACCACGCCCGCCATGACCCTGGGGGGGAAAAGGGGGTCATTGCTATCGCCTTGGCTGATGGATACAGTTATGCTGCCTGCCGGCGATCGCCTCGGCTTATGGATACCCTTATGCTGCCTGCCGTGCACTGGCAGGTTCCGTGCGCTCACAACTGCTGTCCGCCACGCCCGCCACTGCACCCAAGCGCAAGGCGGCGGCGGTGGACTCGGTGGAGCTGCCTCCCAAGGGGTTCAAAAAGGTGGACTTAAGCGATGACGGCTTCTCGCATGATGGCAGGGACGGCGAGGAGGAGGTGGAGGAGGAGGAGGACGACGACGAGGAACCCAAGGGCAAGGAGAAGGAGAAGAAGGGCAAGGAGAAGCCCGTGCCCAAGCCCGCACCAAAGGAGAAACCCCAGGAGAGGTATGTTCTAAGCTAGTGTGTCTTATTTGATTGAGGCATTTCATTTGTTTCATTGGTTGGGTTGTTGAGACCAAGGAGAAGCCCCAGTAGAAGTACGTCCTTAGTTAGTATCTTTTACGGTAATGTATGCTTTAGGCTTTTCTTTTGTTTGGTCGGTTGGGTCGTGAGGACTACACGAGCAGCCCCAGGAGTTGCGTGTCCCCTTCTTCCGTGGCTGCTCTCGCATCCTGCGGCTGTTTAACCTTATCCCGCCGATGCAGTCTCCCTCTGTTGAATCCTCCCCTTTCAATTATTTTCACCCGCCACCCACACTCGCCCTTCACCCGCATCCCCCCCTCCTTGTCCTCACCCTGTGTCCCTAGTTCATGTTTGACCCTTCCCCCCCTCCCCCCACCCCCCACCCGCCATGTACACCCCCAAACCTCTCATGGTTGCTCATGCCAAAAGCATCATCAGATGCGAACATCTCCGATGTGTTTCTTTGCCGATGTCATCTAATTGCCCCCCACCCATCCCCCCCTACCCACCCACTGCGGCACCAGGGGCCCCCTCCCCAAGGCCGAGCCGCACCTGGGCTCGGAGCCCTCCTTCACGACCCGGCAGCTGGTGAAACCCGCCACCGAAAATAGCAACGAGCCGGACCCGGTCCAGGTCGACCCCGCTTTCGATACCCCTCTGCGCATCGAGGAGGAGGCGGAAGGGCCAGCGGAAGAGGAGGCCACGGATGCAGAGGAGGCACCAGCGGCGGCGCCCAAGCTGGGCGGTCTATCGCTGCCGTTGATCTCGGGCGACTTCCTCAAGAGTGTCATGATGGGGACAGCGGGCAAGGATGAGCTGGCGTCAGGGGTGGGCAACCTGCCCACCAGCGGGTTCACAACGGGGGCGGCCACCGGTGGGTTGATAGCTTGTCAATGCAACCGCTTTGAAGGTTGGTGGGTGCTTGGGTAGAACATACCTTATAGGTGGTCAGAGTAGCTGTTTGGATGGCGGGCTGGTACTCGGATGTGGGAGGGCCACATGTGAAGGCGTAGTATTTCATGGTTTTATAGCAGTGCCGATGTGGTAACACAAAGTAATCAAAATAAGGGAATTGCAGTGAAGGAACATGGAAAAAATCACTGCTTATTTGGTTTAGACACAGCTGAAAGCTGCTCGTTTGGTGTAGATTCTTATGGGACCGCCTGTGCTTGGGATGGGAGGACGGTCCTGTAAAGATCATGTCAGCATCACTGGCAGCAAAAGGAACATCCCGCATCGCAGGCAGGTTGACAGCGCCCCTTGGGCTACTGCTTGACGGTTGCTCAAGGGGGAATGGCAGGCTCGTGTCTGTTTGGCCTTCTGGATGGGGTACACCTCGGCTGCCTCTCAAAACCTCTGTAGTGGATTACGCGCTGGCTATCTCGTCAGCCCTGAAATGTGCTTGATTAATTTCACCCTGTTTTGTTCACTTATCCCTGTCCACCCCCTTTTTCCTCTCTAAGGAAGAGAGCGTTTGCACTTTCTCCAACCATCCCAGATGTCCCGCCTTTATCGCCCACCATCGTCCTCGTGTTTCTGCCCCTAAAAATGTTTAAATGTTTCACAAATGTTGCGCGCTTTGCCCATGTTCCCCCCCTTCCCACCCCATTTTCCCCTCCTCGTGCTCATTCTCATCCCCACCCGCCTCACCCGCCCTCATCCCAACCCGCCACCCACCTGACTCACCCGCCAACCCAACCGCTCTGCCCCTGTTTCGTCCCCGACTTCCCCCCTCCCCAGCTGCCACGCAGGGTGCCACTGACGGCACCCCCACAACAGCCACCCCCGCCCCCGCGGGCCCCGCCCTCGACCGCGTGCCCCAGTGCACAAAGGCCAAGTCCGAGGCTGTCCACCGGACCTGGCCTGCCCACCCGCAGATGCCCTCCTTCAAGAACGACATCTGCGGGGACCACCAGCTGCGTATCGACCTGAACGCTGCCATGCGGCGGCGCGTCCCTGGCGACCCCCCTGGGTACGTGGCCCCCCCCGTGGTCCACCCGGTGGGGGCGCGCCCCCACATATCCCGTGTGGGTTCCCCCCAGAGCATCCCCCGCCGGTTGCCACCTGGCAAGACGCTGCACCCACAGACGATCCGGGCAGGCCTCCACTTCAACAAGCCCGCGGGTAAAGCGGGGGCGAAAGCAGGGATCAAGCCGGGCCTGCACAAGGCGGGCGTGCACAAGCCGGGACTGCACAAGCCGGTGGCACACAAGGGCCCGCTGCATGGCGGGGCCAGGAAGGGGAAGGGTCACCGCCGGCTGCTGGAGGCCGACTTGGGGGGTGCCAGGGTGAGCTGAGCTGGCAAGGGAGCTGGCAAGGGAGGCTGGTAGGGGGTGGATGTGTGTGTTTGTGGTGGTGGTGGGGGGGGGGAGCAATCGGCATGGATGTGCAGTTGGGGCTGGCAAGAGTTGTCTCCTGACCCCCTCAGTCATCCGGTAGTTTGTTTCTTGTACTGTGTATACTACGATTGGTAGACGATATACTAGTATTGGTTCTGAAAATTACCCCTGCGGTGCGTGCAGTTTTTTCAAGCATGGATTTTGTGTTCTGTGTTAATTGTGCTAGCAACTTCAAGGCAATCAGCGATGGAAACCATGCTTGCGGAGTGCAGCTCATGTTTCTGTCGCCCAGGAAGTGGTATGCTCTCTTATTGTTGGCTCGTTGCATCCTTGCTTTCTCTGCCTTTGTGTGTTGATGGCGTACTGCCGTAGTGTGGCGGGCTTGTGTTTCACAAGGCTGCATGGGCCATCCGTGTATTGCAGTATGTGTGCACCTCCAGCCTGTAATTGCCAATTCTGCACCGTTTGCCTGTGTTTGCCGTGCAGATTTTCACTCTCTAATGGATTTCATCCGAACCGTCCCACCACAATGTCGGATGGTGCACCACCCTGTGTGACAGCAGGAGACACTGGACATGCTGGCGCATCCGGGCCAGGGGCAGCCCCACCGCCAGCTACTGGGGGAGCCCATCAAGGTGCCCAACGTGGCCCTCAACTCGGAGGAGTGGAAGGTGGGTGGCGCAAGCACGGCGCGCATGGACACGCATGCTGCTCGGTCATACACCGCCTAGTGTGGTTGAGGCACGCAAGATGGCCCTCAACTCGGGGGAGTGGAAGGTGGGCGGCAACCCTGTCATCCGGCACGCAAGATGTGGGGGGTTGCCTTGCGAAGCCAGATTGGGTGAGCGCACTCACCTCGCCCCCGTGTGAGTGAAAAAACCGTATGAGGCCACGCCATCAAAGAAAGCCACGTTGGTGAATGAGTGTGCGGTCCATGAAACCGCGTGGGTAGCTTGGCTGCTAGGGTATATTGCTAATGTTTTGTGTTAAAGTATCGTGCTTGCTAATGTTTTGTGCTAAGGTACCGTGCTTGCTAATGTTTTGTGCTAAGGTACCGTGCTTGCTAATGTTTTGTGCTAAGGTACCGTGCTTGCTAATGTTTTGTGCTAAGGTACCGTGCTTGCTAATGTTTTGTGCTAAGGTATCGTGCTTGCTAATGTTTTGTGCTAAGGTACCGTGCTTGCTAATGTTTTGTGCTAAGGTACCGTGCTTGCTAATGTTTTGTGCTAAGGTACCGTGCTTGCTAATGTTTTGTGCTAAGGTACCGTGCTTGCTAATGTTTTGTGCTAAGGTACCGTGCTTGCTAATGTTTTGTGCTAAGGTACCGTGCTTGCTAATGTTTTGTGCTAAGGTACCGTGCTTGCTAATGTTTTGTGCTAAGGTACCGTGCTTGCTAATGTTTTGTGCTAAGGTACCGTGCTTGCTAATGTTTTGTGCTAAGGTACCGTGCTTGCTAATGTTTTGTGCTAAGGTACCGTGCTTGCTAATGTTTTGTGCTAAGGTACCGTGCTTGCTAATGTTTTGTGCTAAGGTACCGTGCTTGCTAATGTTTTGTGCTAAGGTACCGTGCTTGCTAATGTTTTGTGCTAAGGTACCGTGCTTGCTAATGTTTTGTGCTAAGGTACCGTGCTTGCTAATGTTTTGTGCTAAGGTACCGTGCTTGCTAATGTTTTGTGTTAAGGTACCGTGCTTGCTAATGTTTTGTGCTAAGGTACCGTGCTTGCTAATGTTTTGTGCTAAGGTACCGTGCTTGCTAATGTTTTGTGCTAAGGTACCGTGCTTGCTAATGTTTTGTGCTAAGGTACCGTGCTTGCTAATGTTTTGTGCTAAGGTACCGTGCTTGCTAATGTTTTGTGCTAAGGTACCGTGCTTGCTAATGTTTTGTGCTAAGGTACCGTGCTTGCTAATGTTTTGTGCTAAGGTACCGTGCTTGCTAATGTTTTGTGCTAAGGTACCGTGCTTGCTAATGTTTTGTGCTAAGGTACCGTGCTTGCTAATGTTTTGTGCTAAGGTACCGTGCTTGCTAATGTTTTGTGCTAAGGTACCGTGCTTGCTAATGTTTTGTGCTAAGGTACCGTGCTTGCTAATGTTTTGTGCTAAGGTACCGTGCTTGCTAATGTTTTGTGCTAAGGTACCGTGCTTGCTAATGTTTTGTGCTAAGGTACCGTGCTTGCTAATGTTTTGTGCTAAGGTACCGTGCTTGCTAATGTTTTGTGCTAAGGTACCGTGCTTGCTAATGTTTTGTGCTAAGGTACCGTGCTTGCTAATGTTTTGTGCTAAGGTACCGTGCTTGCTAATGTTTTGTGCTAAGGTACCGTGCTTGCTAATGTTTTGTGCTAAGGTACCGTGCTTGCTAATGTTTTGTGCTAAGGTACCGTGCTTGCTAATGTTTTGTGCTAAGGTACCGTGCTTGCTAATGTTTTGTGCTAAGGTACCGTGCTTGCTAATGTTTTGTGCTAAGGTACCGTGCTTGCTAATGTTTTGTGCTAAGGTACCGTGCTTGCTAATGTTTTGTGCTAAGGTACCGTGCTTGCTAATGTTTTGTGCTAAGGTATCGTGCTTGCTAATGTTTTGTGCTAAGGTACCGTGCTTGCTAATGTTTTGTGCTAAGGTACCGTGCTTGCTAATGTTTTGTGCTAAGGTACCGTGCTTGCTAATGTTTTGTGCTAAGGTACCGTGCTTGCTAATGTTTTGTGCTAAGGTACCGTGCTTGCTAATGTTTTGTGCTAAGGTACCGTGCTTGCTAATGTTTTGTGCTAAGGTACCGTGCTTGCTAATGTTTTGTGCTAAGGTACCGTGCTTGCTAATGTTTTGTGCTAAGGTACCGTGCTTGCTAATGTTTTGTGCTAAGGTACCGTGCTTGCTAATGTTTTGTGCTAAGGTACCGTGCTTGCTAATGTTTTGTGCTAAGGTACCGTGCTTGCTAATGTTTTGTGCTAAGGTACCGTGCTTGCTAATGTTTTGTGCTAAGGTACCGTGCTTGCTAATGTTTTGTGCTAAGGTACCGTGCTTGCTAATGTTTTGTGCTAAGGTACCGTGCTTGCTAATGTTTTGTGCTAAGGTACCGTGCTTGCTAATGTTTTGTGCTAAGGTACCGTGCTTGCTAATGTTTTGTGCTAAGGTACCGTGCTTGCTAATGTTTTGTGCTAAGGTACCGTGCTTGCTAATGTTTTGTGCTAAGGTACCGTGCTTGCTAATGTTTTGTGCTAAGGTACCGTGCTTGCTAATGTTTTGTGCTAAGGTACCGTGCTTGCTAATGTTTTGTGCTAAGGTACCGTGCTTGCTAATGTTTTGTGCTAAGGTACCGTGCTTGCTAATGTTTTGTGCTAAGGTACCGTGCTTGCTAATGTTTTGTGCTAAGGTACCGTGCTTGCTAATGTTTTGTGCTAAGGTACCGTGCTTGCTAATGTTTTGTGCTAAGGTACCGTGCTTGCTAATGTTTTGTGCTAAGGTACCGTGCTTGCTAATGTTTTGTGCTAAGGTACCGTGCTTGCTAATGTTTTGTGCTAAGGTACCGTGCTTGCTAATGTTTTGTGCTAAGGTACCGTGCTTGCTAATGTTTTGTGCTAAGGTACCGTGCTTGCTAATGTTTTGTGCTAAGGTACCGTGCTTGCTAATGTTTTGTGCTAAGGTACCGTGCTTGCTAATGTTTTGTGCTAAGGTACCGTGCTTGCTAATGTTTTGTGCTAAGGTACCGTGCTTGTCGCAATGGTATCGTGCTTATCAAAGTTGGGTGGTTCATGAAGCCAAAAGTGGTGGGCCCATCAGGTGCATGAGATGAAACACACATTCCTCCCTTCCTCCGTCGAGGGCGCACAGCCGCTGCGGTCCATCCAGGAGTTGTCTGACGTTGGCTGCTGCTGCCGTCACCAGCGGTATAGCTGCTGCAGCCCACTCTCTGCGGCAGCGGCAGGTGTTCCCCTTGAGCCATCTTCGTGTTGACAAGGCAGCCCCCCACTACCCTGTGTTGATTCCACGTGTTATGGACATAGGACACTCATGCAACCACCCCTCGTTCACGCAGGAGCTCAAGTGGTTCCACCGCAACGAGCAAATGTTATATTGAGATATATGTTGAGATAAATACGTTATATTATATGTTATAATATACATGTTATATTGAGACATAGTACTCATTCCCTGAACCCCGTGCCCCGTACTGGATACCACCACCCCTTTCTCGTGTAGGAGCTCAACTGGTTCCACTAGCCCATGACCTTGGAGCATTAGTGCGCATGCCCCATGCCCCATGCTCCATCCTCTACCACCACAACACGCACAAACACACATGATGCAGTAGCTCAACTGGTTTTACTTGCCCATGTTATTGGCATGTAATACCCCGTAAACCATTACCACTACCCCCCCACCCCCCTCTTTCATGCAGGAGCTGAACTGGTTCCGCCGAAACGAGCACGTGACCCCCCAGGACATCAACTTGTTCTCGGGCGACGCGGACACCAACACGTCGCTGGTCCACGCAGTGGTCCACCTGCTCAAGGAGCACACGGATGAGAAGCACTCGTGCCACAAGCGGGGCCAGCTGTGCGGCGCGGCGGGGAAGCACGCGGGGCTCAACTGGTGCACGGGCGTGCTGGGCGCGTGCGCGGTCGTGGGCAACGGCCGGTCGCTCCACGGCAAGCTGCACGGGGAGGCGATCGACAAGCACGACACGATCATCCGCATCGGCCACGTTCCCATCACGTAAGAAACCTGTGCTGGGGGTACGGCACAAAGGAACCGTCCCATTTGTAATTGCACATTTAGAGTAACATTGTTTGTGTGTATATGTATCGTCCACGTGCCCATCACGTAAGAAATGTGTTATATAGATAGAAATGAACATGCGCTGTTACTAGAGACACAGCCACCCGAGACACAGTTACTAGAGGCCGTCGATAACAGCACCCGCACGACAAGCTGCAGGTGTCTTATGAATAGACGAGGTGAAGGAACAGGCCCATTGTGATGGTATGTATCCGTAATATTTTGTGTTCATGGGCGTCACGGACACGAGCGCATCCTGTGCGTTTTTTTTGCTGCAATTGGAAGCGAGGAGAACGATGCAGCTCTCGCTACCCAGACATGACAGCCGATTACGCGAGCGATACATATGGAACGGTTGCGAATTTGCGGATGTTGTCCCAAACATGCTGGTGATGTTTCCAATTTGCCGGTGACGCTCAAGTTTGCTGCATGATGCTGTTTTGTTGCTTTCCTGAGCATGTGTGCCCATCCCCTAAGAAACATATGCCTCAAGCAGAAGAATAAAGGCAGGTATCGTCGTGGCTACTCACTTATAATTCTATCCCTGTTAGTTTGCCCATCACCCGCGTGGACTTGGAACCGCAACGGCGCGGAGGTGATGAACGAAGGAATTCACCACTGTGTTTTTGAATGCTTCTGGGATACGAGACTGATGCCCCATGGGACGCACAATAATATCGGACTTGTTTGGTTTATGATTGCCCAACTATGTTTAATTGGCCCACATTTGCCCCTGCCTGCCCACATGTGCCCGCACGGATCTGCCCCGACCCAGCGGGTACGCGCCGGACGTCGGCCAGCGCACGACGATCACGCACCAGCGCAACGCGTGCTTCTACCCGTCCACCATTGAGTCGTGCAAGACGCAGGACTTTGACGTGGCCGAGAAGTGGTTCCACAAGGAGAGGTACCCGGTATGTGTCTATCAAATTAAGTCTATCCTTGTCTGTCTTCGTGGTCCCACAAGGAGAGGTACCCGGTATGTGTCTATCAAATTAAGTCTATCCTTGTCTGTCTTCGTGGTCCCACAAGGAGAGGTACCCGGTATGTGTCTATCAAATTAAGTCTATCCTTGTCTGTCTTCGTGGTCCCACAAGGAGAGGTACCCGGTACGTGTCTATCAAATTAAGTCTATCCTTGTCTGTCTTCGTGGTCCCACAAGGAGAGGTGCCCGGTATGTGGGAGTGCGGATGGGGCAGATGATGGGGCAGATGGTGTTTCAAAGCGATGTGCCCATGTACGTGTCCATCAAACCAAGTTCTTGTGTCTGTTTTTCTGCCTCTGAATTCCTCGGAGAACCGCCCACCAAACCGCCCACCAAACCGCCCACCAAACCGCCCACCAAACCGCCCACCAAACCGCCCACCAAACCGCCCACCAAACCGCCCACCAAACCGCCCACCAAACCGCCCACCAAACCGCCCACCAAACCTGCCCCCCAAACCACCCTCCAACTGCCCCCTACCCATCCCCGGACCGCCATGCAACCGACCCCAAAGTGCCCCCCGAACCGCACACAAGCCGCCCCCCAACCAACCCCTAACAAACCCACAATGGCCCCCTCGACTGCCCCCCAACCGCAGGTGCCGCTGATCTGGCACGCACAGCCGCTCTTTGGTGCCCCCCCCGTGTGGGTGGTGGACGGCAAGAAGCCCGCCTTTACCACCGAGTCCATGACCCGCAGCGATGCGGCCGAGGCGTTGTACAAGATGCTGGAGCCGTGGGTCATCCGCCAGGGACAAGCAGTCGTGAGGGGCAAGCAGAGCCCGCTCATGCCCTCCAACGGCTTCAAGGTGAGCCGTCTGCGTGCTTTGTATGAAATTTTTTGTCTGCTGGCTTCTATGTGTTAAATTACTCTCCCCTTGGCACTACCGAGGGCCGAGGGTATGCATTAAGTATGTGAGTTACTGAAAGCATTAGCACGTGTGTATGACTACATGCCGGCCTGTATGCTTCAAAAATATGCTGGCCGTTGTGCCTGTTTATGTGCTTGCCTTAATGCCTACATTTTCTGCTCGCTTTTGAATGTGTCTGCTTGCAGTCGTCTGCGCGTTTCTGCCAGCTTCTGCGCATTCAATTACCTAATCAAGTATGTCCACCTGTCGACAATGCGACGTACCCCATTCCTCCTGGGTGCGCCGCATCTCATGTGTGCCTATTTCGGCCACCACTTTCGCAATCGAATAGTTGATCGCGGTTGTCTCATTTATGCATGGTGCACTGCATCCCATGTATGAATTGCGTGTTGCGTCCCCATCAGGTCGTCATGGCACTGCTCTCCTCCGGCCTCTGCTCCCGCATCGATGCATATGGCTTCACGCATGATGGTGTGGATCACTACTATGATGTCTCGGGTCCCGCGCACATGCCCACGGCGGGCATGTCGAGCTATAACGTGGCGGGGCTAGAGTACTTCGTGCTGCGCGTGGCCAACGCGCAGGGCATGGTCTGCCTGATGTAGGCGGTCCCTGGCCGTTCTGTGACCGTTGAGTGGTCATAAATGGTCCATTTGCTGCTTATGTGGCAGGAGGAATAATGATTCCTCATCTGTTATTGGACCAAATCCATGCCAGTTTGATTATAACAATGGAAAGGATATGTTCTTGACCTGCTGAGAGGCTGCATGGACTGCGTTTGGCTCAATGAATTAGGCAAATGAACCGGTTCTCTGAATCGGTTGGTTGTGCATCGCAGGAACATTTTCGGTTGCTAGACCTGCACATAGATTATTCTCTTGAGACGGAGGCCAATGTATCTACATGGGCCATGGGTTTGAGCATGCTCTTCAAGGTCCTCAGGATCAAGCGCATGCTCTTCAAGGTCCTCGTCCTCACGGTGCTTACGTATGGCGCCGAGGCATGCTCACTCACGGACATGCACGTACACTGCATGGCGGCCAAGCTCGACGGCACGGTTTATAGGATGCTCTGAGGATTACATCCCCATCTAGTGGTTGGGGAATGATGCAGACGATATTTGTTTATACTTTCGTGTAATTATTTTTTTTAATGAGATTAGCATAGTACTCCGTGGCATGCTTTTGCGCATGACACACAAGTACTTACTTACTTATGCTCTGACAGGTCCTGAATGTAGGGTTTTTGAAGCATAGGTCATTAGAGTCTGTGTATCAGGGTATGCCTCGCATTTCGGACGAGATTAGGCAGCGAAGGATAGCATGCATTTGTAGGACATCTTGCTCGCACCAGTAAGGGATCGATACCGCCCTTGGTCTGGCCGGCCCCCAGCAGCTTGGCCAACCAGGGCGGCACATCCTGACCTGGCCTGGCCCCAAGGATATTCCTAGAAAGCTAGGTAAACCTGCCATGAACTACATTCAGATGTTGCTGGCTGACCTAGTGGTCCCAGCTCAGTTTGAACACGGCATTCACTCCCTCTCTCTTCTTTGGACTGCTATGCAGAACATGCAACAAGAGGTGGCAGAAGATTGTCCAGGCTCACACGCCAGCCCCTGTGGGCAAGCCCCCTCCCCCCAAGCGGAAGGGGCGTTTTGCTGAGTAGTGTAGTTAGGATTTTCTAGACTAGATAGCTTAGAGTTAGGTTAGTTCGATTACACGGCTTCGCCCACCCCCACCCCTCCAGCAAGGAATATTAATTAATTAATTAATTAATTAATTAATTAATTAATTAATTAATTAATTAATTAATTATCAACATGACTCCGTTGGGAGTCAATGTAGCACATATCCCTGAGAAGGGGCATATGGCTTTTAATACATTCTAGGCTACTTCATGCAAGGGTGGGAATGTAAGCTACCCCTGCTCTAGCAAGGAATATGTGCTACATGTGTCGCGTCTGCGTGCCACAATCTCCGGCGCCACCATGGCGGCTGGCCACTCAGCTTAATTTGGTAAAACCCAAATGAGCTGAGCTGATGTGCCTGCCTTAACTGCATGCCCTGTGGGGTGGGCGAGGACCTGTCCCATGATTCTTCGTCCGTGACACATGATCTCCCAATGGAGTCATGTTATAATTTAATTCAATGGGTTTGAGAAAGTTACTACAAGCTTCCACAGAGTCCGAGGTTACAGAGCACAGGATTGAATTGAATTGAATTGTAACATAACTCCGTTGGGAGTATATGTAGCACATAGCCCTTGAGAGGGGGCATATGGCCTATCATACATCCTAAGCTACTTCCTGCAAGGGTGGGGATGTAAAGGACCCTTGCTCTAGGTGCACCAGGGCACTTGCATCCCCATGATCTTCAAGCTATGCCCAGCGAAGGGGGAGCCTGTCATGGGGGGGAAGATCAGCAGAGCTATACAAAAAGGCTAGGGCATGGCGTCTCAGCAGAGAGTTACTCCCTGCATGGGCACAACATAGCTAAATAAAGCTAGGCATCATCTGGAGTGTGGCACATCATAGGCACACATGTACATGATTAAATAAAGCGTGTGGCTTAGCTAGGATAGTGCCTCTAGGAGGCGTACATGTACATGGCCACGGTCTATCTATTCTACACTACTACTGCTGTATTCCCCTAAGCTGGGGCGTCTGGAGTCGTTGGGGCCGCGGGGGTCGCCTGCCAGGGCTTGTGGCCGACGTAGATGGCCGCCCCCTTCCAGTACACCGGCTGCCCCGCCTTGGTCTTCCGGAGCTGGAGGTAGGTGGGCCATAGCTCCCGTCGCCGTTGTTGCTGCGCCAGGGTCAAGTCGTCGTCAAGGGTGAAGAGAGTCTTCTCGAGCCGCTTGCGGCGTCGGAGAAAAGAAATCTTGTCCGCCGGGGTCTTAAAGGTGAGAAGGAGCGGGGGCGGCCCTGCCTTACCCCGCGCGCGGGGAAGGCGGTGGGCGACCAGGTCGATCTCACCAGTAAGGCCCATGCGACTAAGAATTTCTCTCTCAAACGCACGTGCAAGCTTCTCGGAATTCTCACCTTCCTCCATGTCGAGGTTCTTGACAATGACGTTAAGGCTGCGCTTGGCAAGCTCGGCCTCCTCGCGGAGGTCAAGCGTCTGCCGCTGGAGCTGGGCGGCGACGGCGGAGGTGGTGGAGGTGGTGTGCTGCTTAAGCATGTCCGCCCAGGTCGTGATGGGAGGAGCATCGCCGGCCAGGCCAGCAGAGGTTGGCTTGGCGGCAATGTCCTTCACCGCCTGGGCGGTGAGGCCCGCGGTGTTCTGCAGGACCTCGATAGCGATGGCATTATCCTTAAGACGTTGGTCAATGTCGCGGAGCTGGGCGGTGATGGAGTCGGTGGAGGCGGAGGGGGGGGGGTGGAGGCGAGGAGGGTGGCGGTGGCGGTGGGGATGGTGGGGAGCTCAGCAGCCAGCGTGCGACCCACAGCTGCCACATCTGCAGCTAGGGGCGTCACGTGCTGTGAGATGGTTTCTTGGAGGTGGAGGAGGAAGGTGGATTCGGTCAAGGGGGAGGGGGTCCAGAGGTCCGTGACAGAGCGGTCAAGGATGGAAAAGAGGGCGGCGAGCTGAAGACGGGGGCGAGACCAGCGGGCCAGGTTCTCAGGTCGGTGAGTAAACCGGCCGTCAGGTCCAGGGCGGAGGCGGTAATGGCTGTGAAGGCGCTGGCACAGGTCGAGAATGGAGGCGTATGACCCATAAAACACGAGCTCCAGTATCTTGATGGGTGGCATGTCGAAAAAGCCGGGTCTGGCACCGTCGAAGGTGGAAAATAACCCGTCAACGTCAAAGTCGCGCTCAGACCAGCTTGGTTCGGTTGGGCGGCTGCGTTTTGGCTCGGGCGAGGCTGAGGGCGAGGCAGGAAGCCCGGGAGGGTGCTGGGCGACAACCAGTGCGCGACTAGGGTCACCACCGCCTTCCGGCCCTGATGGCGAAGCTGCAGCCGGAGCTGCAGACGTATTTTCATTGCCGAGCGCAGCCGTCAGGCTGCGTTGCGTCGATGGGCGTTTGCTCATCGTATATTGCGTAATACCGTCGGAAAATTATATCAGCATGTGCGTCGTAGAAAGACGCGTCGATTGTGATATTCACGGCTAAATTCGGTGCTCAAACGTGAAAGTTATGAGCTCCGCCGTCAGCCATGGCTACCTCGTGGCTCGTGGAGCAAGGAATATGTGCTACATGATCTGAGAGCACAGGATATTCATGTATGATAGGGATAATCGTTCGACTCACTTGATCATACGTGAAAGTAACCAATTAATGAAAGGCCCAGCTGTATAGGGGTGGGGTTTTCTTCCAACAATCACCTGACCATGCAATCGCCTCGGCCTGGCTGGTGCAACTTGTTGATAAAGCGTGGACGACAAAATTTTGCTTGCAGACACCCTACCGGAACTAGCCATTTGTTATAAATAAAACAGCAAGATACTTGCCTGGGCAGGATGGTTGCCATGGGGTGAAGACAAAACAATGGTCTGCCTTCTGCTCATTTCTGCCACCTGCCATTAATTAATTAATTAATAGACACGTGACTGCGTCACGTGAGCATAAGTCCTCAGTGGGAGGGGAACATGGGATGGAATGGATGGTATAAGCTATCTAGGTCCTAGTTACAGGGGTGTGGGCACCGCGGCCCGAATCGCTATGAATGCCATACTTGGTCACACGCGGAGCCCCCACAGGCTTGGGGGTGGTCTCCTTCATCACTACTTGCCATCTATCCTTGCGCACCATCTGCCTCCATATTACAGACAAACCAGGAGGCTGCCCGGGGGTGAGCCCGTCACGTCTAGTGTAGCACATGTCCATGCCGAGTCTATCACGAAAAGTCCACGGGTGGCGGCCCTGCCGCGCGCGGCCGGGGGCACGCCAGGTGAGGACATATCGCCCAGGCTGGGCGGGCTTGGTGCCAGCTAGTCTATCTGATGTATCTACCTGATCTGTGCGGGCCAGGTGCCCGGCTAGGCCCAGGCGCCTGTGCCTAATAATGTGGGAAACATAGGGCAAATCAGCGTACAAATCCTCATTACTAATGTGCAAACCAAAGGGGATGTTAAGGGCCTTGCGCAGCATCTTGGTGACGGCGCCGTCGAGTCGTTGCTCCAGCTCCTGCATCAGTGTCCACGTCTCGGCGCCGTAGGTCAGGATCGTCAGAATGACGACCTTGAAGAGGTCACGCTTGACGATCCGGGGTAGGGCGGGGTTGCTCCACCAGCGGCGGTGGTCATGGAGGTGCGCCCACGCCATGCCGATCCGTGTCGTCATGTCGTCCTCGCAGTCAGGAAGCCAACTGCCGAGCAGCTTGAAGCGGCCTGAAGTAGGGTAGTTGACCTCGGCATCGTCTAAGAGGCGGAGTGTGGGTGGGGGCCCTGCCATGCCGAGGGCCAGGGCCTCCGTTTTGGGGCTGATTTCTAGACCAACCGCCCGAGCCTCGAGCGCCAGGCAGTCCAGCCAAAGTTGGGCAGACTCCGGCTTCTCGATGAGCGTGATGTCGTCGGCATAAATGAGGTCAGCTAGTAAATTCTGCTTGTTAGTCGGCCCCCCTTCCCCAAGCTCGTTCGTGATCGCTAGGCCAGGGGCACGGCCTGCAATGCTAGCAAAGCGAGCACGTGCCTGGCGCATAACATAATCCACTACAATAATAAACAGGTACGGCGACAGGACGCAACCCTGCCAGACGCCGGTCTGCAGTGGGCAGGGCGGGGTTATGCCGTGCTGAGTGCGCACCGAAGTGGTGGACCCCTCATACAGCGTGCGGATGACGGTAATCAGGGGAGTGGGGACGCGAGCGCGAGCAAGTACAGCCCATAGAGCGTCCCAGAGGACAGAATCAAAAGCCTTGATGAAGTCGACGAAGATCAGGATGGCGGGAAACTCACCAGGTTGCAGGAGAGCGATTTCCTCGAAGAGGCGACGCGCGACGAAGATGGCCATGACGGTGTTGCGCCCAGGACGGAAGCCCATTTGACTTTCCCCAAGGTGACAGTCGAGAGCAGAACGAAGGCGGTTGAGGATCATGCGCATGAACAACTTAAGTGCGGCGCTCTGGATGCAGACTCCTCTGTAGTTGGCGGGGTCGTCAGGGGAACCTTTGTTTTTGTACAGCATAATACGGTAGCTGTGCTGCCACTCAGGAATCGGCGGCGCGTCGGCAAGCAGGATCCGGTTGCAGACGTCAAGCAGGAACCCCGTGAGCGCCGTCAGCTTAATCACCGGGGCTGGGAGCTGGTCAGGTCCAACGGCAGCATAGAAGCGGAGTTGCTTGGCGGCGGTGCTCAGCTCGAGCTCGGTGAACGGCGGGAGCTCGTTGGGGTGGGCCAGGGGTTCCGTCAGGGCTGGGTACGTGTAGTCCTGCTCAGCGGCGGGCGGCGTGGGCGGCGCAGGGACGTCCGCCGGTGCTACTGCCAGGCGTGCGGCCGCCAGAGGGCCAAGCGGCGGAGGCGGCGGGGGGCGCCGAGCAGCCGGGACTGGGAGGAATACCACTGGTTGAGCTGCTGCTGCGGTGAGCCAGAGAGCGTCCGCGGCGCCGGCTGCGCGCCGCCGGCGGGCCGTTGGGCGTGACGCAGGCGGGTCCAGGCGTACTTGCCGTGCTGGTCCTTGAGGTGGGCGAAGTACTCGCGGACATGAAGGTCCTCCTGCTCCTTGGTCGCCTGCCGGATGGCCGAGTGGTAATCGGCTTTGAGGCGGGCGTAGCGGGCGGGGTCGCGGTTGTCGCGCAGGGCTTGCCGGGCCTGGATGACGGCGGGGAGCCGGTGCAGGCTGGTGAAGCGGGGCGGGCGGCGGGGGGGCAGTAGGGCCCCGGCCGCGGGCAGCTTGTCAGCGAGGTGCCGAAGGGCCGATGCCGGGCCGGCAGCGAACAGCTGGGCGTGGCTGGCCGGGATGTCCAGCGCGTCGACGAACGCCTCTGCGGCGCGCTTGTGGGCGCGTTTTTCAGGGAAGTCCTCCAGAGCGTCGTCAGATTTCTCGAGCAACTGAAGTGTGCGCAAATCAGGTGGTGCCACGTGCTTACGAAAGGGCGAGGGGAATCGCAGGCGGATGCGGGCGGTGACGATGCGATGATCGGAGCGCACCAGGGGGATCACATGCGAGCGAGCAGCTAGTACAGATCCTTGATGACGCTTGCGCATTACAACATAGTCAATGCAGCGTTCAGTGCCAGTTGGCGAGGTGTGTGTGACCAAAGCATCTGGACTATGTGGAAAGCGGGTGTTGGCAGTGACCAAATCGCATGTCGTAAGCAAATCAGCAAAAAGTTCGGTGTTGGCATTGGAGACCGTACCGTTGGGGGCGTGCTGACATCCGCCAGTACCCGGTGGTAGCGTGGCGTTGGCGTCCAGCAGCAGAGCGAGGTAGTTGCGACCAGGGATGCCGTTCGCCAGGTTCTCCAGCGCTGCAAAGAAGTCCTTGCGGTCTTGTTCTGGGTGGCCGGAGTGGGGTGCGTAACCAACGCCCACCGTCAGGGCGTAGGTCGAGTGGCCCTCCATCGAATGAAAAGTGGCCACGAGGAGCCGAGCGTTGACCAGCTGGGGTTCGCCCATGTGGCGTACGGCGAGCGGGGAGCAGAGGAGACCGACGCCCCCGTTCCCGGTGCCGTCGCCGCCTCCGTAGTAGAACCGCCAGCCGTCGATGTCGTCAGCAACAAGGGCAGTTGATCCGCGGGCCGATGCAGTGCGCCTGTGTTCTTGGATTCCCAGGATGGCGATATTATTGTCGATGCAGAAACCAATAAGATTGGAGACTCGATGGCACTGACAGTCGTCACTGCGCAGGCAGTGACAGCGGTCAGCGTCGGGCTGGAGCGTGCGGGCGTTGAAGGTGGCGATGACCAAGGGCGCGCGTTGACCGAAAAGGGGGGTGCAGGCGGGGGTGGGGGCGGAGATGGAGCAGGGTGGTGATGGGGGTGGGGGTGGAGGTGGTGGGGTAGGGGGGGCGGGTTGGGGACTTATGCTTTCAATCACCATTTCGATTCTTCCTGCCAACGCGTCGAGGCGACGCCGACGGTTGGCTCGGGTGGCCAGGTAGAATGAGTTTGCGTCTGCACGCATAAGAAATGCGTGCAGTCTGAGGAGGTTTCGGAGGCGGCCGCGCGAGGCGGGGCTAACCTGGCTCACTGCCGACCCGTTGCTCTCTCTCCGACAGCCCGAGGGCTGCGAAGGCAAAGGGGCGGGAAGGGGAGTTAGGCAGATCCCACTGCTAGAGCCGCGGAGCCGCGGGGCCGCGAGCGTCGTCATTGATAGGAGAGAAGGGTTCGCAGCGCGGGCTCCGGCTCAGGTGCAAAGCGAACGAATTTATTAGGGGGACGGCCAAGCCTGGCAGCCATACCTGAGCTGAAGTTGCCCCGGCGGATCCCCACACGTGCTGGGGAGCAGGTGACCGTCGATGCCGGTGGCGATGGCGGTGACGGCGGGGGCCGAGCAGGGGGGCTGGGGCGCTGGCACGGCGGTATCCATGGGGGTCGCCGTCATTGGAGGAAGGTCCTGGCCGTTAATGCGGACGATGAAGACGCCATTAAAGAGGCGGGCATAGATGCTGCACCGTAGTTGCGGGTTGGCCTGCTTGGCTGCCCGAGCCTCGTGGACCTCCGGCCGGTTCAAAGCGGCAGCCCGGGCCTCAAGCTGCTCCGGGGTATAGTAATCGTCGATGCTCAGTTGGGTATCGTGGAGGTTCCGGCGGGCCTTCTGCACCTGCAGTTTGTCCTCCTTGCGGTGGAATTCCACCAAGACAGGGGCGGTGGGGCCGCCGAGCCGTCGTGCCGTTTTGATGACGACGCTTTGGGCCACGCCGAGCTTCCCCAGGAAGGGGTCGCCCCGGAGGTAGGTGCCCAGGCGTGCATCGTTGACGTTCGAGGGGACGCCACGTACCACAATACTGCATGAGCGAATGGGTTCGTGCATAGCATCCCTTGTGCTGGCCTTGACGGCTGTTTTGATTTCGTTGATGAGCTCCGTAGGGTTCTGAAGCGTGGCGGCATAGGTGGTCTTGGCAGGAGTTATGGAGGCGGCAAGTTGTTGCTGGAGCTGGTGGAGGAGCTGCTGCTGCTGCTGCAGCCCTGCTGCAATGTGGGTGATGGCGGAGTGGATGGAGGTGTCGGCGTGTGAGGAATGGGCGTGGTGGGTGGCGAGGTGGTTGTGGACAGGGTTGAGGGCAGCGTTGAGGAGGGGAGGGAGGCGATCGAAGCACGTATTGGCGACTTGCTTGGCGGTGATGTTGATGGCGGCCGCAACAGTGGGGTCGGCTCCCAGGTCCAGAGAGGCCATGACAAAGCGCTCAAGGGCGCTGTCGGAAAGACGGGAGCACGTCCACCAGACTGCGAGGCAGAGGTCAGTGTCGTCGGGGTCGTCGTGGAGAAAGTCCGACAGGTGGGTAACCTGTTGGTTGCAGTCCCGGATCTCGCACTTTTTCTCGGCAGCCAGGTGCAGGATGGTGAGGGCGGCAGCTCGGGACAGGCGCATGATGGCGTTAAGGCCTGGCCATTTGCCAGGTAAAAATGCGGCAGCTTCCTCGGCAGAAAAGGCCTCCTCGCGGGTATCCATGGCAAGGTCGCTGTTCGGCGGAGCGGTGGAGTGGAGCGGCTGGATGCTGACAGTGGCGTCCGGCATAGCGTGCAAGGGTGTTTCCAATGACGCCATGGCTTCGTCAGCGAGTTGGTGCAGGGCCGCGGACGCTTGTGATTGCTGGGATGAGTCGTATTCCGCCATATCGAGCTGAAAAAACAGCGATATTTGCTGGGCAGGGCGGTGCCGGTATCTTCGGAAATATTGAGCGATAGCTGTAGAAAATTATATCAGCGTGTTCGTCTTCAAAAGACGAGTCTAATGCAACCAACCCGATGAAGTTTCATGGCCGGAGTCAAAAGTTATGAGCATTCTCGTATATTGCAACAGCGATATTTGCTGGGCAGGGCGGTGCCGGTATCTTCGGAAATATTGAGCGATAGCTGTAGAAAATTATATCAGCGTGTTCGTCTTCAAAAGACGAGTCTAATGCAACCAACCCGATGAAATTTCATGGCCGGAGTCAAAAGTTATGAGCATTCTCGTATATTGCAACAGCGATATTTGCTGGGCAGGGCGGTGCCGGTATCTTCGGAAATATTGAGAGATAGCTGTACATAGAAAATTATATCAGCGTGTTCGTCTTCAAAAGACGCGTCTAATGCAACCAACCCGATGAAATTTCATGGCCGGAGTCAAAAGTTATGAGCATTCTCGTATATTGCATTCCGTCACATCATCCTCATAGGTTAGGCACCCTACTCCACTGGCCACCTGCCATGAGTACTCCTATGCAGGCCATCCATCAGCATTCCCACGGCCCCAGGAGGGCTGGCCCAACTGCGAAAACGGCCGGAGCTACAAACTAGGGTTGTACCGAATAGTGTTCCGAATACCGAATATCCCCCGAATACCGAACCGAACACCGAATTTGTTCAGTATACGGCGAACGGTTTGTCCGTCCGAATATATTCGGTATCGGTATCGGGAGGCAAGCTCTACTTTCGAACATGTTCGGTATCGCAATCGGGACACCCAACTATTCGACGAATATATTCGCAGTTCCGAATATCGAATAGTAGTACCCCTACTAGCGGGCGGCGCAGCCTCCAGCCTCCACTCACCAGCTGGCGCGGTCATGCCTCCGCCGACTCGGAGGTAGGCCAACGCCCAAAAGCTGAATGCACTATGCAAGGAAGGCAATTGTGCTAGTCTAAGTATTAAACATAAGTGTGTCTAATTGATATAATTGATACAATATAATTAATATAAGTCTCATTAATATAATTGATACAAGTTGTCTACCTAATACGTTGTAGCGAAAATAGTAGCTACTGTCGTCATTATTCGATCGGCGTCCGAATAGTTCGGAGAACTATTCGGTGTTCGATTCGGGAAGGGCCCTTCAGCTCCGAACATATTCGGTCAAATATTCGGTATCTGTATCGGGAGGCAAGCTCTACCTCCAAATATATTCGGCATCGGGTTCGGGGCACCCCCTTGGTCCGAGTATCCGATTCGGCAAGCCAAAACGCTATTCGGTACAACCCTACTACAAACCGTATTACAAACTGTGCTGTAAAATAGCTCAGCCCACCTCGCTGATGGTTTTGACTGCATGACACTTTACTGCTTAGCAAGGCACCGTGACTCCCCAACGGGACTGGGTGTATTACTAATGCTTTCGCGACCCCTATTACAGGTGGTTGGATTCCGCTTTGATATTGCGTGGGGTGGGCTCCGCTAGCTGCCACCCTGCAGGGACCACGCGGCCATCACGTGCCTGCTGTCCGAATTCACAAATCCCATCAGGCTGACTGTCGCGTACAGCTGTCCCGCCAGCACCTGTAGGCCCGAGAACACCTCAAACGCGTGCCCGCGCGGTGAGCGTATGGGCACGTTCAGCGCGTGATGTGCGCGCTTTCCCGGTCCGCGCCGGTCAATGAACCGCTCGCGGCCGCTACGGAGGTCCCACACGGCCATTCCCGCCCCTGTGCCGGCGAACAGAAACCCCTCCCAAGCGCACAGGGACCGGATGTCGCGACACCAGAGATTGTGAAGGCATGTCGGGCGGGCCAGGTCGGCGATATCCCATACTTGGATCCCCGAGGCGTTGGAGGAGGCGAACAGCCGATTGCCAGAGACCGTGAGGGTGGGAGAATCGAGCGTCCCCCCGAAGCAGATGGGGTCAGCGTCCAAGGCGTTGGTGTTCCAGGCCTTTATGCCCGCATCAAATGCGTGAAACAGGCGATATTCATCCGCGGCGATGAAGTCACTTTCCAGCTCTTGCTCTCTCGAACCCTGGACGACCCGTTCCATCACAGGGGGCCGTTGCTCGTCTGAGATGTCCCACGCGACGATGCACCCAAACGAGTTGCACACAAACAAACGGGAAGGACCGCTCACGACCATGCGATAGACGGGCGACAGGATACCACCGATGTGCAAGCAGAGGGGATGGTTCTGCTCAGGGGGGAAGACGCCAGCATCATCGATGCGCCACACAAACATCTCAATGCCCATCGCGACTAAAAATAGACGAGACCCGCTGGCGGCGAGAGCGGTGATGGGAAAGCCCGTTCGCACCACGTGTTCGCACCGCAACGCGCCGGACCGGGTGCGAGACGACGTATTCCAGATACGCAGGCAGTCTTCCTCCACGACAGTGCTGAACAACCGGGAACCGCTCGAAGTCAGCCCGGTGACGATCCCCGTGTGACCTCGCGCCTTCGTAGGCTTTAGTATGCGCTGTTCGTATTTCATCAGCTGAATGCCCACAGCGAACTGTGAGAGGGTTGCTGGGAACTTCGCGACGCGATTCCAACGGCGGCAGACGCTAGACGCGACGCCAAAGTCTTTCGGGGATGGCAGACAGCTGAGGATGCGTGCCAGCACGGCGTCATCTAGGTGGGAAAAAAGATCGAGGTTCAATTCGTTTCCAGCCGATGCCATCGATTCTTCCGCGTCACTTGTGGCATGGAGTTTATCCATCGTAAGTAAATCCCGGCGGCCGAAAATTCAAGCAGCAAGGAATTTGCACGGGCTGCTTCACTGTTCTCCCTAGAAACCACTGGCTGGAGTCCCACGATCGGAAATTCGATGTAAAGCGCAAGATCAGCAGCCGCAACAGCAGAATGTTTGCCTCATCACCTTACTTGTACGCTCGACCTGAATTCCAGCGGCGCGAGGCAGCAAATTTCGAGGAATTTGATGAAGCTGGGGACGGCGTGGGACGCGGTGAAGCTAAGGTTATGCGCTGGTAAGCACAGGCAAGCTCACAATAGAGAGTTTTGCAGAAGCTTTAGATTTACATTCGACATGAACTCCTCACTGCAGCAAAATGGAGCACAAGACACAAGACAAGGACTTACACAAGACTCGATTTGCGCGCGACAGCGCTGGCATGGCATGCCCTGCGTCTCGCGCCATCCGCTCATGGCCAGCGCGGCGCGGCGGTGCAAGTGCGGGTACCTAGGTGTCACGAGCACCTGCGGCAACCCGCACTTGTGTCACCTCTGTTACTGGGTTACCGGGCTACAGGCCTACGGCTTCCGGAAGGTCGCGCGTCCGAGTGATGCAGAACCGGGTGCACGCACAAATAGACACAGCAAAAAGACGTGGAGCTTACACAACACCGCTGGAGGCCTGCAGTTGCTTTTCCGCGATGGCACCTTCCGGTCCAATTGAGCGTGCCATGGAGGTCAGCAACACAGCCCAACACGTCGGCGATGGCGGATGCCTCTGCGATAAGTGTAAAACATTTATCAAATTTTCTCCTGAAGTACTTGAAAAATACTCAAATAAAAAAATGCCGAAATTTATTCTATATGCCCTATTGCTGGCCGGTGATGAGGTACTGGGGACAGTTATCAAACTTTTAACAGAAGATGGAAGTAGAGTATTTATCGACAAAACAAAATTTTCACAGAAAGTGGTTGAATTGAAGAAGAAGATGGGTGAGAAAGCATATAAACAAAAATATGGGTATGACCAGGATGACGTCAACAAGGTGGCTGAATTCAAGATGAAGATGGGTGAGGAAGCATATAAACAGAAATATTATGGGTATGACCAGGATGACGTCGACAGCTTCATCCGGCTACTTAACGAGTGGGTAAGTACCTCAAACGTGCCTCCTCCCCCGCTTTTAATTTCATGATTAATACGGTTTGCTTCTGACTTCAACGGCGATTCCCTTCGGAGTTTCGAATTATATGTAGTTTATATAGTTTGAAACGTCTTGGTTTTAGGTTTCAGTCTTGCGCTAGTCGAAAAGTCCCTCTTCGGTCTCTCCGCATTTGGTCTTTACGAATGCCATATCCATTGCCCATCGGGCACTGACAATCCCCTTTGCCTCCCGGTAGTGACATCACGCCTTGTTGTCAAGATGCTTATCATTTCTCCCTGTTGGCTGCCTACCGCGTGCATGGTATGTATCCGTGTATGCTTGCCCTTCTCTTGCAGGGGTGGAGTAAAGTCCCCCGCGTTGAGGGGGAGTTTCACAACCCCTATTTGGCACGCGGCAAGGATCACGTATTGGCGTACCGGGCAACACGCGAAGACAAGAAGAAGCGCGGCAAGAAGCTGGATGCCAGTTCGGCCGCCCACAGGGACAAGCTGCAGTGCCTCGAGCACGAGCTCGCTGCGGTGAAGGCGGACAACGCCGCGATCAAGGCGGACCTTGACAAGACAAAGGCCATGGTGGAGGAGCAGTCCCGGGCGTTCCAGGAGCAGTCGCGCCTAGTAAATGGGCTGCTACGAAACCAGGAGGTGCTGCAACTCCAGCTGCAACCATTCGGTGAGCATGATCACGAGGAAGAGCTCCGGGAACTGGAGGTGTGGGCGCAGAGGGCACAGAGGGCGCGCCAGCGCTGCCAAGGCGACGGTCAGCGCTCCGGCCAGCTCGAGCAGCGGCTGGGATCTCAGCAGCATCAGCTGCAGCATTTTGCAAGGGAAGTGGCCCAGAACATGGATGTGGTCGCCTTGGCTGACAAGATGGAGCGCGTGATCGCCGCATACGGGGAGCAGCGCGGCACTGCAACGGGAGGCAAGCGGGGACAGGGCGACCTCCCGCCGGCAGGTGAACCCCTGCTGGCATCCGGCGCGCCCAACCCCAAGAGGGCACGCCTCTCGGGTGAAGCGACGCCGCTGGCCCCTCCCTCAATCCCGTCTGGTGTGGGCGACATGGGAACTGGCCGGCACCCGCCGCCTTTCCCACCAATCCCGTCTTTCCCACCAAGCCCGCCCGTACCCCCAAACAACCAGTCACCTTCTGCCACAGTGCTGCAAGATCTGGCGCCGGTGAATGGCGACCCTAGCAACAGCGGCTTTGACGCAGCAGGGGTCAGCGTGGCCTTGCCCGTTGTGAGTGGCACGGGCTACCTGGCAGAGGGCGGTGTTGGTGGCGGCATGGACGCGGGCGCCAGCACCACAATGCAGGTATCGGTGCCCCAGCCCTCTTCCCCGTTCGACACTTTCCTGCCCCCCAACTACCTCTCGTCCCTGTTTGCGGACGAGGCAGGCGCAAGCGGCACGATGGATGAGTGGTCGCTGGTGCTGATCGCGCACAGTAGCCCGCATGGGGGCCAAGTCGGCATGGAGGTCCCCTTCAGGGCGGCGGACGACGACCTGTTTGGGTCCCTCAACGACGACACGCTTCTCTGTGCGGAAAATGTGTGGTACAGTCGCCCCTGCGGTGCGGGCACCAGTGGCGTAACCACGTACGGGGATTTCTACAAGAATTAGAGTGAGTTCGGGGGGTGGCGGGTGGGGCAGCTGCCACCCGTGCCAATCTCTGCCGCCTGCGAGAAGCACGCATTTTTCGGCGCAAGCTTCCTCCCCCGAGGCCTTGCCTGCGCGGGCGAGTGTGCCTGGCCGTGACATGGCAACTGCAGCAGGTACCAACGGCGGTGTCAATGGCCCCCACGAGCCGGGAGGTCTCGCCCACTGTACATCATTATACTGGGGTAGGCAAGCTGTTTATTATTAGGTCAAACTTTCGCCTGCGACGGGGTTCCATGGGTTGCGGCATGGAAACTGTCCGGGGCCGCACCAGAGAGTTTCTCCGGTTGGCTTCGCCGCGCCTGAGTTTACCATTATTTGCCTTTTTTTTGGCAGCAGCAACGCTGCGTGCGGGTGCCTTGGCCGGACACCATGGCCACCCATGCACGCCTATCAATAAATAGCACATGCCAGGAAGCTATTTGGTTACTTCCGTCTGGCATTGACACCGGTGGCATGTCAGCGACGTGGCATTCCAAGGCAGTGTTTATAAGTTCTTTGTTTAAGTTTTGTTTATTTTCCTGGCACTTGGTGGGATAACCAATCGTTTGTTTCTCTGAGTACTTAATACTTGTTCACGCTCGCAACTAATTCCGCTGAATTGTTTTGGGGGGTTCAGGCTATAAGCCCGGAAATTTGGTGCGGTGCACATGGGAGTGATGTGCACAGGAGTGACCCGCGTCGGACTTTGTAGGGTCGCAAAATTTCCCTGATAAGGATCGGCATGGCACGGAAACACTAGACCGTACTACCACATCGCTGGTATTCAACAAATTCATTGCATGTTCAGGCCGTCCTTTAATGTTCAGGAATTAATTAATTAATTAGACTCGTGCTCCCGTTGGGGAGTCACGGAGCATTAACCCCGATGGATGGATGGATGGGTGCAAACAGGCCTACCGGTCTAATCTATCTACATCAGCTACCTACAACATCTATCTAAAGCCAACAACAGCACGCTACCCTAGGGGAGCTGTCTGGCGTGCCTCCCGCGGGTTTGCACACGCGGGCGCTTCCCCACGGTTCAGGAATGGAGGAGGAAATGTACGGTGCGAAATGTTTTTCAGGGCACAAATCGTGGCTTTGGGAGTGGCAGTGGATGAGACTGCTTCGGTCCTGCTCATGGTCCGTACGTCAGCCACTCCCACGGTTACAAAATAATAATAATAATAAATGCATTAAAAAGAGCATATTATAAATGCATTAAAAAGAGCATATTATAAATGCATTAAATGCAAATTTATAGCATGCTCCCCAGCAGTTTAAAGCGATCACGAAACGGGACCTCCGTCCCGTCTAGCAGGGCCGTGGCAGCGGCGGGCGACTGGAAGCCCCAATCACCATAGCTAGCCTCGATCAGTTTTGACACTAATTAATTAATTAATTGATTCATTAATTAATTAAACACATGCTCCCGTTGGGGAGTCACGGAGCACGGAAGTGCTTTTAATCCCTGTGTGTGCACAACAGGAGAAAGGGCAGAGACCCCCAGTCTCCTTCATGCCAAAGGCATGCCACAGCTGCATTCGGGCCGGCGCGCTAGCCAAAAAAGGACATGCTAACGATCCGGCAAACTGCGGGTGCAATAAGACCCATGTGAGCGTGGCATAACAAGTAGCGTGGGCGCAAGTAATCTGAACATAGCCAGGGCGTAGCATGCATGGCTGTACCAGGACTAGGCTAAGGCTATGGCTGGTTGTGTACCGTGCGTTGGCGGCACGTGACTAGGTATGTTGGCACAGCTAGGCAAACATTCTAAGCATGGCTGCCTTAGCGGCAGTGACTCCAATGGATACAAGCTAGGGCTATTGCTATTCTAGCCCGCTGCAGCTGGGGGCGTCCACATCTTGTGGTTGATCATCAGGTCCCCGCCCCTCCAGTACACCTTGGGCTTCTGGGGGTCCTGCTTATGGCGGAGGTATTCCGGCCGGCCACAGGTCGCGTCGCTGCTGTTGCTGAGCGGGGGTCAGGTCGTCATCCAGCGTCCAGGTGGGTTCGTGCAACCTCTTGCGACGAGAGAGGAACCGCTGCAGTTATCCTCAGGGGAGGGGAAGGTGAGCAGGACTGGTGGGGCAGCCGCCTTGTCCCGTGAGTGGGGAAGGCGGTGGCACCCACGCAGTTCTACCTCACCTACCAGGCCCATGCATGAGGGTAAGAAGCTGGTTCTTGAGCTCGTCAGCAAGGGAGGTTGACGTCTCACCTGGCTTCTGGGGGAAGCGACGTAGCACCACTCGGCACTCGCGGCGAGCGCGCGGTCGGTGACCACCCGTTGCTGGGCCTGGCGGTGGTCCTCCAGCTCCTGGAGCTTCGTGGCGATGGCGTCGGTGGTGGAGGCGGTCGCTGACCGCAGCAGGTCCACGTAGGAGAGCGGCGGGAGGTCCCCAGCATCCTGCCGGGGTGGCTGGGATGCAATGGTGGCCGTCTGCTCCGCTATCTTGGCCGGGACCTGTGTGGCCAGGGCCTCGGCCGGTGTTGGCGGTGATGGCCTCAAGCTTCTTCATGAGCACGCCGCACTTGCCCTCCATCTGGTTAAGGCGAGAGACAAGCGCAGCATGCGTTTCCGAAGTTTGCGCCGCGGTGTGCAGCGTCGTGAACTGGGGCTGGAGCTTGTGGACAACCTTGGTTTCCACATTGGAGACCCGGGCCTCCACCGTGTTGAGCGTTGTGTTCAGCGATGTCAGCTTCTCGGCCAGCGGCCAGGTCACGTGCTCGATCTCCAGCACTGCGCGGATGTCATCCTTGCAGAGGGAGGGAGCCGATGGGGCTGCCGGCCGCGCAGGCTGGGGCTGGGGTGCGGAGCTGAGCGATGATGGCGGCTTCAGTGAGCTGGAAGTGGCTGCACAGGATAGCGCTCGATGCGGTGGTCTCCCCTGGCAAAGAACCTCTCCAGGTTGTCGTCGGGGATGGGCGCTGTGGCCCCATGCACGGAGCTTGCGTTCATGGGCTAAGAAACGCACTATTTCGACGCATTCGTCGTTGGTCAATTGCATCCAGTCGCTGAAAGAAAAGTGGTCGTAATCTGGTAGGTACTTTCGCCATTTGTGCTCGTGGCAGGGTTTCTTGGGCTCGGGCGAGGCGCTTGGCGATGGGTTTGCTGGCGGTGGATTTGTGAGCCCAGGCGGCTGGGCGAGGACGATGGCGAGTAGGTTGGGCTGGGAACCGGTAAGCTCCTTTTCCAAACCCCATTTTGCTTTTGGGGTCGTCATAGCTGCTTGTCACGTGATAACTTTGGCAATACTGCGTTTCAGCCGTACCCGATTATACTGGCGTGTACGTCTGAATAAAGCGCATCGAATGCAAGTGGTCTGACCGAATTTGGGGCTCAGACGCAAAAGATCTGAGCTCCGCCGTCAGCCATACTTTGATTTTCTGATTGACATGACAAGTGCGTTCAGCATTCAATTGTGCACAGCAGGCTGTTCCATCAAAGACTTTGGATATCGCCTTCAGCCATTTTCGTCATGCATCAGATTGCACCCTTGACACTAATCTCCAACCCCACCGCCCGCGCCTCCAAGCCCAGACAGTCCAGCCAGGTCTGAATGTGCTGATCGAGATGTCATGCCCTAGCTATTGCCTAGCTAGCCGCAATCATCTTCCAGGTGCCTTAGCTGGTGGAATACATGGAGGTGCAGGTACACCTAGTGCACCCAGAGTAGGTGGCTGTTTACACCCCCCGGCCACCTGCAGGTTGTAGCCCAGAATGTTAACCATAGGCCCCCTTCTCAGGGCCATGTTTTGTTACGTATACTCCCAACGGAGTTATTCGTTAAGTAATTAATATTAAAAATTTTCATCTTTTTATATTATTATCAGCTGGATGCCCATGATGAACTGAGAAGCCATTGCTGGCAACTTTTTCTATGACGAGCCCTAACTAGTGGACGTGCGTTGGCCAGTAGTCAAGTGCTAGAAACTCTCCCAACACTCAAGAGCAGTTTCTTACCACTGATAAGATTAGCATAGACTGTATACTTCGTGACATGCCCCCGATGCATGGCACGCAAGTACTTCTTCAAATAATACTATAAATGACCTGGCCACCGGCTATACTTGCATTTAAGTATGAAGAAACTAAGTTCAGAGAACCACAACTACTTCTCAGCCACATATAAGCTACCACTTAAGTTGCTGCTCCTGTTGTTTCACATTTTACTTCCGCTGTTGCTGTTGTTTTTGCTGTTGCTGCTGCTGCTGCTGCTTTGACGGTTGCTGTTTTTGTGGTTGCTGCTGGCTTTTCTGTTGTTGCGGCTGTGATTTTGGTGGCTGCCCCGACGGCTGGCTCCCACCCCCTTGCTTTCCCTGCTTTGCTTGGGCACCCTGCTGGGCTTGCGATCCACGTGCCGCTGCCGGTGCTGCCGCCGGTGATGACGTCACCGCCTCTGGCAGTGCCCCAAAATGGTGGTTGATGAAGTGGCCCCAGAACCCGTGCGAGCCGATGATGATTTTGTTAGTGAGGTACTCCCTGTCTGTCGACGATTCCCCTGACAACATCATGACCTGAGGAGGGGGAGTTCGGACGTTGACAGCCACCATGCAATGAAGCATGACAAGGGACGCACCGATTAGCAAACCAAACAAAACAAGGGGCAATTTGCAATTCTATACTCCATGCAGAGTACATGATTGAGTTGCATTAAGTCAAAGAAGGCAGTGTGCACATCTCGTTGCAATTCGTGGCAAGGTGGATGGCTAGCTAAAAGCCAGGGCCTTGCACTATATTGGTTCTGTACCATGCATGGGACTACAGGGCAGCCAATCTCAGGAATGGGAGCACATTGGGAAGCGGGCATAACCTGGCCGGCCTCACCCAAAGGAGCTCAGACTTCTATGAAAGGCTAATTGCACCTTGCCTGTTGAATGAGGGCGGTTGGGAAAGTAAAAGAGATCGCCAATCTGGCTAGTACAACATGCAGATATCGAATGTTGAGGCCAACGGTTCTTTTCGAAACGTTTATATTTCACCAAGTGCTAGCGATGCAAAACAGTATCGCCGTAAACAGCCAAGCCGTGCTAGGCATACTCCATATATATTGCATGTGAGAACCTTTTTACATCTGTATCTCTACCAGATATCCGCCTCTGGACCATTCGCAGGTCTCCATGGTTGTTACTGTGTTAAAAAAATCTGCAATCTCCCTTTCATCCAGTTCGAGATTATATAACCAGCAAAATGCCCTGAGCAGCGGCTGCCACTGCACCTTCATGCCTCTCTCCAGTACAGCTTTGCGCAGGGTGTCCAGGTACCCTCCGTCCCCTGCAGGTCACATGCATGACACAAGGACAAAATGATTGTATCAAGGTCCTCATGATTGAAAAGCGGACACGGAGCACGTGTTCATGAAAGCAAAAGTGCCTCATTCCCATGCCATGGCTGTATGCCAGGCACAGACCCGAGTTTTGATTGCAGGTACGCCCCTATTTGCTCAGCCATTTGCTGTACGTATCACTGGCAAGCTCCCCTCTCTGTTTGTCCTCTCTGCCCCGCTCTCCCAGCCTCCCAGCCTCCTCTTTCCCTCGCAGTCCAGGTCCTCTGCGCTAAAAGATTCTTCTACCTTAGTGCAACACGATGAAAGATAGCGGCCCTTGTGGTCAACTTAGGTGGGTGGAGTTCTCCTATCTAGCCATGGATACAGCAAAGCACGAATGCCAGAATGATAGCATACAGTTACCACGACTGCCCGCCAACTAGTTGAATCGCTGAAAGGCATCTAGTGGGAATCACTACTATCTTATTGTGCGAGCTGATGGTACTGGTTACAAATAAAAGACATGCAATACCCCAGACAAAAAAATGTTACACCGAGATCCCCTTCAACCCAGGAACCGTAAGTGTAGCTGGAGGAAGGGTGTCCTTTCTTACCATTGACTTGCATGCACAAAACTCAACAGCACCTATTATGGACTCGCTATTGCATGCACGCAACAGGAGACAGCACCTGAGATGATGACGAGCACATCCCCATTTGCCCCCCTGCGGATGTACTTGTCCATCGCGTCGATCATGTAGATGTCGAGCCCATGCAGGTCCTCCTTTCGCTGTCTCCCTGGATGGGGCCAAAACCACGAATGTCAAGGCCAGCGTGGTCGCGGCAGCAAGCGCCCCCCACATTCCGTGATCTGCTATCAAGGGAAGCGGTTTCTGTATTCAAAAACCGACCGCAACTAAACAACCACTTCTCCTACATTTCCCAAATAGTATGCGTGGGATATGCCAGCATAACGCATTCAATCGATGCGGCCACACACAGACGGGTAAGCCAGCTCGGACACCAGCTACAAGAGGAGGAACCTCAAAAATTGTCCATGAAAACGTTAAGAGCTGATGGGCATATCCCTTTCCTCTCGCCACTTTCCCACAAGGAGAATTCTGCCGTGTACACCCCTGTGAATAGTGTGTGAGGTTGCGTTCCTCTCGCACGACAAGGGGGAGCGCTAAAGGCAAGTGTGTCTGGCATTCATTTCAACACATAAAGACATCCATGCACCTTTGCTTTATTGAGCCCCCGCAACTCCTTTCGTTATCCTTAAATTTACAGACATGGATCCATGGAGCGGCCGGTGCTGGATGCCTAGATTATACATAACAGATAAAACAGAAGCCATGACGCATGTCAGCCACAACCGTGTGCATGCTCCCTTTTGCGGTACGTCATACCAGCTTCATTGGTCAACTATATCAACATGCTCACCATAGCAAACATCACCCAGCATGCACACAAACTTATACTCTAAAGAGAAAGGCATCAGACTGCATGTAGTATATGTGGAATATTGTACGGCATCTCTTCCCATATATCCATGCAACATGAGGAACATTGCTGTATTAAGGTGATGGCATTCCAGAAATAGACCGCGTGTTACTGTCCTTCTACCCCCATCATATGCTTGGACTCCATCAGTGATGTCCTAATTCCATTTTACAATGTTGTAAAACCACCACATTCTTTTCATCCGCCTAGCTCAAAAAGTAGTACGGCAAGCGATAGCACGCCGAGTCCTGACCCTAGCTGGGAATGGGTGAGCGCTGCCGTGTGCTGGCCATTATGTAGTAAGCTGCCATGTGCTGGCCAATACCAAGCTGCTGTGTCCAATCATTACCAAGCTGCCATCAGTGCCCTTACTAGCCTGCGGTGTGCCACTACTTGCAAGCTGTCCAGACTGAGCCGCACCTCCAGGAGCCTTGGCTGCACCTTGGGCACTTGACCCCAGGGGGCTGTGCATGTGCACGAATGTGTGCCGCCGGTTGAGGTTGTCCCGCATGCCAGGTGGCAGAAGCTGCTGGGCGTCCACCGACATGAACGCGTGCAGCGCAAAGCTGGTGGACGGGATGCCGGTGTCGGTCATGAAGATCTTGGTGAGCAGGTCAAAGTACTGCTGAGGGCTGCCGTGGTTGGCCTTGGACAGCGCCATGGGGCGGTTCTCCATGTCCTGCACCGCACAAGGACAGGTGCCCAGAGGACGCAGGACAGCCAAGAAACACAAGGGCAGCCGAAATGTTAATTTCATACTACTATATCGGCAGCCAGTTGGTTTCCATCAGGGCTAGGTATAGACACTGAGGGCAAAATGCTCAGGGTCTTAATAACGTGTGCACCCTCACCAATAATCTGACTGCATGTTTTCTACAACTCAGCAGCGCGGAGTGAAAGGTTCCGAAAGGATCCTAATACTTGACAATCATCCTAATACAATGAATGACCAGGGAAGCTAGTGCCAGCAGAAAAAGCAAATAAGAGCAATGGCATTGCTTGTGCATCCCTGCCTGCCTGCCTGAATTCCTGCCTGCCTGCCTTCCTGCCTGCCTTCCTGCCTGCCTGCCTGCCTGCCTGCCTGCCTGCCTGCCTGCCTGCCTGCCTGCCTGCCTTCCTGCCTGCCTGCCTGCCTGCCTGCCTGCCTGCCTGCCTGCCTGCCTGCCTGCCTGCCTGCCTGCCTGCCTGCCTGCCTGCCTGCCTGCCTGCCTGCCTGCCTGCCTGCCTGCCTGCCTGCCTGCCTGCCCACCCGCCCGCCTAGCTTCCTGCCTCCCTACCTCGCTCCCTCCCTGAGTCCCTCCCTCCCTCCCTCCCTCCCTCCCTCCCTCCCTCCTCCCTCCCTCCCTCCCTCCCTCCCTCCCTCCCTCCCTCCCTCCCTCCCTCCCTCCCTCCCTCCCTCCCTCCCTCCCTCCCTCCCTCCCTCCCTCCCTCCCTCCCTCCCTCCCTCCCTCCCTCCCTCCCTCCCTCCCTCCCTCCCTCCCTCCCTCCCTCCCTCCCTGCCTGCCTGCCTGCCCCGCCTCGATACTTACTAATCTATTCTAACCTTGCTTCTGTCAGTGAGCTACTGTGCTCTCAATCCATTGTACTCATTAATGCATACAATAGTAATCTGCTAACTGGCACAACATTATTGGAAGCCAACCCCTAAGCATCTGGTGTAAACCAAAGTGCCATGGCCTAGTTGCTTTGATGCAATCAATTCCTCGCATGCCGCTACGTTGACCCTCATCAAACACAACAAGCTGCTTGACACTGCTGTTACAAGAGAAAGAAGCCCCTCCACGATAGTGGATAGTAGTACCTCAAAGCGCTGTCCCCCCATTTGGAAATTAAGATGGAGAAGGTGAACGTGCTGTGTGCAAAAGGCTCAAAACAACCAGAACAAATCAATCCAGCAACCTAGGCTGCCAGCCGGACGAGAGGGTGCATGCCTAGACCACGCTACAAGCTAACCACCTCCAATTTAACGCACCCAGAACACCTCAAGCTTGGTGTCTGCAGGTAGCCGCCCGATTGTCAGGATGCCCGGTCGGGCGTTATTCGCGCCCACCGAGATATTTCTCGTGCCTTGGCCGTTGGCATTCGCCAAGGGTAAAGCAGCAGTCATGCTGCCACTGCCTCCCCCCTTCATGGTCCCGGGCTGCTGCGGCGGCTGGTTGGTGCTCTTTCCCCCTGCAGCACTGGCAGCCTTGCCGGCACTGCTGTTGCTGTTCTGCCCTTGCCTGCTCAGTTTCTCCCCGCTGTCCCCGGAGGACTTGCCTCCCGCTACAGCGGCAGCTGCTTTCTGCACGGCTTTGACGCAATTCTTGCACGCAATGCCACCGCAGCTGTTGCAAAACCTGATCTTCCCGCCCTTAGCGATGGACGTCTTGCAGCTACTGCACACCGACTTCTGGTCGTCTGCAGCCCCTTCCAGCAGCTTGGCGGGGTGGCCGCAGCCGCCATACAGCCAATTCTTCGGGGTCTCCTGCAGGGCCGGCGATGCCCCCAGTGACACGCTGCAGCGGGCACATATATTGCAGTGGCAGCTGCTGCAGCCTAGGACTTTCCCGTCTGGCTGTACGACGGCCAAACAAAAGCTACAGTAGCGACAAGCCTTGCCGGCCACCTGCAGCTGAAGCCCCTTGGGATGGCAGCATAATTGCGCCTGCTGGGCTTCTGACGACCCCATGCAGTTGTTGCAGACATCCTTGTCACAAATCCGGCACTCAAGCGTTGGTGTGCCAGGCTCAATGATGTTCGAGCAGATATTGCAGTTTGTCCGGATATTCTCAGCCACGCCATGCCGCAGCACGTGGGATTTGCAAAGTTCTTTACCCCAATTGTCGATATATACCCCATTGAGTATATCATTGAATATATAATGGATCTTATCGCGCATGTTATCCGACAAGATCGAAGACTTGTGCTGGCCGCCACTATTTGTCTTGAAGTCACACCCCAGAGTGTGTGGCAGCTGCACTCAATAATCCATGGCAGCCCTGCGATGAGCAAAAAGGAGGAAGCAGAGACGACCGGGATATAGGACCCAGGGGCAGATATAGACGAGACACGTCAATCATTGTTGGTCAACCCATGTGCCATCTGCCATACCGTGTCAGGGTTGCATCAGCACTCCAGTATAGACTTGCTTGTCATCCAGCCTTTCTATTGCAGTCAGCTTCAATAATGGCCCTCCGCATTTCCACTCCACCAGGTATTACATGATCCTTGGCTTTGAGCCATTGAGCACGATGTTCTACATAAGGCTAGCTACCACCACGTTGTACGAGAACAGTAGTGCATGACCATGATCCTGCCTACTAATTGCCCAGTCATGAACTATGCTCGACCTCTCGGGCACAATGAGATAAGACAGAACACAAAATGCTACTTAAAAGTTGCAAATACTGAACACATAAACGCACTATCGAGGTATTAAGGTGAGTCGGCAGCTAATCTGGGTGGGAAGTCAAGCCATTAGCACAGTTAATTGATCATATTAGCGCAGCGGGGCATTCCTAAATCAGGGGGCAAGCTCGAGCAAACAACGGCTCATGATGAACATGTATTGTCAGTTAGTGCAGGCATGATATAGTTTGCACTCGCTGTCTCATTGATAATACGTCGACTATGACGGACGTTCTGTGGTAGCGGCTAAACTTATACCAAGTGGATCCAATGTGTGGTATAGCGTCCAGACGTTAACTAGTTAATTAGCTATGCACCTTGTCAGATCTAGTTTCGAATCCGTTTGGAATCAAGAGCTCATATAGTACTACCTAGTCTGATATACTTATGATTGCATAATATTGATCGAGAGGTTAACGGTACTCACGTACCCCAAGTCACAGTAAGAACAGAAGGACTAGATGATGAAGACCACTCGACTGATCAGAATTGTGCCACGAATTTGCCAGTCATACCCTGGTCATACTCTAGAAGGCCAAAATATAGCCGAGATAAGGCCGAGAATCGCTAATATGCGCCCAAGTAACGTACTTCATTATCGCGGATCGGAGTTCTGTTGCGAATTACAATATATCGGCCGTTTGTGATCACGGATAGCTAGTGGCTGTGTTACGTCGCGTAACAATTCGTTGTAGTTACGGACGTAAATTAGGTCCTTGGCCTCGGTTGTTCCTAGGTTACGTGCAGTTCTAGTTTGGACATGATTGTCCCCGTAACAGTACTGTGGTATAGTGGGTGCCTTTGGGCGCCGCGCCGCGTACTGTATTAGTGGTCCTTATCCTTTTGTAGAATTTAGTGGACAGGCGTGCATCTGTGCACCTGCTTGTGTTTCTGTGTTTCTGCAGGCGAGGGCCAGGTCGGCCCGAGCCTGTTGGACCGTTGGTGACCATTTATGCACGTTCCACTCCTTGTGTGGTCACTCGGCGTGGGCGTCCCCAACATCTACTGCTCCAATTTTGGTACTTTTGAAATTCCATGCCTGGAGCGCAAAGTTTGCAATATATGTGCCGTTTGTAGCTCTAGCTCTATAATAACCTGACCAACCCCGCATTCCTCAAAGTACTTAGCACTTGTTGCCTATTCTCATTATGCGAATCACATGATTAGGATGTGCTTCATGATTGCTATTGCTCGAGATTCAATTAAGAATGATTGACATCAATAAATGATGAACCAAATAAACCAAATTAGGCCACTTGACAAGTTCATGATCCATTTAAATTGTACAATTAAGCGATTAATTAATTCATAAATCATACATTACATGGGATACCCCCGTCGACGAGCTAGTGGTACGTACAATGAAACATTTGAGTTTGTAACATGTCTCCATGGATATATACATGTATGCTGGACCTCGCGCATCTCAGCCCTCTAAGAAATGTTATTTGAACTCAGGTCTAGATCTAAATATATACATGATCTGGATAATATTATACACTTCCTTAAAAGAGCATGAATCGAGCTTTACAATTCAGGACAAGGAACTCGTTTGCAAATCACGGCTGAAAGGCAAGTGCTCACAACGAAGCACGTGCTCTCAAGGCTGTCCACCTCGTCCAACCAAGCCCGGGCGAGCTGGCCTACTCAACAGGTCTCTTCTTGGCCAAGTTCGTGAGCCGTTTCTCGACGTCTGTCGGAATGGTCAAGATGGCCTGGCGATTGTTAGCTGGGTTGACAACAATGGTGTGTTCGAACCCCGCGTCCATGCACAGGTAGCAATTGACCAAGTTTGGCTGTTCAGCTTGCGCATCGGCGTCCATTTTGAACATCGTCGCCATACCCGGAAATCTGTCCCAGTAGCGCACCCCCACCACCCATTGTCCCTTACGGAACAACTCCCTATCGACCTTGCCGTTTCTGTCGGCCACTCGCCTCACGAAAGTAGCGGCCACCTGATAAGGCTCCTGCAAGACTTCCGCTAGCCAATATGGATGATCTGGATCGTGGGACTCATCACCAGAGTAGGACTCGACGGCAAAAATGTCTCGCAGCTTCAGTCTCCTTCCCATCATCGTCCTCTCTGCCTGTAGTCTGTTCAGTCGCGTCCCTGCGTGCCCCCCTTGTCCGTTTGGGTTCCTTTGCACTGGCTCCCCCAGTTTGTGGAGCTTCATCCGAGCACCTCCCACATTCCAGCCGTCCATGTCGGTCCACTCCTTTCGACAATCCCACCACCTTTCCTCGGCGCACGCACCGCCACAATAGCAGGAATACTGGCGCAGCATTAAGCGCGTCACATTCGACTTGTCCATGCGCCACCAGTGCGCCTTCTTCACTCCTTTGATTTCGCCGCGCCCTGGGCTGTAAGGAAGCACCTGCGCGTCGAAGACAAGATTTGCACAAGGGAAAGTTGAAGTTACGAGACCATCGAGCTAGTTGTGTTTTATTAAGCACTCCTGATCGCCAGGACTCCAAGAACGCCCTAGAAACGACGGCCGGCGTAACTATTCCCTGAACGAGGACTGTACACTTAATTACCTCGGGGAACTCGAAGAAGTTACGCCTGGTCGTTGTGGTCCCGCCCACCGCCCCCGACGCCAGATTCTCCACCAACTGGGCGGCCGTCTGTTTGTCCTGGTTCTCTTCCCTGATGTGCCACCTCCTCAACATGCACTTCACAGTCCCACCAGCTCCATCCACCTCCCCCTTTCCGTGCTGCTCCCCAAAGTAATTCCACTCAAATGACTCCAGGTGCGGATCCTCCGTCAGCAGCCGGGCCACTTCCGCGATCACATTCCTTGACTTGAACTGCATGGAGCAATTGTCCGACCACCCAATGAAGCGCTTCACCTCTACCCCTTCTGACCGTAGTGTCGCCAGGATTTTGAGGATAGCAAAACGGAGGGCCCGCCCGTCCCTTTTCATTCCGCCCTGTCCGATGAAGTGAAACTCCCTTCTCACGACCTTTCCCGACGCTGGATCCAAGTAGCGCACGATCCAGGGCATAAGGACGAATGTGACTGGATGCCAATACTGTGCTTGGAGATTGTGATAGGTGTAAGACTGGTAGTTCTCGGCGTAATCTGTGTGGCATACAAGGTCCCCCACCCGCATCCTTGAGAGACATTCCTTGGAGGCGTCCGCTTGCCACCACGCGTTGAAGCAATGCTGGATGAAGTCCGGCCACTTGTCCACAATTGCCTCCTTTAGCTCCGTTGGTGTGGACTTGACGTCGACTTGCGTCAATCGCTGCCCACCAGCCTTTGCGATCTCGTCACAGTCGTCCTGCATATGCGCAGTGTGCACATACAGAAAAGACATCAACTTCGACCCACCAATGACCTGTAGAAAGAAAAAAGACAGGACCTCAGGAAAAATTGAAAAAGAAACGCCTTGGGGCGCAACCACTCCACTAAAAATTACCTCTGGCCCAAGAACTTCAGGAAACATTGCAAAAGAAACGCCTTGGGGCGCAACCACTCCACTAAAAATTACCTCTGGCCCAAGAACCGCACCCGGCGGCACATCCTGCATCTCGTATCTGGTCCATGAAATCAGGTGGTTGGAAGCCTCCTCCCGTTCGCATAACATGAAGTTCCGAATTCCACACTTGGGAGCCAGGCAAGTGCCCAACACACAAGCCTTACGCCGGATCGAGCAAACCCCCAACTCCTCGCCCAGGTCATGATCGGGCACCCCTTCCTCGTCGTCCAGCACCCTCCCATGCATGGGCAGATCCTCAAGTTCGCCCTGAAAAGGCTGAACCTGCGGCCGCGACGACCCCACAGACGACCTCGAACCTCCCCCCTCCCTCATCCCCTCCACCTCACAAGTAAACTTGTTCACCCACTCTGTCGTGTGAGTGGCTTTGAAAATGGAACATGTGGGCACGGACGACCCCACGTCGAGCTGGCTACCATGATCGCACGCGTGGCATTCAGGTCCGCACTCGCATCTGGCATGAAAAGTTGCACGAAATTTGGCCAACCCCCCAACCATGGACTGCATGGTAGTGTGGTGCTGGCATGCGCACAAGTTCCGCATTTTCCACCGCCCCTTGACGCATGCGGGCATATGCTTGCAAAAAGTAGTGTATCCCACATGAACTGTGCTCTTCTGATTCGTGCGTAGCATTGACATCCCTGCCTCCGTCTCCAAAATCACCTGATTTCCCCCCCTCACACCCTCCTCTCCCTCCCCCCCCCCCCCCCCTCCCTACTGTCCATCCGCCGCGGTGGCTTCAACTCCGGATGGCGGGAAATGAACACTTCGTAAATCTTCGACTTGGAGACAGTATAGTAGCGCGCACCCTCCGAAAACGCTAGTGTATGTTTGTAATCCTTTCTGGTCCATTCACAATGAACATCCTTCATGTTCGGAGACGCCCGCGTCAAGTTATCATCCCTCCAGCACGCTTGTATCAGGGCAATGACTTCCGTCGGAAGCTCGTCTTTCCTCCTCCTCCTCTCTGGCGCACTCATCAAAAGGTCGTCCTCCCCTTCTTCCATTCCATCCCTGTGACCCCGAACAGTTGCGACAAAGCGCCTGTCAATCCCGAACGCGCGCTCCACAATCCTGTCCGGGACGCCCTCCATTGCCTTCGTAACAAGTCCACACAAGGCCCACCTAAGCCCACGATCCTTCTCAGATGTTCCCAAGTCGCCAAAAGCCTTCTTGATGTTATCCCGAAGAGATTCCGCCCAATTTTCAGGAAGCCCGCCGTCACAGTTCTTCCTCTTCTTAATGCCGTTGCTCTCCGCCACCATGGCATTTAGTCTTGAAGCTGCGCAAGACAGAACCTCCGCGCTCATCTCTGGCGTCCTGTGGTTGTTTGCTTTCACGCGTTCCGCCATGATAGGAAAGATGTCATTGGCAATTTTGTACCCCTTGTTCTCGATGTACTTGTCGCTCCAGAGACCGCGAAGTGCAGGCTCCCGGTCGTCATTGGACAAGGGACGCGAACCGTCGGAAACGGCCCCCCGCCCCGATCGCGCCATCAGACTTTGGTCAGACGGCAGCTGATTTTTTTCGCCTCTTAATCCCGCGGCACCGAAAGCCCTGAGGATGAGTAATGATAAATAATCACCATTAAAGACACGACGAAAACGATGGGCATCAAACAAGAACGACAAGCGTCATTAATAACGCCGGCCGGCGCAACTGGATACATGTAAACCATACAAAAGTGATTTTATGAAACACATACAGTTTGTCATTAATAACGACGGCCGGCGTAACTCGGGCGCAATTAAAAACCATTAAGAAGCAACTCAGGATATGCAGGCAGAAATCCTTCAGGTGTAAAAAAGATGTACAAACACACTTTTGGTAATGGGGCCTGATTGCGCAACTGCAAGATACCATTGGAAACGCCGGCCGGCGCAACTGGATGCATGTACATAAACCATACAAAAGTGATTTGCACAAAACCCCTACAATTTGTCATGAGTAACGACGGCCGGCGTAACTCGGTTGCATTTGAAAACCACAAAGAAGCAACTCAGGTAGTGAAGGCGGAAATCCCAGAGGTGATAAAATGTTTACCAACACAAAATGTTGATAAGCGTGCAAGCTTTTGCAAGTGCGCGCAAGATACCATTGGAAACGCCGGCCGGCGCAACTGGAACACCAAAACAAAAAACTTGATTTGCACGAAACCCATTCAGTTCGTCATGGATAACGACGGCCGGCGCAACTTCATGGCACTCACCACTTTCACCAAATGCCATGTCGCCATTATATTGAGGAAAGCGAAGTATGCCCACTTGAAGCTGTGGTCTGCAGAACATTGACACAAAATATGCATGGTATTTCAAGCAATGAATGCTATGTGTCAGGCATCAATGTCTTTATTGTATCCAAATGTGGTTAGGACGGAGGTTTACATTGGTTGCTATTTTAAGACAATGGCGTATAACCAAACATTGCACACACTCAAGAGTGTACTTATGCTGAACTGGAAAGGAACATTAAACCCCAATAAGGTAGATATTTTTCTTTTACATTTTAATTTTTTATATACTACTTTATATAATATTATATTATATTATATTATATTATGCTATATTATGTTATATGAAATAACATTAAAATTAACATAAAATTAAAATTATATATTAATTATAGTATATTATATAATTTATATTATATATTATATTCACGATGCTCTGTGTATTAATGACATATCAGACACACCTACATCACATCGCCTTGATGTTTCCGTTGTATGGGTCCGGTCGGGCGTTGGTAGCTGGTCGACAACAATTCTACATTTCCTAAAAAAAAATGCGACCGTGCCTACATTCGAAGGCGCGCTGTGGCTGACCTGAACTATCGGTGAACACCTCGGCGTCACTTGACCGGCCTAGGTTGACATTTCGGCAGAGTAACGCTGCTTAAAGGATCCTTGCGTAGTTCGCGCGATTTGGCTCTTTATATATGTTTTTGGAGACGACGAGCAAGCATCCGATTGGTCAGCCAATTCCTGTCCAGTCCTCGGACAGTGTCCAATCCGGTGCTTGGGATCCAGAAAACGTGCTCGAGCCTGGCCACTCTGTCGCGGGCGCCGCGCTAGTGGCGTCGCGCCCAAACCTGACCAGGCCATAGGAAAGGGCGGGGGCGAATGCAAGAATTATTGTTATATCCTGACCTGTCCTGGGGAAGGTCCGGGGCGAATGCAAGAATTAATATACCTGCGTATGCAACCAACACGGCCGATCCACATACATAATCCGACTGAGCTGGACGGTACGGACCAAATTTCGGTGCAAATTGAGGCCCAAAAGCTATGTCGGCATGGTGCGCGCACCCCTTGCGGTAGGGGCCATGGCGACTGCCTTTAGACGAAACGTGACAAATCTGGCACGCGGAAAGCAGAAATGCTCGATTGTTGGAGAAAATTAGTTACTGATTCTAATTTATGGCGGGATGGTTGCGATCTATAATGTCGCGGGCTTTTTTTCTTTGCCATCGGCAGGGGGGGTCCGGCCTGAATTTCTGTCGGGATGAATAAAGTATATTGGATGCCTGCCGGGTTGATTGTCGATTGTTGCCAGTTTTGATGGTCGTAAGGAAAGCTAGTTTAATGATGTTTCTAAAGCCGTAAAAATTCCCGCTGCTATCTTTACCTTTCCCGTCATTTTGCGGTAAGATAACATTAGCCCTGCGCGATGCGTACTGCCCAACCACTCCATGAAAGGGTGGACTTTCTTGTGCGCCTGGGCACGAATAAATGCCCGTTATGGTACGTTCTTGTGTTAAACGTCTTAAGCTTGCGTTTTCCTGCTTTCTTACCTCGTTGAGCGTAAGCTTTTTGCCTTCTTTCCGGCCAGATGCAGCCAGAAAGTTGCGGGTCCTGGCGCTGCATCGCTGGATTCCTGGGTGTCTTTTAGCTAGTTAATCGTCTGTGACGTGGCTGGCTTTCTGCAGCGCGTGGCCCGCAACCTGTCGGGAAGGTGTAATGCTTTTATTTCCATGCTTCTCTGAAATTTCTTTTGCTTTATAGACAGTTGTGTTCGAGGAAATTCACGCGGTCTTCCTAAGCAGCGGCATCATTTTCCCCAGACACTGACGAGCTGGCACCTGTCTCCTAAAGAGAGCGGCTCGTGCTTGTTAGAAAGGAGGCAGTGTGCATTTTGCGGGACACAATGCT